>OZ024810.1:24029309-24629309 GCA_964017045.1 Omphiscola glabra | reverse complement strand
AAGTTAGTCATGATATTTAGTTAGTCATAGTGTTTAATTTAGTCACAGTGTTTAAGTAAGAGCTGAATGTCAGTTATCTTTGTTTCAACAATTTGTTCAGCCCTCTAATCTCTTAGAAATTCTGAAAATTTTATTTTTTAGCCCTATCGTCTCTGAGAAATTTGGTGTACGTGTCTACTGAGACATTTTTTTCCAAAGTCATGTTCGTTACGTCAAGCTAAATAAAACCTCATCTCCAAGAAACAAGCATAAAGGGAGATACTCGCTAGAATTGTGTATTTACTCATTATTGCAGTTTAGAGGAGACAAGGCGTGCCCTCTTTGGTACTTACTATGGAGGCAAAAATGACATAAAATCGTGCACTGGCCATATATATTAAATATAGACGTGAAATGTGGATGTTTAATTATGTGTAGCAACATCACAGGCTAGCCATACACAGACTGAACTTACCGAATGTAGACGTGAAATGCAGTACTTAGGCTACATGTAAGAACATCAAAAGCTAGCCATACATATCCCCTGAAGTTACTAAATATAGACTTGAAATGGGATACTTAGACAACATGTAAGAACATCACACGCTAATCATACACAGACTGAACGTACCAAATGTAGACGTGAAATGCAGGACTTAGACTACATGTAAGAACATCACACGCTAGCCATACACATCCCCGGAATTTACTAAATATAGACTTGAAATGGGATACTTAGAAAACATGTAAGAACATCACAAGCTAGCCATACACATCCCCTGAAGTTACTAAATATAGACTTGAAATGTGATACTTAGACTACTTGTAAGAACATCACAATCTAGCCATTAACATCCCCTGAAGTTACTAAATATAGACTTGAAATTGGATACTTAAACTACATGTAAGAACATCACAGGCTAGCCATACACATCCCCTGAAGTTACTAAATATAGACTTGAAATGGGATACTTAAACTACATGTAAGAACATCACAGGCTAGCCATACACATCCCCTGAAGTTACTAAATCTAGACTTGAAATGTGATACTTAGACTACATGTAAGAACATCACATGCTAGCCATACACATCCCCTGAAGTTACTAAATATAGACTTGAAATGGGATACTTAGACTACATGTAAGAACATCACAGGCTAGCCGTACACATCCCCTGAAGTTACTAAATATAGACTTGAAGTGTTATACTTAGACTACATGTAAGAACATCACAGGCTAGCCATACACATCCCCTGAAGTTACTAAATATAGACTTGAAATGTTATACTTAGACTACAAGAAACAAATATGAACCCTGGATATACACTTAATAAACAGACCTAATATAGACGTGTACTCTGCCGTGGTCGGCAGGTCGGTCGCGATGAGGGTCAGTATGACCATGTAGCCCAGCAGCACCGTCAGACAGTAGCCGATCTTCTCGCCGCTGTCTGCCGGGAGGAGGAAGACGAACATTGTGAGGAACGACGAGATGATGACGGGGAGGAGGTAGTTGAGGCCGTAGAACAAAGGACGTCGACTCAGCTTGAATTTGTAGTAAACCTGGGGAATACAGGCAATAAAAAAGGCTATTGGTATGTGATGGCCTGACCAGTGGCGTAGTGAGGGGGCAAGGGGGCATCATGCCCCGGGCGCTACTCACAAAGGGGCGCCAAATGGTATATTTTACTATAATATTGTATGGTTTTCGAATAGGGGGCGCTAAAAATGTATTGGGGGCGCTAATAGGGTAATGTGCCCGGGGCGCGAGTTAAGCTCGCTACGCCACTGGGCCTGACTAAAGACAAAAGATAGTGTCAAGGACGTTTTGACTAAATGCCTTCGTCAGCAAAACAACCAACAAAGCAACAACTACACAGGAGAACAAAATCATAGCGTAACTCAGAGTAAACCGGAATTATTTAAATCAAACAGGAGAGCGGTTTAAGTAAGTAATCTTCTAAAAAGCAATCAACTAATGAAGCAATCTTCTAAAAAAGCAATCAAAGCTTAATTTCTACTCTACACAACTCCTGTCTGACCTTTTTACATCTGAGCAACGCCTGTCTAACTTTATAAATCTCCTCAACTCCTGTCTGACCTTCTTACATCTGAGCAACGTCTATCTAACTTTATAAATCTCATCAACTCCTGGCTCACCTTCTTGCATCCGAGCAACGTCTGTCTAAACTTTATAAATCTCATCAACTCCTGGCTCACCTTCTTACATCCGAGCAACGTCTGTCTAAACTTTATACATCTCATCAACTCCTGCCTCACCTTCTTACATCCGAGCAACGTCTATCTAACTTTATAAATCTCATCAACTCCTGGCTCACCTTCTTACATCTCATCAAAGCATGTTTCATTTATCAAATCTCATCAACTCCTTTTTGCCCTTTTTACATCTGATCAACTCCTATCTCACTTTCTAAACTCCTATCTCACTTTCTAAACTCCTGTCTCACCTTCTTTAACCCCACCAAACTCATCGACTCCCGGCCTTACGAATATAGAAACGTTATCTAACTATTTATTCTACCTTGGAGTATTGATATTCGTCCTCTGTAAAGATAGTCCTCTCTGTCCAGGTGTCTATGACGTCCCACTCACCATCCGGACTGAAGTAAGTCTTGACCACACCGTCGCCGTACACACGAATGTCTAACTCCTGGAGCAATGATATTAATAGAAACATTCAATTTAGTGAAACTGGGTTATCACTGAAGCTCACCACAGTACAGTTTAGATTTTAATTTTGTTAATTATTTTTTTAAATACTTTTTTGCCTGCGCAACGGTCATACTAACTTTATGAAGTCATTAGCAATGTGACGAACTTTTATGAAAGCACGGGCAGTCTCACCGACAGTACTGAAAGCACGGCAGTCTCACCGACAGTACTCAAAGCACGGGCAGTCTCACTGACAGTACTGAAAGCACGGGCAGTCTCACAGCGTAGGGTCACGCGTGTGGACAACGACTGCATCAACTATCTCTCTTCCACTCACCTGTATCGTGTAGCCAAAGCTGGTCACCTGTATAGCACAGATGTGACTGTCCCATGGAAAGTAGGTTATGTCCATGTTGCATGTCACGGTCAGCAGGCCTGGAGGGTTCCACGACACGCTGCCGTTAGAGTCTACGCGTAAGGGGATGGAGTCCTCATCTATAGCAGTTAGGTCGTCCACACTGAAATTTTTCGGAGTTAATGAATGATTAGAGCTTTTTGTTTGTCTGGGTTTTTTTTCGTAAGTTTAAATAAAGATTAAAAGCAAAGCTAATTTTGTTTCGACGGAACAAATTATTTGCCATACAACAAATACTCAAAGAAGCTTGATTATTTCCCTTTTTTTTTTTTTTTTTTTTTTTTTTTTTTTTTTTTTTTTTTTTTTTTTTTTTTTTTTTTTTTTTTTTTATTAGAGAAAGAAATTAATCAAACCTTTATCACAGCAATCGTAACTTTTCACTTGTTTTATTAGCGAATCGTAAATGTTATGTACCAGGGGTTACAGCTACTTTTAATTTGGAACAATAATTTTTTTTTTCTTAAATTTTTGTTTGCGTATAGGTAACTGAAGCCTTAGTTCTAGAACCACGGGCGTATCTAGGGTTGGTGTCACCCGGTGCAGTGAACTCATGGTGTCACCCCCCCCCCCCCGACTTTTCAGGTGTGACATTGCTTTGTTTTACTCATTGCCCCCCCCCCCCACCCCGACTTCCCCGATGGAATTTTCCTTGTTAAAATAATTCCACAGTACAACGACGACTTGAACAAAAACAAATTAATTGAAGGTCAGAAGGTCAATGCAGTGGCGTAGCTAGAGTGTTTGGCGCCCGGGGACAAGATTCGCGCCCTGGGACAAGATTCATTTTTTCAACTCTCAAACCCATTATTTTCATCAATAAAATAATACCAAAGCACATTTTGGCGCCCCTAACTAGCTGGCGCCCGGGTACATCTGTACCCCGTACCCCGCCTACGCTACGCCTCTGGGTCAATGTATTTAGGAACTGTAACAACGTTAAGTTATAGTTATTTTTCCATTAAATTTACTTTATTTAAATATTGCTTTCTTGGTTTTCAAATCAAACCTGTCAATCACTTGATCAAATTTATTATCCTTCACCCTATCACTATTAATTGAAGGTAGAGCCAGATCCGAAAGCCTTGACTTTCCCATGGTGGATCGTAAAGAGTTCTCCCGCCATTCTCATCTTAAACATTACTCTTCTCTCTACCGAAATTCCTTAATTGAAATTCGTTTGGTCTGATTTTTAAAAGTGCGTTTTCAGTGGAATGCTCCACCAAGAGACAGCACTTCTCGTACATAAACAATTTTAAGACCTCTAGGTTGGTCACCACTTTGTGGATATTAAATCCTTTAGTCAGCAGATACTGCTGTGTAAGATTAACTTCCTTAAGTAGATCAGTCCCAAATGTAAAGGTAGCAGATAAACGTGAAATCACAGACATCATGTATAACAAAACGTGTGCTATATGACAATCGTGCTCAAATGTTAAAAGGCAGGTTTAATGAATCGGCGAAACTATTTATTTTTTAGTGTTTCGGGGTTTCAGTATAATTGGTTTAAAAAAAATTGTATTAATTTAAATACATTTAAATTTATTATTAAAAGATATTAGAATATTTTGTAAAAAAATTATTTTGTTAAACAACATTTTTTAATGATTGTAATTTATATCGATTAGGTTCATGTAGCTAGAATCGCCCGTCCACGTTGTATTTGGTATCAGCGGAAAGCTATAAATATAGAATCCGGTCCCTAACGAAAGATACCGAACACTTCAATCGCCTTTGAATCATGGTCAAAACGATGTTTTTCTGACCTAATTATAGGATCAACTTATTTCTGGCAAATCAACCTTGAACTTTTAATAAAGCACGCATTCGGGTTAATGTCATGTTGTCGAAAATTTACGTTTCATCGGTTAACCTTTCATGAAATTCGATTGGACCGAGAAGCGTGTGCTCTGTAAATATGAACATTTTCAATGTGGTGTTGACCCTGAGATGATGTCATTGATGCGGTCCGCCAATGTCTGGAACTAATTTATTCCCCAGATTTCCATTAGGATAAATTCTTAATGTCAGAGCAGAGAAGCCACGCTCAATTCTTATTGTCAGGGCAGAGAAGCCATGCTCAATTCTTAGTGTCAGAGCAGAGAAGCCACGCTCAATTCTTAGTGTCAGAGCAGAGAAGCCACGCTCAATTCTTAGTGTCAGAGCAGAGAAGCCACGCTCAATTCTTAGTGTCAGAGCAGAGAAGCCACGCTCAATTCTTAGTGTCAGAGCAGAAAAGCCACGCTCAATTCTTAGTGTCAGAGCAGAGAAGCCACGCTCAATTCTTAGTGTCAGAGCAGAGAAGCCACGTTTAAAGCAGTGGGTGAAAACTCACGAGTTGTCTACCACGAGGCAGGGAGTCCATAGGAGGCCAGACTTGATCTGTACGATAGGAATCCCGCTGTAGTTGCTTCTCTCCCACATCAGACGGCTGTCAATCCATCTCTGGAAGAGAGAGTGTTTGAAATTGAAACCATCAGCCGCTGGTGCTCAGATTCTCAGACACATTCACTAAAGTCTTGGAATAAACGCGTCTCGATTTTAGTTATTATTATTGTAAAAAAACTGATTTTGCAAACTAATAATAATAATGACAATAAAAGAATAAAAATTATGATGACATATAGGAAACTTGTATACTAACTTATCAAGAAATGCATTCATTTTGCAAAAAAACACAACGAAACAATTTGATTACCATCAGCCACCACCCAGAGATACCAAATTGTTGATTTTTTATGTCCTGAAAAGAAATCAGAAAATAAAATTCATTAACTTGATTATTTTTTTTTTAAAATTAAAAGTCAGTGCGTTTTTTAAGATAAAATTACTCCTATCCGCTGACGAGCTAATATAGTCTGTTGGCAATCATGATGCGGTATATATTAAACGTGTTGATTTTGACAAATTACAATCGTGTTAATGATCTCAATAACAAAATTGCTGTTAAATAACATTTGTATAAAGATGTATTACTTATGCCATGTTATATCATTCTGATTTGGTTATAAATACTACTCTCGTATCAAACGGTTATTGCCACTATCCATTGCGCTACTACCAACGACAGGTCTGTTTTAGACCAGAGATTCTTAAATTGGCGGTCCCAGGAAAGTTTTATGAAAATCCTTTAAGAAGATTTAAAAAGATATAATGTTGAAAAATTAGATAGACCCCGCTCCCGTTAGCAATTTAAATAAAATATTGGATGGGCTTCTAACTATTAAAAATATTGGAAAAAATGAGCGTCTTACAGCTTACAGTTAAATCTTGGACATAGTGAGAGTCTTACATTTAAATCTTCGACATATGTGCTTTAATTATATTTATAAATTGACTATTAGAAATACTCAACCTCACCACACTAGTTATTGTAATAGGTCGGAAGGACAGCTTGACTTAATACTCACAACACTAGTTATTTCAATAGGCTGGAAGGACAGCTTGACTTAATACTCACAACACTAGTTATTTCAATAGGCTGGAAGGACAGCTTGACTTAATACTCACAACACTAGTTATTTCAATAGGCTGGAAGGACAGCTTGACTTGATACTCAAAACACTAGTTATTTCAATAGGCTGGAAGGACAGCTTGACTTAATACTCACAACACTAGTTATTTCAATAGGTCGGAAGGACAGCTTGACTTAATACTCACAACACTAGTTATTTCAATAGGCTGGAAGGACAGCTTGACTTAATACTCACAACACTAGTTTTTTCAATAGGCCGGAAGGACAGCTTGACTTGATACTCACAACACTAGTTATTTCAATAGGTCGGAAGGACAGCTTGACTTAATACTTACAACACTAGTTATTTCAATAGGCTGGAAGGACAGCTTGACTTAATACTCACAACACTAGTTATTTCAATAGGCTGGAAGGACAGCTTGACTTAATACTCACAACACTAGTTATTTCAAATGGCTGGAAGGACAGCTTGACTTGATACTCAAAACACTAGTTATTTCAATAGGCTGGAAGGACAGCTTGACTTAATACTCACAACACTAGTTATTTCAATAGGTCGGAAGGACAGCTTGACTTAATACTCACAACACTAGTTATTTCAATAGGCTGGAAGGACAGCTTGACTTAATACTCACAACACTAGTTTTTTTAATAGGCCGGAAGGACAGCTTGACTTGATACTCACAACACTAGTTATTTCAATAGGTCGGAAGGACAGCTTGACTTAATACTTACAACACTAGTTATTTCAATAGGCTGGAAGGACAGCTTGACTTAATACTCACAACACTAGTTATTTTCAATAGGCTGGAAGGAGAGCTTGACTTAATACTCACAACACTAGTTATTTCAATAGGCTTGAAGGACAGCTTGACTTAATACTCACAACACTAGTTATTTCAATAGGTCGGAAGGACAGCTTGACTTAATACTCACAACACTAGTTATTTCAATAGGCTGGAAGGACAGCTTGACTTAATACTCACAACACTAGTTATTTCAATAGGCTGGAAGGACAGCTTGACTTAATACTCACAACACTAGTTATTTCAATAGGTCGGAAGGACAGCTTGACTTAATACTCACAACACTAGTTATTTCAATAGGCTGGAAGGACAGCTTGACTTAATACTCACAACACTAGTTATTTCAATAGGTCGGAAGGACAGCTTGACTTAATACTCACAACACTAGTTATTTCAATAGGCTGGAAGGACAGCTTGACTTAATACTCACAACACTAGTTATTTCAATAGGTCGGAAGGACAGCTTGACTTAATACTCACAACACTAGTTATTTCAATAGGCTGGAAGGACAGCTTGACTTAATACTCACAACACTAGTTATTTCAATAGGCTGGAAGGACAGCTTGACTTAATACTCACAACACTAGTTTTTTCAATAGGCCGGAAGGACAGCTTGACTTGATACTCACAACACTAGTTATTTCAATAGGTCGGAAGGACAGCTTGACTTAATACTTACAACACTAGTTATTTCAATAGGCTGGAAGGACAGCTTGACTTAATACTCACAACACTAGTTATTTCAATAGGCTGGAAGGACAGCTTGACTTAATACTCACAACACTAGTTATTTCAATAGGCTTGAAGGACAGCTTGACTTAATACTCACAACACTAGTTATTTCAATAGGTCGGAAGGATAGCTTGACTTAATACTCACAACACTAGTTATTTCAATAGGTCGGAAGGACAGCTTGACTTAATACTCACAACACTAGTTATTTCAATAGGCTGGAAGGACAGCTTGACTTAATACTCACAACACTAGTTATTTCAATAGGTCGGAAGGACAGCTTGACTTAATACTCACAACACTAGTTATTTCAATAGGCTGGAAGGACAGCTTGACTTAATACTCACAACACTAGTTATTTCAATAGGTCGGAAGGACAGCTTGACTTAATACTCACAACACTAGTTATTTCAATAGGCTGGAAGGACAGCTTGACTTAATACTCACAACACTAGTTATTTCAATAGGCTGGAAGGACAGCTTGACTTAATACTCACAACACTAGTTATTTCAATAAGCTGGAAGGACAGCTTGACTCACTACTCACCACAGTAGTTATTGCAATAGGCTGGAAGGACAGCTTGACTCCGGTAGTGGCATCAGGTCTTACCGCCGAGTCGTAGTCCAAGAACAGGTCTGTCCTCAGCCTGGTTTCTTCTTTGATCGTAAACACCTGCTCCGAGGGTGACGTCATTAGGATACCTGCCAAACGTGAACCAGGAGTGTAATAGCTATTGTACGGTTCTAATGCGATGATTTAAGCAACATGTCAAGGAAGCATATTCACTGCACATTTCCAGAGCAAAGAATTACTAAAAAAAAATATTGTAAATGATATGATGCATTTAAAATAGTATTTCTCATTTCATGGGTTGTGCTAATCCCGCGGAAACCCAAACCAAACTCAATCTATCCCGGCATCCCTGTAAATCCCGGGATAAAATAATTCATTTAAACATATTTTTAAACAGAATTAAACTATACAAGAGATGTATTTTTTTTAAAATAAATGCTTCGTTTTCCCCCTTTTGTGAAATGAATAAAAAATGGTGTTAAGGTTAATGGAGAAGTTGGCCACTTGTCAATAGTTGCTTGACTTTCCCCCGCTTAGCTCCAATAATAAATAACTTGCTAATAATTTGCTTGTTTATGAAAAGTGAGATATGGACGCCGGTATTAAACATCTTAACACTTCATATGAGTGTGCCGTTCTTAAAAGGGCTAAAATTTTAATGTACAAATGAAGCACGACATATTTACCAGCAAACGTTTCCAGCAACTTGTAACAATGTGTTTGTTTTGAACAATAGAATGGTATTACGTGTTTATCTCTATGTGTGTTAGTGTCTTACTACATAATGTAAAGGTAGTTGCAGGGCCGGTCTTAGGCCACGGCAACCTATGCGGCCGCATTGGGCCCCGCACTTTCATAGGCCCCGCCCCGAATTTATTTTCTAATACAAAATCTTAATTTTCACTTATTATCCTTATCCTCTACCCAGAATGGGCCCCGCGCAATCCGTCTCGCATAGGGCCCCGAAATTGTTAGGGTCGGCCCTGGCTAGTTGAACATTATAAAATCTTGGTGTAATCAATTTACTAGAGCAAAAGTTCCCTACGCATGCGCATGTGGGTCTTGGAATCAAACGTGGTTGATAAAGTAATTTCCGTGATTGTGATGACGCTAAGTGAATCAATAGACTAAGAGAAATGGTGTTGTTTTTTTTAAAGAGTTTTCTTTATAAATTGGTGTCTTAAGTTTGAGTTTCAAATTTAATTATGGCATTAAATATATCGTTAATGTTTATTATGTTATACAGAAAAATCAGGTTTGTGATATTTCATAAGTTTTAAAAATAATTATATAAGCCCTTTTATCAATTAATCGCGGCAAGGGTCACTTTGCATCTAGACATATGTATGTCGTGACTTTAAAATACTTTGTCCTTCAAGGGGGCAGTCCTTATAATTAGAGGGGCGGCATTTTTGGCCAACTGCAGAGTTTTTATCTTTGTGGTTGCGGCAAAATTCTTAGCCCGCTCCTTGCAGAACGGACCCTAGCTAAGCTACCGGATATCCTTATCATTAGATGGATCGTGTACGAAATGTTTAATAGTAGTCTCCCCCCCCCCACCCGCACACCGTAATCTACGGTTCACTACTCTGTGTAATTATGCGATTTATAATGCTCCTTTCATTGTGCTAACGGAAAAATCATGTCAACAATCTATCTGCTTCCGGAAACGTTGTTAAATTAGATATTAGGCATGCGTAGACGTTCAAGCCTTTCTCCCCCCCCCCCCCCAAACAAGGGACAGAATCAATATCATGTCAACATCAGTCCTGGGGCATTTTCATGTCCCCCATCTGTGTGGGATGCAATGCTCCGCCAACCCAACAAGTCCCACCGACAAAGATGAAAAAACTAGTTAACGTGCAACACAAAGGAATTGACGTCACATTTATTTGAGAAGGTAATGACTTTCCAATATTTGAAGAAAAACAGAGGATTAAAGTTGTGGATAATGTATAAATTGAATGATGGACATTTTTTTTTTTTTGGAGATTGCGATTACGTGTGTATATGTGTGAGTGCGTATGTGAGTTCGTGTGTGAGTGCGTGTGTGTTTATGCGTGAGTAGTCATGCATCTGTGATGTCAACGAGTGCTTCTTTCGTGGAACGATGACGATATCATTCAGATTTGTTGGCTCTTGCGTTAAGGTGTATTTACAAATGCTTGAAAAATCAGATCATGTTTCTCTGAGAATCGAAGAATGGTTTTTGAAGTGAAACACCAACACAAATATACGAGACCTTTCTATATTAACATTGTTATACTAGGCTATTATGACCCTTTTATTTTAAAACCGCAATGACATAAACATCCCAATGTACGCACCAAACTATTTAACACTTTTTTGAAGATATGCGACCTAAAAATACAAACCTGTCAAATTCCCAAGTCGTAAGAAAGCAACGCGTCTTCCACGGGGGTCAAGTTGATGTTAAGTTCAGATCGGTATTCACATGGTACCCGAGTCACCGAATTCTCGGTGTGGATCATTTCACGAAATCCACTTATCCCACCCCCAACCCACCCTCTAAGTCAAGTGAACGAACGTGTGCCATACCTAAAGGATATAACTGTGGCCGTTAGTAGAGCATCACATGTATCTAAAAGGTTTACTCTAGCTAAGGTTTTTTTCCGACTCCAGTCGACACAATTAATTTTATGATAAACCCTGGACAAAAAAGATGCCTATTATATACATATAAAGTTCGTCAGTGGATATCGACAATGACTGCCTTAGTCATCGTATATAATAATTTTGAACCTGGGTTTGGGTGCGCAGATGGCTGATGAGACCGATTCTGTCGCGAAATGTTCTTGTGCAGAAAAATAAGCATGTGTCACCATGGGGCTAATAACTCTATCGACTACGGAACCCAGTTTCAAACTTTTAAATAAATTAACGTTTTATTATTTCGCTTAATGAAGAAAGCAATGGTGTTATTGGTGTCTTGGAAAATTACTTTAGGTGTTCCATAATGGGTTTGTATGTTGTAACGAAATCTTACAAATTAGCAGTGGCGTAGTGAGGGGGGGACAAGGGGGGCATCATTTCCCGGGCGCTACTCACAAAGGGGCGCCAAATGGTATATTTTACTATAATATTGTATGGTTTTCGAATAGGTGAGGGGCGCTAAAAAGCTATTGGGGGGGCGCTAAAAAGGTTTTGTGCCCCCGGTGCGAGTTAAGCTCGCTACGCCACTGCAAATTAGGCCAGAAATGATATTTTTTTGTACGTGAATGAATGCATTTGTTTAAATCAACAAAATAGTGTCACAAAAAAATGTTCCATCTCCATCATACCATAACCTCAGCATGTAGATAACTAAGGCAATGCAGTATGGGTACACCGTGAAGCTTCATAAATTTGATACGGTACATCAAACTATACCCACTGGCGAGCTTTGAAACCGAGTGTAGGTCTAAAGGTGTTGACCGATAACAAACTAACAATAAAGGTTGAATTCAATTTCATTTTTAAATGGTTAAATACCAATCAATTTTATTGGTTGATTCTTATACTCAAGTAAGCTATTTGTCACAGTTTAAATATTTTGGGTAATTTTATTTTTAACGTGCTGCACATTCAATGAACTGCCATTGTATTTGTGATGCCGAATTGATTTCAACGATCGTTTGTATAATGGAGTGTGCAGTTTTTTAAAAGGATTTTTTGTAATATATTTTGTTCTCAAAATGATTCCTTTTGAAATGAAACCTCCCGTTAATTAAAGAGATGATAGGGCATTGATTGATGCCATAACATTTGCCCGAGTAGTTTAATCCCGCCGATGAAGCGGCGTGTGTGCATTGTACATGTTTACCGTTTAGTCCCGAAGGTCGAACGGCGTGTGTACATTGTACGTGTTTACCGTTTAGTCCCGAAGGTCGAACGGCGTGTGTACATTGTACGTGTTTACCGTTTAGTCCCGAAGGTCGAACGGCGTGTGTACATTGTACATGTTTACCGTTTAGTCCCGATGGTCGAACGGCGTGTGTACATGTTTACCGTTTAGTCCCGACGGTCGAACGGCGTGTGTACATTGTACATGTTTACCGTTTAGTCCCGAAGGTCGAACGGCGTGTGTACATTGTACATGTTTACCGTTTAGTCCCGATGGTCGAACGGCGTGTGTACATTGTACATGTTTACCATTTAATTCTAACCTTAGGGCTGTCGGTTTAAAATGTACTCGTTAATTGTTGAATCCTGACTTTGTGACACTGTGGGTAACAGTACGTCACAGTGTACATGTGAGTTAATGGAAGTCTCTGGGAATGATAAATTACGGAGAGCCAATTAGACACCAGTGATGACCGGTGAGAAGCAGTGAAAAACCAGTTAGAAAGAGGGACAACCAGTGAGAACTCGTGAGAAGCAGTGGGAACAATTGAGAACTAGTGAGAAGCAGTGAGAACTGGTGAAACACGGTAGCAAGCAGTGAGAACCCAAGAGAAGCAGTGAGAAATAGTGAGAAACGGTGAGAACCAACGAGAAACTGCGAGAAACAGTGTGAAACGGTATGAAGCAGTGAGAATCAATGAGAAATAGTGAGAACGAATGAGAACTGGTTAGAACTAGTGAGAAACAGTGAGAAACGGTATGAAGCAGTGAGAATCAATGATAAGCAATGAGAAACAGTGAGAACCATTGAAAGCTTGTTAGAACTAGTGCGAACCAGTGAGAACCGTTGAGAACCAATGAGAAACAGTATTAAGCAATGAGAAACAGTGAGAAGCAGTGAGAATAAATGAGAACCAGTGTGTACCAGAGACAACCAGTGAGAACCAGGGGTTTGACAGCCATTGCATGGAATAGTTCTAATTTGTTACTGTTAATTAAGTATGTGAAATAACGATTCTAGAAGCCTCTCTATGAATCTATGCTAACGTGATACTGTGTACCTTAATGTCAACACTTTCGGACCGGTTTTCGCTGGTTCACGTCAAGACGTGAACGGACTGTATCAATAGCGTGTGGTTGGGGTGTGTAACGGTACCAATAGCGTGTGGTTGGGGTGTGTAACGGTATCAATAGCGTGTGGTTGGGGTGTGTAACGGTACCAATAGCGTGTGGTTGGGGTTTGTAACGGTATCAATAGCGTGTGGTTGGGGTGTGTAACGGGATCAATAGCGTGTGGTTGGGGTGTGTAAAGTATCAATAGCGTGTGGTTGGGGTGTGTAACGGTATCAATAGCGTGTGGTTGGGGTGTGTAACGGTATCAATAGCGTGTGGTTAAGGGTGTGTAACGATATCAATAGCGTGTGGTTGGGGTGTGTAACGGTACCAATAGCGTGTGGTTGGGGTGTGTAACGGTATCAATAGTGTGTGGTTGGGGTGTGTAACGGTATCAATAGCGTGTGGTTGGGGTGTGTAATGGTATCAATAGTGTGTGGTTGGGGTGTGTAACGGTATCAATAGCGTGTGGTTGGGGTGTGTAACGGTATCAATAGTTTGTGGTTGGGGTGTGTAACGGTATCAATAGCGTGTGGTTGTGGCGTGTAACTGTACCAATGGCGTGTGGTTGTGACGTGTAACTGTACCAATGGCGTGTGGTTGTGGCGTATAACGGTACCAATGGCGAGTGGTTGTGGAGTGTAGCGGTACCAATGGTGTGTGGTTAAGGCGTGTAACTGTACCAATGGCTTTATATTGCGGCATGTAACGGTTCTAATGGCGTGTATAAACTGTAGAGTATAGCGGTACCAATGGCATGTGGTTGTGGAGTGTAGCGGTACCAATGGCATGTGGTTGTGGCGTGTACGGGTCCCTATGGCGTGTATTTAGGCGTGTAATGGTACCAATGGCTTGTGGTTGAGGCATGTAACGGTTCTAATGGCGTGTATTTGAGGCGTATAACGGTACCAAAGATGTGTGTTTGAGGCTTGTAACGTTAAAAATGGCTAGTGGTTGAGGTGTATAACAGTACCCATGAATTGGCGTACCACTAACATCAATTTAAAATGACTTCTTGGCTTTAATTACTACCGAGCCTTGCCTGTAGTATCACATGTATGCAACTATTGATAATCCACACGCGATAATTGATTAAGCTACAGTTAGAAGTTGATCAAAACAATGTAGTCTCTGTCGAAATTCATTGTCATTCAAATTCTAAACTTGAAACAATGGAAGCCATAACGCCATGTCTATAAATGTGATCTGTGAAACATGTTGAAACTATTTGAAACCAAATATTCAAAATAAAAAAATATATTCGGTTTGAATAGTGGTATTAAAAACTGAACTACAGCTTTGTATTTATTAACATCTTTGGGGGGAGGGGCGGGGGTATGTTCATAATTATTACGAATTTACTTTAAAAAACGATAATAATTGACACTTTCACAATAAAAATAACCAAGACAGTGTTAAAGTAACATCTCAAATCTGACCTGATATCCATAGAAACATCCAACGTATATCCATGATTTATCCACCACTCATGTATTATCCGCGCTCGGGTCTTCGTCGTCAAGCACTGGATAACAGATGGCGTCAGCTACAATGACCAGTAAATAGCCGGACCAGCAATGAATCAAAGGTGGCTCGTCCAGCTCTGATCAACTAATTGGCTCGTCCAGCAATGACTAACCGATGGCTCGTCCAGCACTGACCAACTAATTGGCTCGTCCAACAATGACCAACTAATTGGCTCGTCCAGCACTGACCAAAAGATGGCTCACGTTAATAGTGACACTTTGAAAATGTTAACCAAGTCCGTTAATGTATCAGTCAATGTCCCTGCTAATCCAGTACTGTGCACTGATCCTGATCTTCCAATCACCAGATTAACAACCGACTTTGTGTCTAATCATTAGTGTTTATTGGCATTGAAATGAGGTGGGAATATACCCAAAAATCGATACTAAAAATAGCTATTTTCGTCATGCCTCCACCAGGTGCACATCAAAAGGGGGAACAACTGTCGCTGCTGAATAGGTGTGGCACGTCTACGAGAAACTTTCATTAAAAAAAAAAAAGTTAAATGATTAGATTAGTAAATAACAGGCTTTTTCATAATGAAATAGAGTAAATAAAATACATTTAAATGTTTATCAACCATTAATGAGAAGTAGTATTTTTGTAATATTTTTTTAAGATAAAGAAACGATTATTAGTACGCAAAATGACCGTCAATGTAATTTAAGCACTAAAAATGTCGACATTTTTTCAACAAGTACAATTTATTCCGATATTAACTGAGTTCCAGTTTTAAAATAAGTTGTCTGTGCAGATAACGTTAAGCAATTCGTTCAAAACTGGATGCAAAATAATATGTCAAAGAAACAACATTTCCATAGTCAATAATTCAGTGGCACGGGTGTATCCACAAGATTGAATGTGACGCGTATCCATGAGACTTAGACACGTGACTCCATGACGCCTAGAGACGTGACTCCAAGACACCCAGGAGACGTGACTCCATGAGGCCTAGGGACGTGACTCCAAGACACCCAGGAGACGTGACTCCATGAGGCCTAGGGATGTGACTCCAAGACACCCAGGAGACGTGACTCCATGAGGCCTAGGGACGTGACTCCAAGACACCCAGGAGACGTGACTCCATGGGGCCTAGGGACGTGACTTCAAGACACCCAGGAGACGTGACTCCATGAGGCCTAGGGACGTGACTCCAAGACACCCAGGAGACGTGACTCCATGAGGCCTAGGGACGTGACTCCAAGACACCCAGGATAAGTGACTCAATGCGCTTTAGAGACGTTTCGCCAAGACACCCAGGAGACCATATAAAATAATGTAAAAGAACGGATGTCATCAAACAGACTAAAATTAAATGATGACAAGACTGAGGCAATTGTTTGTGGTTCGGACGCCAATCTTCGGAAAGTTGCTTTCACATCAATAAAAATTGGTGAATCAGAGATACCGTTGTCCTCCACTGTCCGAGACCTTGGTTTCTTTATTGATAGTAAACTCAGTATGATTCCACATATCAGTTCTGTAGTCAGAGCATGCTTCTGTCGTCTACGCGCCCTGGGTCAGCTGCGTCCTCAACTCAATAAGAGAACAGCAAATGCTGTAGCAGTAACTCTAATCCAGTCAAGATTAGATTATTGTAACAGTTGTTTGTGGGGTTTGCCTCAAAATCAAATTCAGAGACTCCAGAGGGTGCAAAATTCTGCAGCACGCATTGTGTCGCGGAAAACGAGATCGGACCACATTACCCCAGTTCTACGAGATCTCCAGTGGGTTCCTATTAGTAAGCGAGCATCAAGATGGCTGCCTTAGATACTTATGTGTACCGAAATTGTTAAAAAAATAGGAAAGTGTTCTATAATTATTGTTATAATAATGAAAAATTCAATTCGGGACACTAAGAACTGTCTAGAGAACGGGACTACGCCTTGCAGGCATGTATAGGCTCGAGCTCTAGATCATATAGTACTTTTAATGTGTGTTAGCCTGATTCTCAGTATATTTATATCGTGATATTCGCCATGGATCGCTGCTTTCATCGAGTTACGTTTTTTGTCCCTCCCAACTTCAGACTTATAATGTTGGCTTTTCTTCGTTGTGAAGCTCTATGAAAATTGCCGCTATCTTGTTAACCGGACAATCATGCAAGCTGCTGGTGACACATTCCGACCCCATGATGGTAATCGACATGTTCTGATATACACACGTGACCGCCTATTGTCAATGAATGTCCAGCGTACGCACTTGACCGCTGACCTCGTGTGTCGACTGAAGGAACTTTCCATTGGTCGAGGCCTACCCCGGAAACGTACCCATCGTGGTGGTAGACGGAAAATAAAACAACATGGCAATCCTTCATCCTCAAGATTTACTCAACGCTTTTCTAACCCAAACAACCTCATTCGCATCGACACCTCTCCACCTTCAAGCAACAGACAGCTTCGCATCGCCTCATTTAACGCTCAGTCGCTTGGCCCTTGTGAGAAACGTATCGCAGTCTCCGAATTTATCACAGATAGGCGAATTGACATTCTGTTTATCCAGGAGACCTGGTTTCGGCTGACTGGCGATGAAGGAAAATGTACTGATCTCGCTCCCCCTGGTTATTCTGCCAGATCATTTCCTCGTGCAACTCGTGGTGGTGGCCTTGCTGTCATCTATAATGACACGTTGTCCCGTTATCTAGCCTTTGTCACAGAGTTTTCGTTTGCTCACACATCGTTTGAAGCGGTTCAACTTACCTTGTCGGTGCCCCAGCAGATCGTTCATTTTATATGCATTTATCGCATCTGCCCTAGCAGGAAAAATAAACTTACTGATGCTGTGTTTCATCGGGAGTTCCCGGATCTGCTGGATCATTGCAACACATTGGCTGGCACTTATATTGTAGTAGGGGATATGAACATTCACTTCGACCAGCCACAGAATCCCTCCACTGCTAAATTGATTGATCTTTTGGACTTATTTTGTCTTAAGCAATTAGTCGACCAACCGACTCATAATCGTGGACATATTATTGATGGGGTGCTACATAGGCCTCATGATTTTGTAGTTACCTCTACTTCAGTCACTCAAGAGCTTTCCTCAGACCACTTCTGTGTTGTTTGTGAGCTTAACGTTAATGCATCCTCTCCTCTCCTTCAATCCAGGGAGGTCCGCAGTTTGTGTACTATAAAAAGGGATGCCTTTAAGCGTGATCTGAGTTTGGAAGTGTCCCCTGCCCTCTGCCCTACTTTGGAAACACTACACAGTGCATTGCGCACTGTGCTTGAACGGCATGCCCCCCTAACCCGCCGTATTGTTAGGTCAGCACGGTCAGCTCCCTGGTATGCAACCATAAGGGAGGAACTACGCAGTGCCAAGAAAGAGCGGCGTAGCGCGGAAAAGAAGTGGCTTAGGTCAGGTCTTGTTGTTTTTAGGCAGATGTATTATGCTGCCAAGAAACGTGTGACCAAAATTGTTTGTCGAGCAAAAACTTTGTATTTTAGCCAAAAGATAATTATGGGTAAAACCTGCAAGCAGTTGTTCGATGTTTGTAGCAATCTCAGAGGGATTAACAAAGGAATTGCTCTTCCTTCAGTGTATCCGTTGCCCCAGCAACCAGAGATGTTCTGCAATTTCTTTACAAGCAAAGTTGCTGACATCCGCGCTGAGCTTGATTGTCTTGACATACCCCCCTTAGAATTGCCACCCTTTTCTTGTGTTAGTTCACATTTCGAAATTTTTAAGCCGGTTTCAGAACAGGAGGTCAAAATTACTATTCTGGAGTCTAAGCCTACGTCATGTTCTTTGGACCCCATCCCCACCCCCCTGTTGGTTGAGTCGTTAGATCATTTTCTCCCAACGATAACCAACATAGTCAATGAAAGCTTGTCATCGGGCACTGTTCCATCTATTTGTAAGTCAGCTGTCATCAAACCATTGCTTAAGAAGCCTGGTCTGGATGAAAATAATTTTAAAAACTATAGACCTGTATCTCACTTATCATTTTTGTCTAAGGTCATTGAAAAACTAGTTCTAAAACAACTTTTTGCTTACTTAAATGACAACTCTCTTCTCAGTCCTAATCAATCAGCCTATAGACCTTTCCATAGCACTGAGACGGCTCTCTTGAAAGTCACCAATGACCTCTTGCTTGCATTGGACAGTGGTGATGTCTCCCTCCTGATCCTCTTGGACCTCAGTGCGGCCTTTGACACTGTCGACCATGAAACCCTTTACAAAACGCTTGAAAATTACTTTGGCATTTCTGGTTCTGTTTTGTCTTGGTTTAGGTCGTTCCTCTCTGATAGAACGCAGGCAGTCGCTGTCGATGGCTGTATCTCCAGCAGTGCTGACTTGGTGTATGGAGTGCCACAGGGGTCCGTTTTGGGCCCGGTTCTATTTACAATGTATACCAGGCCACTGCTCCTCTTGCTCGAGAGGCATGCTGTTGGGAGCCAGTCTTTCGCGGATGATACGCAACTATACAAGCATACCCATCCCTCTCTTGTAGATTCAGCTGTCCGGACTTTGCAGGAGTGTATTGGTGATGTCAAGTCATGGATGATACTCAGCAAGTTGAAACTTAACGATGACAAAACGGAAGCACTTCTTATTCATGATCACAAATCATCCTCTAACTCAGCTCTCCCCACCTCATTTCAAGTAGGTAACTCAGACATACAGTTTACATACTCAACTAGGAATCTTGGTTATATTCTGTCTAACAACATGTCTCTAGATAAACATATATCTCACATTTGTCGCTCTGCATACACTGCTATCCGTCAGATCAGCTCCATCCGCCACTACCTCACAGTTAGTGCAACAAAAACCTTAGTCTGTGCTCTTGTTCTCTCTCGTCTTGACTACTGCAACTCTCTTCTGTCAGGCTCACCAAAACACTTCTTAGAAAGATTACAAAAGGTTCAAAACTCAGCTGCTAGGCTAGTTTTAAAGGCAAAAAAACGTGATCACGTCACACCACTACTTCATTCACTTCATTGGCTCCCTGTACAAGCACGGATTGATTATAAACTCTCTGTTCTGTGCCACCACTTTTTCTCGAATTCCTGCCCTTCATATCTAACCGAAATTCTCTCTGTCTATTCACCCCTTCGACAGCTTCGCTCCTCCGCAGACGATCGTATTCTTTCTGTCCCTAAGACTCGCACAAAAACATACGGTGAAAGATCTTTCTCTTACTGTGCCCCCAAACAATGGAATTCTCTTCCACTACACATCAGAAATATATCAACCATCACAGCCTTCAAAACTGCACTCAAAACACACCTCTTTAAACTTTACTATCCTGACTGATTCCCCCTCTGAAAGTTAAACGATGCTGCTGAGTGCCGTCCATGGCTTCACATGTAAATTGTTATGGAATGGTTGGTTTTTAATTTATATTTTTAAGTTCATTTTAATTTGCATGTACAGCGTGGTGAGCCCAGCCCTAGGCTGGGGTACCACGCTATAGAAAACTACCCATAATAATAATAATAATAAGCGCATATAGACCACAAGATTCTGTCCTTATCGTATAGCTGCTTAGAAGGCTCTGCACCAGAATATATGAAAGAACTGCTTTATAAACATGTAACCTTAAAGAACCTGCGATCCTCAACTCAGTCCTTATTGAAAATTCCCAGTGTGGATGAACACAGAAAAAAGTCGTACGGAGTGCGCTCTTCTGAAGCGGTAGCGCCAAAGTTATGGAATATTTTACCTCCATCTTTGAGGAGTACTGACAAGGACAGAAAATTAATTAGGAAAAATTTAAAGACTTATTTGTTTAATAGATTTGATTACACCTGAGCGCAGTGAGCATGCTAAAGTAGCATGGATACCAGCGCTATAGAAGTATCAAATCAATCAATCTATATAGATGTGACTTCAAGACCCAGAATACGTGAATCTATGAGCCCTAGAGACATAACGCAAAGACATTCAAAAGGCGTCCGTCCATCCACGAGTCCTAGAGAAGTGAATCCATGAGACCTAGAGACGTTAATCCATGAGACCTAGGGGCATCTATCCACGAGCGCTCTAGGTGCGCATCCATGAGACATAAAGACGTGAATCCATGAGACCTAGAGACGTATATCCACAAGACAAAGACCAGTAAACCCACGAGACCTAAAGGCATTTTAGATTATGTGTTGGTTTTTTTGGTTAACTTTTCAAAAGTCTACATTAGTGTAAGGGCCGTTATATTGTTTTCTCTCTACACTCTCTAATTTTAATCGCCGAACACACATGTGAGAAATAATAGTTACTGTTATTAGGCTTATATTGAAAGTAATTTTTGCCATTATGTGGATGTACTATAGGCAGCACTTTTTTTCTCTAGTTATTTATAGATTGACCCCCCCCCCACCCCACCCCACTCAACGATGTTTGCACGCGAAGTTTACCGCCAAACGACTGCCGTAGTTTCAAAGTAGGAGAACTCAATATTCAATATTTGAGAAGAGTGGTGACGTCACGAACCACGTTGGCGAAGCGTGTAGTAAACAAACCCAACAGTCCTAGAATTTGCCTGTGCCGTGAGAATTCCGAGTAAGTGGGGGGTGAAGTGGAACAGCTTGGTCAGTCGAACAATAATGGAAATTTATTAAAAAATATTTTTAAGGCTGCACTTATTGGTACCCGGGTACCAGAATTGAGAGGTTGTGATTAAACAACTATTTAAAATATTATTGTTAAGTTTGTAAGACAAACCGAGGTATCAAATGAAAGATAATTGAATGTATTATACTTTTGTAAACTTAATTCTTCAGTTTTACTAAAATAAACTACCACAAATGACATCCGAATAGCATTGAGTCTAATGGCACCCGGGCGCGAATGGCGGCGCTGCGTGTCTGGGTCCATTTTGACTAACGTATAGTCCATTGAAATATCTTTCATTTGATACCTCATTTGGTCTTACAAACCCAACAATAATATTTTAAATCGTTTTTTAATCCCAACCTCTCACTTCCGGTACCCGGGTACCAATAGCCACTTCGTTTTTTTTAAATGGAAATTAGAAACAATTGGTATGGGGAAAACCTGAAAGAATGCAACAACAACAACCACAAATACCAAAAAAGAAGTTACATATCTTCTAGCTCATTAAAATATTTTCTTTTGAATTGTTCATTTTTCTAAACATGAATCTATTTTTGTATTATATATATATTTTTTAAATAATTTTTTTCTTGTGGTTCGTTTTATTTTGACTAATCCAGGCTATTTTATTTTGATGTTATTTCCTTTTTGACCAATCCAATGTTATTTTATTTTGACCAATCCAAGGTTATTTTATTTTGACCAGTCCAAGGTTTTTTTATTTTGACCAATCCAAGGTTATTTTATTTTGACCAATCCAAGGTCATTTTATTTTGACCAGTCCAAGGTTATTTTATTTTTACCAATCCAAGGTTATTTTATTTTGACCAATCCAAGGTTATTTTATTTTGACCAGTCCAAGGTTATTTTATTTTGACCAATCCAAGGTTATTTTATTTTGACCAATCCAAGGTTATTTTATTTTGACCAGTCCAAGGTTATTTTATTTTGACCAGTCCAAGGTTATTTTATTTTGATCAATCCAAGGTTATTTTATTTTGACCAATCCGATGTCATTTTATTTTGACCAATCCAAGCTTATTTTATTTTGACCAGTCCAAGGTTGTAGCACCTCTGCTATACTGCTCAAATAAAATGAATCTGTTGAATCACGATGATAAAATACTTTTGATTTTAATTTCGGCTTTTTTCATAATGTAGTTTTTTTTTTTATTAAAGAATTAAATTTAAAGAAGAAGTCGATAGGATCATTGAGAACAAAAAGAAAAAAAAAGCTAATAAATATAACGATTGACCTGTAGAGCGTACAGAAGCGGTGTAGACGTACTAGCGATCGCCTATACAATTACATGTCATGACTACTGCGTGGCCACTGGAGCATTTAGGAACTAATCCTTAAGACCCAAAGTAGGAGTATCGTGGGTTTAAAAATGGTTTGTTGTATATACATGGTTACATAGATTCTGATAATGTTATTGAAGTGAGAACGTTTTCATTATTAAATGGGTTGTTTGGAATCAATAGACCAGGGGCGTGCCTACTTGGGAGCTTTTGGTTACCGTTTTTAAAGAGGTCAGATACTTGTTGCCAGGTATATGAAATTTTTTTCAGAATTTCTTTGTTGGTAAATTTTCACAGACGACTTTCTTTGTTTCTAATGGTAAAACACGAGAGGTTCAATAACCGCAAGCAAATAGTGTGCATTAAATATGAAGGTGTATCTGATTATACATTTAATTTCACTATTCATTTTTTAACCACTTAAAATACAAAGAAAGTCGGAAATATGATTTACTCAAGGTAATTTTTCGCATATCAGAATAACACTTAAGCAGAGGGTTTGGTTAATTTCTAGGCTTTCAATTTTGATATCATTTGTATATTCTAGATAATCAGTAAGCCATTTTCAATATTATTTTTAAAAGATATATGTATAGCAATCCCTTCATAATACTTGTTTTACCAATGCCAACCAAAGGTCCAATAGTATTACTTTCTTGGCTCAAATAAGCTTGACACGCCTATGCCAACCAAAGACTCTATAGTATTACTTTCTTGACTCAAATAAGCTTGACACGCCTATGCCAACCAAAGACTCTATAGTATTACTTTCTTGACTCAAATAAGCTTGATACGCCTATGCCAACCAAAGACCCTATAGTATTACGTTCTTGACTCAAATAAGCTTGACACGCCTATGCCAACCAAAGACCCTATAGTATTACGTTCTTGACTCAAATAAACTTGACACGCCTGTGCCAACCACAGATCGTGTTCCCCAGAAGAAACATAATGACGAAATATGTAACCCGTTGAGGGTACCTTAAAGTTATTTCAACTCTCAAATGCCTTCCATTACCCCCCCCCCCCCCCGGATAAAACCTAGTCCCACTTTTCACAGTTCAATGACGTCTGGTGAAGTCAGTGAACCATGAGTATGACGCACAACAAATTCTGGAAGTGAACTGCACTGGCTGCAGGTGTAAATAATGTCTTTATTGTGGATGTTGGACAAACACTTTTTTTAAAAAAAGATATCCTATCATCGAAGCGTCATTGTAAAAGTTGTTGTAGAAGAATTACTGTGCCCAAGGGAACATTCAAGTAATCATTAATCATCAAGTACAAGGGATCAATGCTTGAAAATTTACAATATTTAGTGTTTCATTTTAAAAAAAATTAATCCGCAGGGGGGGGGGGGGGGGGCATTGCATTTCATACGCTGTGGGAGAGAGGGGTGATGGGGCGACATGGCATCTATCAGTGGTAAAATTAGGGATAATGGCACTCTACTTCCCTTCATTAACTAAATTCCTTCCGTTTGGTCCGCCACTGCATACTATGCTTCAGTCATAGCTTAGTTTTACCTCAATGGCCTATAATATAGTTCGACTGTATCCACCATATTTAATTAAAGCAAATTCATATCGTTGTCAGTTCAAGAAAATTATTTAAATTACTAGCGTCAAGTAAATTTTTACTTATAAAATAGTGCCAGAGGTGTTACTTTTATAAGGAAAAAAAGCGGAAGGGGGGCATCTAGCTCACCGAAGGCTCCCGGGTGAAAGGAGTTTGGAGTGGATCTGATAGATTCAAAATGCATGGTATCAGCGGTGGTTTGGAGCCGGTTCGGTCAGGTTCGAGCGAACCGTTAGTTCAAAATAGTTGGCAATACACCGCTGGCGGTGATCGATATGGCATAAGGGGACATACTAACTGCGAACCCCTTTGTTACGAATTTGGCAATACACCGCTGCACGGTATGCATTTTGGCTAATAGAAGAATTGTGTTATGCATTACTCTACACGTTTTTGGGTAGCAACAAAACAGATGCTATTGGAAATGTAGCTGCCCCTAAACCTGTTCGTGTTGTTGTTTTTAATCTTTAATTTTTGCTGTTTCTAAATGGAAATGCTGTTTTATAATTTGTATTTAAATTATTTAATTGTTATAAAACTAGTTTAAAAAAATGTAATAAATGTTTTTTTTTAAAATTGTCTTTAAACTAGTTAAAAAATTGATGCTAGTTTAGAAAGTGCTTTATTTAGTAATAAATGGTTTCAAATAGTTAAAGCATTTTTAATAACATACAGCTATTAAAATTAGAAAAAAAAGTAGTTGGTGAATTTATTTTTTTTAATGTGGTGGGTATACAAAAATACGATGTAGTATTATCTAAACAAACATAAGACTTTTCTGCAGGCACGTCTTTTGGAAAAAAACGGAAATGACGTCCCTGCTTCTATGTATGCTTAAATAATGATTTAAATAAAATAGATCAGGGAATCAAACAAATGGCCGCCATTCCCCCAAAAATATCAACAACTCTTTTGTTTACTACTTATGGCAGACGGTCACCAACGAGATTTTCCAAAAAACTTCCTCTTTTCGCTTTCCAGAGGGACAAGAGAGCTAGGGACATGCTTGTTAGAAGCCAGCTCCTTGCTATTAAAGCACATATATCCACCAAATGTTGCAACAGTATCCATTGTAATGCATGTCCCTACGTGATTGAAGTTGAGACAATCTTTTTCCATTTGGAAATAGTTAGAATCAAAGATGGTTTTATCAGCACGAGTCGCAACGTGATTTACACAATCCTTTGTAAAAAGTGCGTTAAATTATATGCAGGAGAGATAGGTCGTCCCCTTGTGAACCATTTTATAAACACCTTTTTTATTTTTCTAGCATTCTTCAGTCTCAAATTGGCGATTGCGTAAACTTCGAAGAACGAAATCACAAGGGCTGGTTTTTTTTTTCATTAGGACTATAAGCTGGTTCCTCTGTCAGGAAATCGCCTCTCTCCGTGCCCAAGGGAACATCATGTGGATGATACAGCTTGGCAAAAGTTGCGTAGCCGGAGTTTTCGGGATTTTTTCATTGTACTAATGTATCCGCCTACGGGACTCCCTCTCCGGGTTTTGATTCAGATCTTCCTTCTCTTGTATGAGTCTCCTTCCAAGCTTAACGGGTCTCATCCACCCGCGGTGCTGGCGGTATTTTTTTTTTTTTAATTTCTTTTAATTTTTTTTTCAGAGAACAACTTAATAACATAAATAAACAAGCCATTTGACCAGTTTCCAAACCTTTCAATGGTGCTAACCATAATGCAATTTTAGACATTGCATTTACTGGTATATTGTATGCAAGTAATACACCGGAAGAATTTATATTGAAAATAAATTGATAAAGATCTTGATCAAGATTTGGTTCGTTGACTTCATCAAGGTATAAACTAAATCCACAATTTCACATAGCTGCTATGCCTTTTTCCTGTTTTTTTTTTTTTTTTTTTTTTTTTTTTTTTTTTTTAAATTCCGTTCATCTGAAATTTGTTTTTGTCAGTGACTTGCGCCCACTCTTATTCTGTTCTTTCATTTTTAGGTGGGATACTTGTATATTATGTAAATAAAATTATATGTATTTTATTGTTTTTCTTGTTGCTGTTTGTTTTTTTGTTTTTTTTGTACTGATGAAGGCATTTGCGGATACGTTTACAATTGGAGAAGAAGAGGAAGACAAAGAAAAAGATGGGAAGATAATATCAAAGAATGGACTGGATTACAACTAGGCGATGCTATGCGTAGGGCAGAAGACCGAGAGGAATGGAGAAGAATAGTGTACATGTCATCTGTGGCGCCCCAACGGTCGAAGGACTACGGGACCTGATGATGATGATAATTACAATTGTAAAGCTGAACATATATTGTTTATTTACACAAATTGTTTGTGTCTAATTAAATCTACAGGAAAGATTTATAGCAGTCCAGCACTCTTATAATGTGTTCGTTTTAATGTGACTGCTTTATTACGAACTCGTGGTTGAACGATCCAAGTCAAATAATTATTTTATAAGCTTAAAACTCATACGTTAAAAAAAAAAGGTTGGGGATGCCAAAAATTGTATAAATTGTTTATTTAATAATATCGCATACAATGTCATGTATTTAGTAATACCAAAATACAATGTCATGTATTTAATATTACAATATAATATTATGTATTAAGTAATACCACAATACAATAGTATATATTTAATAATAACACATACAATAAAATGTATTAAATAATACCACAATACTATAGAATATATTTAATAAAAACACAACACAGTTTTAAGCATACATTACCCCACAAGGGTAATGGGAGCAAAACGCAATAAAAATTGCCGTAAAAATGGAGTCAAAATCCCGTTTGCAGCATAATGGAATAAATTTAGAATTGTAAAGTCATTTAACGAATATAAGTATATAATCCTTTATATATGTATATCTATGTATTCATAAATACAGTATGCATAAACAAAACTAAATTGATATTTGACACAACTAAGTTGCTATTCGAACTAAACATCAGGTTATCGGCCTTTGTAAGCAGAAGTTAATTTGGAGGTGGGCTTTTTTTCTCTAAATAAAATTTCTGACGTCATCCCCTTCCGCCATGCCAACCTCCATCATACTCTATGCAGTGGTTGAGCCCGGGTTGGTGCCGCCCATGGCGATTCATCGCCACTGTCTCTAAGACAGGTTTCAATCATGAGTCTTAACAATTATATTGACCGGTCACCCCGCTTAAATTAAGATTGAAGAAATGGACCTGGGGGTTGTGCTGTGACCTAATTTGTGAAAATAATGACACTATGACGATGACAAACATTTGATTTTTAAGGGGTTTTTTTGTGGTTTTTTATTCATTGAAATAATGAGAATCTATGAAAAGAAAATAGTGACTAATATTTTATTGATGTCTGAATTGATCAGCGTGATTTCAGCGTCTGTTAGAAAATGGAATAATTATACTCAAGACATCATGGCCATCAATTAAGAGTGACGTTACAAAATGGCTGATATTTTTTTGAAAGAGAAATTGTTATGTCTTACGTCAAAATTTTCTCAGCTCAATTTTTTTCATTAAATTAGATTTTGTTTATTTCATGTTTATAAATTATTGTAAATGAATATATAATATACTGTAATTAAAACAAATTTCCGTGTGTTTGAACTGAACGAATATTTTTTTTAAAAATCGTATAATGTCATAGTTAATTCATAAGTAATACAATTTAGTAGTTTTTGTTCTAGTTTAAAGTTTAACTTGAACGTCATCTGACGTCGGTGGGATAACTCAATGTATCAATCAAACCTTCAGATCAAGAGCACGAATCATCTCCCTTGTTTTTTCAAGGGCTGTCTTGAGATGACACACTCATTAACAATGGAGATGACACGACGGTCTTTAGGATGGATCTCGAATTTTTTCCGCCAGGCGTCGTATACCTTGGCCGGACAAGAGGGGCAGTTATCTGGAAGGTACAGAGACGAACAATTATTTGTAGGGTTCAAGAGGAGCAGTTATCTGGAAGGTACAAGAGTAGAATATATCTGGGGGTACGAGAGGAGCAGTTATCTGGAAGGTACAAGAGTAGAATATATCTGGGGGTACGAGAGGAGCAGTTATCTGGAAGGTACAAGAGTAGAATATATATGGGGGTACAAGAGGAGCAGATATATGTAGGTTTAAGAGGAGCACATATCTGGGGGAGGGAGACAAATGGAGCAGTTATCTTGATGTTATCAGAGAAGTATATATATGAGAGGTTTAAGAGAAGTTATTATCTGAAGGGTATACGAGGAGAAGTTATCTTGGGGAGGGGGGAGCAGTTATCTGGAGGGTCAGCGTATTAAATGGTTTTTTTCAAAATTATATGAATTAAACATATTTTCCCTCGTTATCTCACTTTAGAACTACATTTAAGCATTACATTCCTTGCTATCTCACTTTAGAACTACATTTAAGCATTACATTCCTTCCTATCTCACTTTAGAACTACATTTAAGCATTACATTCCTTCCTATCTCACTTTAGAACTACATTTAAGCATTACATTCCTTGCTATCTCACTTTAGAAATACATTTAAGCATTACATTCCTTCCTATCTCACTTTAGAACTACATTTAAGCATTACATTCCTTGCTATCTCACTTTAGAAATACATTTAAGCATTACATTCCTTCCTATCTCACTTTAGAACTACATTTAAGCATTACATTCCTTCCTATCTCACTTTAGAACTACATTTAAGCATTACATTCCTTGCTATCTCACTTTAGAAATACATTTAAGCATTACATTCCTTCCTATCTCACTTTAGAACTACATTTAAGCATTACATTCCTTCCTATCTCACTTTAGAACTACATTTAAGCATTACATTCCTTGCTATCTCACTTTAGAAATACATTTAAGCATTACATTCCTTGCTATCTCACTTTGGAACTACATTTAAGCATTACATTCCTTGCTATCTCACTTTAGAACTATATTTAAGCATTACATTCCTTGCTATCTCACTTTAGAAATACATTTAAGGATTACATTCCTTGCTATCTCACTTTGGAACTACATTTAAGCATTACATTCCTTGCTATCTCATTTTGGACCATATTTAATCATTATTTCCCTGGTTGTATCACTCTAGAACTATACATCAGCATTACAGAAGTATCCCTCACAAACCGTTGATCACTTTAAAGTCACCGCTAGAATTAGGTCTAAAAGAATTACTGGTTAAATTTGAACGTTCCTTTTGTCAAAAACTAACTTTAAATAAATGTAAGAATAAAAAATGTTGTATAAAAAGTAAATGATATTTCTGAATAACTTTATAATCTTCATTTACCTTATATATTAAACCTTTATTCCCCTTTTATATATAATCTTCATTGCCCTTATATAATTAAGCGTCACAGCCCTTGTATGTTTAATATTCTTTTCCCCTTTTATATTTAATCTTCATTCACCTTATATATTAAATCTTCATTCCCTTTGTATTTAAAAAATCGTTATTCTCCTTGAACATTTAATCTTCATTCCCCTTGCATATTTACTCTTCATTGCCAATGTATAAATGTAATCTGCGTTCCCATTGTATATTTAATCTTTATTCCCCTTGTATATTTACTCTTCATTCCCCCTGGTATATCAAATCTTCATTCCCATTGTATATACATTAATCTTCATTCCACTTATATATGTAATCTTGATGCCTCTTACACATTTAAACTTCATTCCCCTTGTGTATTTATCTTCATTGTCTTTGTATATTTAATCTTGCATCGACTTATATATATAATCGTAATTTCCTTTGTAGAATTTATCTTCACTCCCCTTGTATTCTGAATCTTCACTGCACTTGTATATTTAATCTGCGCACAAATAACAATCAGCAAAATTTATTTTTAAAAAAGTAACATTCCCTTTGAAGTATAATTAACACTTACATGAACAGACGGGCATGAACACAAGCCTGATGACTTCCTACACAGCCAGTGGCACAGCTAGGGCTAGTGCAGCCGGGGACGTGCCATGACTTTTCCGCCCCACATCCCTCACCTTTCCACAACATTTTTTTTTTGCAATTGACCAAACATGACGGCGGCGCTTCATTTAAAGTTTAAGAAGTGTCACCTGAGATGAATACCACCCCCCCCCCCCCCGGGTCCCTTTTTCGGCTTTTCCTGCGCAAATATGTCCCACGGTTTAAATCTATGTCCCACTGTTTAAATCTAATAAATTATGATTTTTCATCGCTGTTTCACCAGAGTTCTTATACTTAGTTGTGTGCTTTAAAATAACATTGGACTGATACGTAGGAAAACAAAAGGATATCTGGAGAAGCATTTGATTAAGCCTTGATCAGAGAATGTTTTTTACAAACTCTTAAGTCCACACGTACTGGGGCTTTTTGTAGGCTGCCGACTCGGGTAGAACGGAACCTCGCGGCCTCTCCACCTCATGCGTTCGCCTGAAATAATATAAAGAGCACATTATTTATATTAGAGTCACGCCATGTTGTTATTATACGACAGGGGAGTAGGTGGCAGAAATGTAAATAATAACCCTTCCCCTCCTCATCCATCAATCCAGAATCGTGGCATAAAAGCACCGACGGTGTGGCGATACACGTCGTATCCCGTGGGCGTCATTCGAAGAGGGCACAAAATCGACCACCTGGCCAAAAAATATTATTTTGTCATTAATTTTAAACTTCTAATAAACAGTTACTTAAGCTAAAATTCTTGACACTGCTCTGCGTAAACTGCTGTCTTGTATATAATATTCCGTAGCGTAGCCATGGGGGACAGTAGGGTCTTTGTTTTTTAAACTTTCAACCCCCCCCCCCTTTTTCCCGGCGTCAAAACATGGCTAAGTTTTACACAAAAAAATTGATATATCCAGATTGATAGGGTGTATTTTAGTTCTGTCGTGGGCACTATATGTCCTCGATACGCCCCCCCCCTCCCAAACCCCACACCGACCCCATCCCCACGAGGTGCACATTTAGTTGTCAATCATTTCGAAACGGAATATCATCGTTCGACACTTAAATCGAACTATTTTTACACGAGAAGGAAATAGAAGAACAAGTTATGTGGAAGCCTGAATCGAAAGACATGACAGTAAGGTAAGAACGTTTCGTCTAAGAACCTTCCTTTAGAAAAGAAGGTTTATCTCCTGGACACGGTTGGATAATCCTTATACATGCCTACTTACAAAAATAGCATCCGCCTGTACGTCTCGGCTGGGCGAGGGACTCGTTCTTAAGTAGCGGCATTCCTAATATGAAGTCTTCTTGAGGAAAAACAAAACTGAAGAAAGATTTCATTTTATATGAAGATTTATATCTTTGGTTATAACCATGGCACTATTTCATATTACATAAAGATTTACATCTTTGATTAAAACCATGGCACTATTTCATATTACATAAAGATTTACATCTTTGGTTAAAACCATGGCACTATTTCATATTACATAAAGATTTACATCTTTGGTTATAACCATGGCACTATTTCATATTACATAAAGATTTATATCTTTGGTTATAACCATGGCACTATTTCATATTACATAAAGATTTATATCTTTGGTTATAACCATGGCACTATTTCATATTACATAAAGATTTACATCTTTGGTTATAACCATGGCACTATTTCATATTACATAAAGATTTACATCTTTGGTTAAAACCATGGCACTATTTCATATTACATAAAGATTTACATCTTTGGTTAAAACCATGGCACTATTTCATATTACATAAAGATTTACATCTTTGGTTAAAACCATGGCACTATTTCATATTACATAAAGATTTACATCTTTGGTTAAAACCATGGCACTATTTCATATTACATAAAGATTTATATCTTTGGTTATAACCATGGCACTATTTCATATTACATAAAGATTTATATCTTTGGTTATAACCATGGCACTATTTCATATTACATAAAGATTTACATCTTTGGTTATAACCATGGCACTATTTCATATTACATAAAGATTTACATCTTTGGTTAAAACCATGGCACTATTTCATTTCACATGCTGGCTGGATGATGATACTGAGCAGCCAACGTGTGTGTGTGTGAGTGTGTGCTGTGTGTGTGGATTGTGTGTGTGTGAGTGAGTGTGTCTTGTGTGTGTTTGTTTGTTATGTGTTTTTTTTTGTGTGCGTTTATTTTTGTGTGTGTACCAGTCCTAATTTCTGATAGAGTTATGTAATTCAATTATAGTCATTTAATGTAATGAATGATTTAAAGAGAAGGACACACAGGCCGCATGATGAAAAGAGAAGGACACACAGGCCGCATGATGAAAAGAGAAGGACACACAGGCCGCATGATGAAAAGAGAAGGAAACACAGGCCGCATGATGTAAAGAGAAGGACACACAGGCCGCATGATGAAAAGAGAAGGACACACAGGCCGCATGATGAAAAGAGAAGGACACACAGGCCGCATGATGAAAAGAGAAGGACACACAGGCCGAATGATTTAAAGAGAAGGACACACAGGCCGCATGATGAAAAGAGAAGGACACACAGGCCGCATGATGAAAAGAGAAGGACACACAGGCCGCATGATGAAAAGAGAAGGACACACAGGCTGCATGATGTAAAGAGAAGGACACGCGGGCCGCATGATGAAAAGAGAAGGACACGCGGGTCGCATGATGAAAAGTGGACACACAGGGCGCATGATGAAAAGAGAAGGACACGCGGGCCGCATGGTGTAAAGAGAAGGATACGCGGGTCGCATGATGAAAAGCGGACACACAGGGCGCATGATGAAAAGAGAAGGACACGCGGGGCGCATGATGAAAAGAGAAGGACACGCGGGTCGCATGATGAAAAGCGGACACACAGGGCGCATGATGAAAATGGAAGGAAATACAGAAAAATATTGACAGAATTTAAAAATAAAACTTAATTATAGGCTTTTTATCCACATCTGTATTTCTATCTTACCTCTAAATGATTTGCTCCAAGTACAGGGATATTGAATTATTCATAACACCTATCTCGAACTCGGTTGGACTACCACTGCCCGAGTAAGCTGTAACACTGTTTAGGGTACGCAGTGGATAACTTTGTTGTGTAATCAGCCAGTTTCGTGGAACGAACCTTTGGATCGATATCTTACTTCCTGGACTGGGGTACGTGATCATGCCTTTGAAGATGAAGGGTTCCAATACAATCTCCAAGATTGAGGGGCCGCTCTTGTGTAGAAACAATCTTTAAGATTGAGGGGCCGCTCTTGTGTAGAATTATCCGGAAAGACACAAACAACAGTAATTTAGAATAATGTGGGACTGATGATAATAGAATGAACTACAGAGACACAGTTATTCTTCTTTTCATTTTTAACATCCAGGCCTAGGATAAAAATAGTTATAAAAATGTGCAAAAATACTAAGTTTGAGTAAATATGAATGGTTTTTAATTATTTTTTAAAAATTATGTCTGGGATAAATACTAAAACTCAATAGTCGTCAGTGCTGAAGTGTAGGAATAAGACGGTGCATGCAACGTATATTCTGCTGTTTCTAAAAAAAAATACCGTTTTTGTGAGATAGGCCTTCAATTGATTTTTATACATCAGTACATTGCATCCGACTCAGCTAAGTGTAGTCTGGGGAATTTCAGGACTCCACCACTGATTGGAGGCGACTAGACACTTGGCCTTTGGTGGAGGAATTTTACGAGGTGACCAGACACCTGACCTTTTAGTCGAGTTTTGCGAGGTGTATCTCTGAATGTAAGACGATTGTTTAAAGGCCGGTAGGTAGGTTGTGGGACTTTGTGTTGGCGTATTGTTTATAGAAAATGAGAAAGTTAACTCCATTTTTTTTGGTAACACTTGGACCCACCAGGTATTTTCCCGAAATACCCAGACCAGGTGTAAAAGAACTGCACCCGGTTGAGACCGGGTATTCCTTATTTCTTATAGTTCCGTAAGAAAACTCCAGTGCTAGTGGCATATTGCCAAAATATGTAACCCTGGTCTCTATATGAAGACCTGCCGACATTCAAGACAAACATATATGATAAACCATTTCAATGAAGTATCTAAGTTGAAGGTCGCGATAGATCTCTGTCCATTGGCCTAATCCTTCCAGTCTACGTTTTATTGATCGCTTCCATACCATGAACTGATTTTGCGGTGGTACTCGTGGTCTATATCTGTTGTCTGCTGGGTATAACCCAGCCAGGCCGAGTTGATTACATTTAGATAGGTTATCGGATTTCAAATACTATGGGCGCCCGTGGTATTTTTTTTTTCAGGAGGGGGCGGGTAGGGGGTGTCAATCAGTCACGTCCGGGAGATTTGGATGAATAATAAGTAATGCTATTACAACTATAGGACTTTTATAGCTGTCTTGTTATGGTCTATATGACTTTTATAGCTGTCTTGTTATGGTCTATATGACTTTTATAGCTGTCTTGTTATGGTCTATAGGACTTTTATAGCTGTCTTGTTATGGTCTATAGGACTCGTATAGCTGTCTTGTTATGGTCTATAGGACTTTTATAGCTGTCTTGTTATGGTCTATAGGACTCGTATAGCTGTCTTGTTATGGTCTATAGGACTCTTATAGCTGTCTTGTTATGGTCTATAGGACTTTTATAGCTGTCTTGTTATGGTCTATAGGACTCTAACTCAAACTTTGAGCACTCCCGGCTCTCATGATTTAATACAACATAAACTATATCAAAAACAAGAATTCTCTCACCTAACCCCACATAAGGGAAAAAGCTCACTCCCTCCATTTAACCCTCGTAACCAATGTCCAAACAGCCAAAACCAAGATTGCCCAAGTCTGCAATGGACGTGACACCACCAAGGTTCTCAATCCTTGAGCAACCCGTGTCTCCCACTTTACAAAGCTCATTTACTGGACCACGATCCTCGTAGCTCCACGTAAAGTCACCCCCCCCCCCCTTTTCCCCGATGACCTCTACCCTGTTGAAACTCCGTCCCCGTATTAGGACTGACCTTGACAAGCTCATGACCGCTACGTCGTGATCACCGTGTCCTGTCAAGGTCTTAACAGCCTCGAAATCCCTCACGAAGCACTAATCTTCCTCCACTACAAAACTAGCCTCTCCCTCTTGATCAAAATTTCCCTCTTGAACAAAATAAAATACTCTCTCAGGAAAAAAATCCAAATCTCCCTGTTGTACATTAACAAATTTTTTTTTTAATTCTCAAAGGCTTAATTTTGTACATCAGCAAAGTTCACATGTTGTACACCAGCATAGGTCACATGTTGTACATCAGCATAGGTCACATGTTGTACATCAGCATAGGTCACATGTTGTATATCAGCATAGGTCACATGTTGTAAATCAGCATAGATCACATGTTGTACATCAGCATAGGTCACATTTTGTACATCAGCATAGATCACATGTTGTACACCAGAATAGGTCACATATTGTACACCAGCATAGGTCACATGTTGTACATCAGCATAGGTCACATGTTGTACATCAGCATAGGTCACATGTTGTACATCAGCATAGGTCACATGTTGTACACCAGCATAGGTCACATGTTGTACATCAGCATATGTCACATGTTGTACAGCAGCATAAGTCACATGTTGTACATCAGCATAGGTCACATGTTGTACATCAGAATAGGTCACATGTTGTACATCAGCATAGGTCACATGTTGTACATCAGCATAGGTCACATGTTGTACATCAGCATATGTCACATGTTGTACATCAGCATAGGTCACATGTTGTACATCAGCATAGGTCACATGTTGTACATCAGCATAGGTCACATGTTGTACATCAGCATAGGTCACATGTTGTACATCAGCATAGGCCACATGTTGTACATCAGCATAGGTCACATGTTGTACATCACCATAGATCACATGTTGTACATCAGCATAGGTCACATGTTGTACATCAGCATAGGTCACATGTTGTACATCAGCATAGATCACATGTTGTACATCAGCATAGGTCACATGTTGTACATCAGCATAGGTCACATGTTGTACATCAGCATAGGTCACATGTTGTACATCAGCATAGATCACATCTTGTACACCAGCATAGGTCACATGTTGTACATCAGCATAGATTACATGTTGTACATCAGCAAAGGTCACATGTTGTACATCAGCATAGATCGCATGTTGTACATCATCATAGGTCACATGTTGTACATCAGCATAGGTCACATGTTGTACATCAGCATAGATCTAATGTTGTACATCAGCATAGGTCACAAGTTGTACATCATTATAGATCACATGTTGTACATCATCATAGGTCACATGTTGTACATCAGCATAGGTCACATGTTGTACATCAGCATGGGTCACATGTTGTACATCAGCATAGGTCACATGTTGTACACCAGAATAGGTCACATGTTGTACACCAGCATAGGTCACATGTTGTACATCATCATAGGTCACATGTTGTACATCAGCATAGGTCACATGTTGTACATCAGCATAGGTCACATGTTGTACATCAGCATAGGTCACATGTTGTACATCAACATAGATCACATGTTGTACATCAGCATAGATCACATGTTGTACATCAGCATAGGTCAAATGTTGTACATCAGCATAGGTCACATGTTGTACATCGCATAGGTCACATGTTGTACATCAGCATAGGTCACATGTTGTACATCAGCATAGATCACATGATGTACATCAGCATAGTTTACATGTTGTACATCAGCATAGGTCACATGTTGTACATCAGCATAGATCACATGTTGTACATCAGCATAGATCACATGTTGTACATCAGCATAGGTCACATGTTGTACATCAGCATAGGTCTCATGTTGTACATCAGCATAGGTCAAATGTTGTACATCAGCATAGGTCACATGTTGTACATCGCATAGGTCACATGTTGTACATCAGCATAGGTCACATGTTGTACATCAGCATAGGTCACATGTTGTACATCAGCATAGGTCAAATGTTGTACATTAACAAACTTTATATCGTATGCTTCAAATTTTTCCATTTTCAACTCTCAAAATGATAATCTCCCTCATGACTATCCTGTGGTAACTTATTTTTTGTTCCTGACGTCTTTAACTTCCACACTATTTTCTGTTGTCTTCACCACCTCACTAGATGTTATAAAAATTACATTGTCCCTACACTTAGTTATAATGGCGATATTAGCACAGTTCTCAAGTTTCGTTGTCTTATCGGGTAATTCAATTACTTAACAAAGCTTTGATTCATGTCAAATATCTCTTTATTAAACAAACAACTCCGAAATTCTAACACTCCATTATATAACGTCTATTCCCATACCCAAATACGTCACATAATACCAAGCATATAGAAGCAGCTACACATATACTCTAAACACCAAACACTTTTTCCATATTAAACATTCGTGCACCTAAATCTAGTTCACAACACACTTATTTTCTAGTTCTCATTCACTAGTACTTAAAAACTAGTAATTATTCCCTATTAATTATTCCCCAGCCCTTATTCCCTTCCTGTTTTAGCAGCTAGTATCTAATACCTATTCCCTAGTACTTATCCCCTAGCATTTATTTCTTGCCCTATCACGTATTCCAAAGTGCTTTTTCCCGAGCACATTTTCCTTACCAGTAACACTAAAGTTATTCCCTAGCACATATTCCCTGCCCTAACAGACACTAGCAGTTATTCCCCAGTACATATTCCCTGCCCTAACATACACTAGCAGTTATTCCCCTGTACTATTCACTGCCCTGGCACTGCCGCGCTTATTGACTTGTACTTATTCACTAGTACTTATTCAAGTTAATTCCCCTCTTTCAACCATAATTCATTTAATTCTTAAAACGTTATGGAGACCAAAGCGTATTTATCTTGATCTGGGTTTATGAATACATAATTTACACCCACTAAATCAGTGTTTCCCAACCATTTTTATGGCATGCCCCACCCAAGCCTTTCTAAAATTGGTATGCCCCCCATGTATCGTATACATAAATTTTAAAAATACGGTTGTTCACTGGAAAATCTTAAATATTAGGATTCAGTTATTAAAAAAATTGAAATCTAGTTTGGACTGATGTTGTTCCGTGTGTAACAAAGGATGACTTTGATGTGTGTAATAAATGATGACTTTGAGGTGTGTAACAAAGGATGATTTTGAGGTGTGTAACAAAGGATGACTTTGAGGTGTGTAACAAATGATGACTTTGAGGTGTGTAACAAAGGATGACTTTGAGGTGTGTAACAAAGGATGACTTTGAGGTGTGTAACAAAGGATGACTTTGAGGTGTGTAACAAAGGATGATTTTGAGGTGTGTAACAAAGGATGATTTTGAGGTGTGTAACAAAGGATGATTTTGAGGTGTGTAAAAAAGGATGACTTTGAGGTGTGTAACAACGGATGACTTTGAGGTGTGTAACAAAGGATGACTTTGAGGTGTGAAACAAAGGATGATTTTGAGGTGTGTAACAAAGGATGACTTTGAGGTGTGTAACAAATGATGACTTTGAGGTGTGTAACAAATGATGACTTTGATGTGTGTAACAAAGGATGACTTTGAGGTGTGTAACAAAGGATGACTTTGAGGTGTGTAACAAAGGATGACTTTGATGTGTGTAACAAAGGATGACTTTGAGACATTGCTGAACTCATAAAAAGCATCCGCCTAATCAGTGACGTAGTTTGACAAACTCTTATTTGGAGCTAAATTACAAACTTACGACTCTTCCTTACACACACACACACACACACATATTTACACACACACAAACACACACACAAACACTCAAAAAAACACACACACACAAAAACACACACACATACACTCACACACACGGCCTCACTCACACGAACTCACTCACATGCACACACACACATACACTCACTCATATATACAATCAAACTCACACACGCACGAAAACGGATACACATACATAAACGCATACACATACACGTCCACACACACTCACTCACAACCACTCACACACACATAGACGCACACACACTCACAAAGACACTCACACACACAAACACTAACACAAACGCAGTCACGCGCACACCCACACATACACTCACATACACGCACACACACTCACGATGGTTTACGCCAGGCGTGTTCAGATTTTTAAAAAGGCGACTTCGAGTGAGTCGGGTGAAGTGTGAGAGATCTGATTGTACCACCAAATTAAAAGCTATAGTTCTCAGACCTGCAATTCATTGTTTATTTAAACTGTAAGCTAAGTCCACACACGGCTACATAGAGATGAGGAGAACCATCTAGAGGTCATGAGGAATCACTGTGTCAAAATTTGTAAGCGATCCACGGCTACATAGAGATGAGGAGAACCATCCAGAGGTCATTAGGAATGCCTATGTCAAAATTTGTAAGCGATCCACAGCTACATAGAGATGAGGAGAACCATCCAGAGGTCATGAGGAACCACTATGTCAAAATTTGTAAGCGATCCACGGCTACATAGAGATGAGGAGAACCATCCAGAGGTCATGAGGAATCACTATGTCAAAATTTGTAAGCGATCCACGGCTACATAGAGATGAGGAGAACCATCCAGGGGTCATTAGGAATGACTATGTCAAAATTTGTAAGCGATCCACGGCTACAGAGAGATGAGGAGAAACATCCAGAGGTCATGAGGAATTACTATGTCAAAATTTGTAAGCGATCCACGGCTACATAGAGATGAGGAGAACCATCCAGAGGTCATTAGGAATGACTATGTCAAAATTTGTAAGCGATCCACGGCTACATAGAGATGAGGAGAACCATCCAGAGGTCATGAGGAGTCACTATGTCAAAATTTTTAAGCGATCCACCGCTACAGAGAGATGAGGAGAACCATCCAGAGGTCATGACGAATGACTATGTCAAAATTTGTAAGCGATCCATTATTTGGTGTTCTTGTGATTGATTGACCCAACTGTAAGCGGATAGTCATTTTGAGCTTTGTATGGTAGATTTGTTCAAACTAAACATAAGTTTATGAAAAAACACCATTACAAACAACACTATCCTGTTAAAAATTTAAGGAAATTGAACGAACCAGAGTGAAAAATTAACGTAAATATGGAGGAGAATTGGAGTTTAAGCTTCAATTTTAGTTCCCACTCTTTAAAAAAAATATACTGTTTGTTTGACTTGGAACAGTGACACTTTTATAAATATTTGATTAATTCATGCCAAATATTTGACTTTTATCATAGCAAAGAAATCTTGGTATCACAAGTCAATGATGCCGTTGTTCGTCTTTTGCAATCTATGAAAAGCAAGTCAACTTTCGACTCTATTAGCCTTGACTTGATTTGTATTATGTTTAAAGTGAGTGAGCCTCACTCACACGTTCTTGCGTATTTGTTCATATGGCAAGACTAAAATTAGTCAAGACGACTGGAAACAGACTAGGATGCAATAGACGAGCAGCAGTGTTTCACCGTGCTCTTTACGCGCTCGACGTCACCGTAGTGGTCTTAATTGTTATTGTGTCAATGTCATACCGCCTGCGGGACTCCATCTCCGGGTTTGAGTTCAGAGTTTGCCTTCTCTTAGATGAGCTGCCATCCAAGGTAGAAACAGATGAACATAACTATGGACTGAGAGAGTCCTCCCCTTATTAGTCTGCTCGACACCGCCATTAAATTAATCAGCTTTTAAATTCGTTGACCATTTTATAGATTATGTTTATTATCTCCATGTGTTTGAAAAGAGTTAAACTTATCCCATTCTAATTGTACCAGCTGAATTGTTCCAACCTAATTGTGCGAACCTAATTGTGCCAACGTAATTGTACCAACCGAGCTGTATCAACCTAATTGTACCAACCTATTTGTACCAACCTAATTATACCACCTTAGTTGTACAAACACAGAGCTGTTTATCTAAAAAATAAGTGTTGAAAAAATCAAAATGGTGGCAAACATTTATTTAAATAAGGTAAATGTAACGACGAGTGACTCAAAACGTTTGAGAACCACTAGTCGACAGCAAATCTGATTGGTGGGAATTAAATGGTTTGCGCTTCTTTAAGAGATTGTTATCTGAAATTTGACAGGAATTTGCAAGACAATCATAGGATTATCGAGTGTCAATTACAGCTATGCACAGCCCTGGTCGATGAACTTAAACGGATTAGATTGTTCAAACGCAACGTAATATTAAGCTTTTTATATCCGTACAGTCAGAACACACATTAGCATAGGCTTTGTAAATGAGGCTCAACGTTTGGGAGTAGCCGTTAATTACGAGTGTGGGGTAGTGACATAGAAAAATCATAACATACGTTTGCATAAATACTTTATAAAACTGAAGAAAATAACATTTACGTACTCACAAAAATGGTTAAAAAAGTATTTCTTACAGGTCTTAAACTTAATGATTTATAATCCGAAGTCCCTAGAGCCAATGCTGGCGGTAATAGTAGGTGGTTGGTGATGGCTGTGCATAATGGTTGTGGAAGTTGGTGATTGTTGGTGGTGAAGCTTTGTGGATGATGTTGGTGGTGAAATGTTGGTGAGGGATGTTAGGGAGGGATATAGATGGATGTCATTGGAGTAAAACCCTATTTCATGGTAAAAGTCAAATATCAACTGGTGATAAGGTATCGAGATGTTTGTGGCCAATACCAACTGGAGATGAGGTATCGAGATGTTTGTGGCCAATACCAACTGGTGATAAGGTATCGAGATGTTTGTGGCCAATACCAACTGGTGATGAGGTATCGAGATGTTTGTGGCCAATACCAACTGGTGATGAGGTATCGAGATGTTTGTGGCCAATACCAACTGGAGATAAGGTATCGAGATGTTTGTGGCCAATACCAACTGGAGATGAGGTATCGAGATGTTTGTGGCCAATACCAACTGGAGATAAGGTATCGAAATGTTTGTGGCCAATACCAATTGGAGAAAAGGTATCGAGATGTTTGTGTCCAGATATGGGATCCACATTTAAGAAAGGATTTGTGGACTAATTTTTCAAAGAACCTTCAGACAATTAAGCCGAAACGATCACGTCTTATTGTCTTTTCTTCTGTTTCAAGCTTCAACAAACCCTGTTTTACTATTTCATTTTAGACATATGTCTAAGGAAGGCTTTGTTGCTTTTCTTGTTGGTTTTAAATTGAAAAAAAAAAATTTAAATGGTTAGTGCAGTAAAGTAAAGACTGGCTCCTTCCACTACTGGGTTAATGATATCTAAAATGGCTGGTGCAGTACTATCAAGACTGGCTCCTTCCACAACTGGGTTAATGATATCTAAAATGGCTGGTGCAGTACTATCAAGACTAGCTCCTTCCACTATTGGGTTAATGATATCTAAAATGGCTGGTGCAGTACTATCAAGACTAGCTCCTTCCACTATTGGGTTAATGATATCTAAAATGGCTGGTACAGTACTATCAAGACTGGTTTCTTCCACTACTGGGTTAATGATATCTAAAATGGCTGGTGCAGTACTATCAAGACTAGCTCCTTCCACTATTGGGTTAATGATATCTAAAATGGCTGGTGCAGTACTATCAAGACTAGCTCCTTCCACTACTGGGTTAATGATATCTAAAATGGCTGGTGCAGTACTATCAAGACTAGCTCCTTCCACTACTGGGTTAATGATATCTAAAATGGCTGGTGCAGTACTATCAAGACTAGCTCCTTCCACTACTGGGTTAATGATATCTAAAATGGCTGGTGCAGTACTATCAAGACTAGCTCCTTTCACTACTGGGTTAATGATATCTAAAATGGCTGGTACAGTACTATCAAGACTAGCTCCTTCCACTATTGGGTTAATGATATCTAAAATGGCTGGTGCAGTACTATCAAGACTAGCTCCTTCCACTACTGGGTTAATGATATCTAAAATGGCTGGTGCAGTACTATCAAGACTAGCTCCTTCCACTACTGGGTTAATGATATCTAAAATGGCTGGTGCAGTACTATCAAGACTAGCTCCTTCCACTATTGGGTTAATGATATCTAAAATGGCTGGTGCAGTACTATCAAGACTGGTTTCTTCCACTACTGGGTTAATGATATCTAAAATGGCTGGTGCAGTACTATCAAGACTAGTTCCTTCCACTATTGGGTTAATGCCCCTGAACAATGGAATTCTCTTCCACTACACATCCGCAATATAACAACCATCACAGCTTTAAAAACTTCACTCAAAACACATCTCTTTAAACTCTACTATCCTGACTGATTCTCCCCTCTGACCGATAAACGCTGCTGCTGAGTGTCGTCCATGGCCTGACATGTAAATAGTTATGGAATGGTTGGAGCGAATACACATTTGTTTTGTTTTATTTAATAGATGTATGTTAATTTTTAAATTCATGATTACGTTGGTTAATTTGTATGTACAGCGTGGTGAGCCCAGCCTTAGGCTGGGGTACCACGCTATAGAAAACTACCAGTAATAATAATAATGATATCTAAAATGGTTGGTGCAGTACGGTAAACACAAGTTCCTTCCACGTTTGGATTAACGCATTCAAGTAACGCTCCTTATGGGAATCCCAATTAGTACTCCCCATCCCAATTAGTACTCCCCATCCCAATTAGTAATCCCCATCCCAATTAGTACTCCCCAACCCTTTATTTTTTAGGCCCCTGAATTATATTAATCTTCTAATGCCACCCGCTTTTACAAGCAGATTTCACCAACTATTTCCATAAAACTAAGAAAATATTACACACTAAATACACTTGCTATTTTTCTAAAGAATCTCATTGAGTTGAAAATCTTTTTGGGGTAGTTAATGGGGGTTGTGTTGAGAATTTGAAAGAATGTGTTTTCATTGGCAACGAGTCTTTGTGCCAAGTTTCAGCTCGATACGAATACGGGAAGTGGGCCAGTTAGCTGGACAAAGATTTTGCCCTTTACATAGAAACACACAAATAAAAGCAATTTTTCAAACAGCGTACTTTCTAACAATCTCAATTAGTGCTTCACGCCCCCCCCCCCCCCCCACCAAAGGGCTTGCAGCCGCACATGCTAAATTTGGCATAGGCACAAGGAATAAAAAAATTGAGGAAGCGCTATGGCGTATTTGAGGACTTGGGGGAGGGGTGGAGGTGGATAAGTCACACGCACGTTAAACACACAGTAGACAAAATATTACTGTAATACTGAAACTACTGAGTTCAAATTGAGTGATATCTAGTGAGTATATTTATCAAAACACAGGGCCACAGGACGATGACTACAAAAAAAAATTATGGCTTGATATTTATTACTGCATACGATATTATAAATGTGCAATTTTTGGACTGTCCCAATTTTAAGATGACTATTGTAAAATTTTTGAATAAATGTACGTACTTTCTGTCCAGCCCCCCCTCCCCCCCGGGCCATAATTTCTAAAATCGACCCCCTTCCCTCTCAGAGATGCCCCCTTAAGGTTTAACTTCCTTTTAAGCACATGGGGGTAATAAAAAAAAAAAAAATCTATAAAATGCTAGAATAATTTAAAAAGCTGATTAATTTAACTCTGTGTCGGGCCACTAGTTTGAAATTCTCTTTTCTTGTTAGTGCCACCATTGTTTACGACTCAATCCAGACAGTTTCATTAAGTTGGTCTACTTGAACTGTCCACAGGGTCTAATTTCACAATCTTAATTCAATGATTGATGTGTTACACAACGACTGGCTCATTTTTGTCAACGACTGGCTCCTTAGCATCAATCTTAAGAAGAAAAAAAGAAATACAAAGATTTCATTGCTCGCCAGCAAGCTAGTTGAGTCTAAATCCAATGTCATGCATATTCAATAATCATTGCTTATTAATTTTGTGCCTAGTAAAGACTCCATTCTCTATAGTTTACACCAAGTTGAATTTTAACTCAAAAATAAAAGCATTGAAGAAGGGGGACAAATTAGAATTGTTCCTATCTTATTTTTAGTGACAATTATTCGGTGCCATATTCAAGAGACTAATAACCCAGAACTGTCCTCAGAATAATGTGTCAATTTCTCTCTCTCTCCCCCCCCCCCCCCCAAACCAAAATCTTCTCTATATACAATTTTTCTTTTTCAACCATCCATTACAGGGCCTACTCTCGTGATGTTGACCAGCCGGAGCGTATCTTTTCTTGTGCTTAGGCATTACTCTGAGTTGCTCTTTAGCTTACATCCTTATTACTCCCAGGCTACCTCAGCCCAATCTACAAGGCTACCTTACACACCACAACCTTTCTACAAGGCTACCTTATATCCGCCTCTATCTACAAGGCTACTTTACACCTTATCTGTAAGGCTACTTTACACCACTCCCTCTCTACAAAGGTACTGTACCCCCAGTAGCCAAACCTTCTTTACCCCACCCCCTAACTGCAAGGCTACCTTACTCCTTTCTACAAGGCTACCTTACATCCGCTTCTATCTACAAGGCTACCTTAACACCTCCTCCTATCTTCAAAGGGGCGTTACCCCTGACCTATATCTATAAGGCTACATTACCCCCACCCCTATCTACAAGGCTACCTAATCCCCGACCCCGTCCAAAATGATACATTATCCCCACCCCGGTCTAAAAGGATACATCATCCCCAGCCCCTATTTAAAAGGCTACGTTGTTATAAAATGTCCCCCTATCTACGAGGCTACGTTTTAAATGCCCCCCCTCCATCTACAAGACTACCTTACCCTACCCCCTTTCTATAAGGCTACTACCCTACCCACTATATTACAAGGCTACCAAACCAAGCAATGTATAAACCTACCCGACCCAAGGCTTTTCCCCATTACCCTTATTTAATCATCCAAGTATAATGAACATGATTAATTTATTATTTCTACAATTTATTTAAAAATACCGAAACTAAAATTCACCCCAAGATTTTGAGAACCTCTGATGCATACACTATTCAACCAATCATAATCTTCTCCAACCAGACGTCTGTGACACACAGACCTGCAGTACGTATAAAAGTTTATGCCCTGCAGTCTTCTCCGATCAAAACCAAAAGAAATGAGAATGTTGCTTGTGATTCTCTTCAGTCTTATCATCGGCTGTGCAGCACAGGAACAAAAGAGTAAGTTTTATTTTACTTTATACATTTGTTATTGTAATGTCAGTAGTTTTAATAGTTCTTTTAACCATAAGCTTAATATTAAGTTGTATTATCAGAATTACCTTTTTAACACAAACCTTGTCAAAAGACTGAGTGAGAAATAGTAACATAGGATAATCCATTACATACATTTTAGTTAATATAGTCCATTTGAGTAATTTAAAGCTAGGATAGTCTATTAACGCTATCAAGATAGGAAAGTCCAGTAGAGTCATTTCATTTGTGATACTCCGTAAAAAATTGCTGCTGGCAATGCCCGCAAGAGTGAACTCGATGCCTTTACGCGGCACGACGGACCATTACGATGAACTCGATCACCCGAAGAGAACAAATCTGGCACACATTCCCAATCTAGACAGTAAGACTCCTTGGGAGAGGGGACCAGGCGACGTAACACCTGGTGCCAAAGGAGTCGAAGCAAACGTCACAGATTCACGGCACTCACGGCAAGTACAATGAGACTAGTGGAGATGGCAACTCAGTCACTGCCTTCTTCATTGATGTCTGGGGACGGGCTAGCGACGAATCTCTTCTCTTTCGCCTTTTCGTCCTCGAGGAACAGCAGCCGATCTTCATCGACGTCTGTGATTAGGACATAGGCCGCCTACAAGAGCCCTCCAGGCATCACGATCCTGAGCCAATCTCTCCAGCCTCCCCCAAGTGTGGCCAAGTTTCTTGGTATCCGCCTCCACTTCACGGCGCCAAGTGTTCCTAGGCCTGCCTCTTTTGCGTTTTCCTTGAGGGTTCCAATTCAAGGCTTGTCTAGTTATGCTGGAGGCAGGTTTCCTGAGCGTATGGCCAATCCATCTCCATCTTCTCTGGAGGATCTCTTGTTCTACTGGTTCTTGCTTTGTCCGCTGCCACAGTTCTAGCGACGAATGAGCCTACCGTTAATGGGTTGGACATCCAAAGTCCTCTTTCGTTAACATCGGGGGGACAGGTTGACGCGAGATATATCTACTGGACGTAGCATGCTTGGCGCAAAGGGTCGCCTCCCCCCAAACCTCACGATTATACAATTGAACGTCTGTGTCATCGGACATAAGTGAGAGGGGATTACCAAGCCGTAACACGAGTGGGACGTGGACGTGGCATTCTTCCAGGAAACACTACTAAAAGGTAAGTCGTTCCAAAGAACGGGCTCCTCCCCGTTTCACTGAAAATGTAAACAATGCAGAGGACTCGGAAATGGAGAATGGTGGTAAATGAGAAGAAAACAGTTTATTCATTGTTTACCAAAGGTAAGACTGCTCTCAAAGAAGAAATCGATCTTCAAATCCCTGGGAAAACTCTTAAATTGTATAAATCACCTACTTGCATGGGTATTAAGCTGGACCAGAAACTCCAGCTGCACAACTGTTGTGAACATGATTTGTATGAGAACCACTGTTGTTGGTGTGAACACTTTTTGGGTGCATGAGTTGTGTTATGAATTGTATTAGTGTTGCTAAATGGTCATTGGTTGAGAGGGAAATATTAATAAACGTGTGAGTGGATATAAAAGGACAGTGTGTTAGTTTGTCGAGAAGGAAGATCAGAGATTTATTAGAGTTGTATAGAGAGACTTGGTCCCCCCCGGGGCTCTAGTCGGCATGTCCGTCCCATAAATGGCATGTCGACAAAGAGGCGTTTGCCACGAACCCCCTGAAACGTTACCCGGGGCACATGATCACCGTGTAGGGGACCCGCGCCGAAAGGCAAAGGTAACGCACGGAAACTGCGTTAGAAAGAGCACGACTGCATGGTTTCCAAACCAAGTGCAGCCGAAAATAACGTAGAAACAGGTCGGGACATGATTACAGTTGCCGCAGGGATATGAGGCGAAGGAGCGTGGCGACCCTAGCCGATGATTCCAAATATGCAGACTTGAGGGTACTGCTCCTAGGCAACCTCTCTTTTTTATCATCTCCCAGCTGCGGTGTGAATTAGTCATGCCGCAGAAAACCACGTAAACCCTATTAGAGGGCGTCTGTTAACACCTACTAGTCCCCCGGGGTGGGAAGGGGGGGCTTTAGAGACGTAAATTGTATCCACCCCAGCCCAAGGAAGTCCGGCCCGGTTGCTGTGTAAGCATCACCCCGACTGGCCAGGCGTCCCTTCTCTGATGCGGCCTCACTCGCATAGTCAGTCGAGTGGAAGGGTGGGTGGGGCTGTCTCAAGGGCGGGGGGCCCTCGGCATGCCGCTTCGCGGCCTGACTGGAATAGAGATCACTGGGGGAGTGGTTGAATGCCAGTTGGGGGCGGTGGAGGTGTGTTGGGTAAGACCTTATGAGCCTTGGCTCGATGGTCTGCTGATTTTCTTAAGTATGTTAGAGAGACTTGATATAGAGAGACCAGAGAGATGTCAGAGGAATGATAGAGAATTGCTGTTGAAGACTGGATGTGTGTGTAGTGACTCTGGATGGGACGACGTTTTGTACAAAGTGAATAAAGAACTGATTTATGATCTATGAGGAATTATTGTGGACTTAATTGTGTCATTGAACGGACCAAGAGAAGAGACCCTAGACAACGAGAGTAGGCCATGACGTATGAAGGATGTAACTTTGAAAGCTGTAACACGTTGGAAAGGTCATAACAACAACCACGTATAGGAACTCGCCGCTCGTGCCGCGCCAAAGCACAGCCTGGTAAAAAAACTTGCTGGCACAATTTGGGGAGCCGATGCAAGTCTTCTGAGATCACTATATCTCGGCAGAGTTGGAGGTGCACTAGACTACAGCCTCTAGGTGAAGGCCTTTGCAAGCAGAACGGTTTGGTGGGTCTGGGCCGGATACAAAACCTAGCCATTAGGTTCATATGCGGGGCGTTGTGTACTACAACAGCTGCTGTGTAAATATTGTCATCAAAGAACTACTCATCAGGCTGGACAAAGCCATCTTCACGACATTGGAGCGTTACAGTTGAATGACAAGGACAGAACATTGTTTCCAATTACAAGACCATGGGTAAAGCAGACAAGAGAATATGCACACTTTACCAGGAAACAGTGAAAAAATGCGCTTGATCTTGGAGAGATAACAAGATTTCTGCGAACCAACAGATGTCCTTTTTACCCTGGCAAACGAGGCAGTTCCGAAGTCGATCCACCAAAATGGGTAAATGGAGGCAGCACTTCTGACATCGAGTCGTTCAAAGATGCTGTGGTAAAAGTTCTCACAGACGGCCCCCATCTCGCCAGGTAGAAGCAAGTCTCGTACGGTGCTCCCATACAGCACCCGAAGGGGGTACCTCCAAATGAGGCAATTTCAGGCCCAAGTGGAGCAAATAGCACTGCAATTGGCGCAGAGATTGAGGCTGTACTAATGGTCTTGAAACAAGTGCGCCGCAGACTGGCTAAACGTAGAACACTTTCATTTATCAATGTGCTCTCGAAATTGTAAGGAGGTGTGTCATTGTCAGATCATGTGTTTACCTTTTCTGTGTATGTTTGGATGACTGTATTTCCCACAAGTTTTCTCAGGCATGGATGACAGTCTTGGGGAGGGGGGGGTGAAATCCCAGGTGAGGAAGTGTGTGTTGTAAGTTGGGGAAAAATGAGAGTGGTGAACGAATGTGAACATTTTTCTTGATATCACGAGTACATGGTCTGTGAGGGTATAAAAGAGAGAGAGATTATTATTATAGAGGGAGAGAGAGCTATTATTGACGAGTGGAGTCCAACGGAATGTGTAGCTTGTTAGTTTTATGGAGAGAGATGTGATTTTTTTGTAGATAAAGTAGTTGTGATTTTAGTAGTTATACATCAACAAGGAATTAAATGGATTTTGATTACTGTTAGTGTTAGACGACTTTGTGTTTTCTCCTTTCCACCTATCGGCTTTGTAGGAGTCAGGAGAATTTCCAAATATCAGCTCTGCAGGAGCTGGAGAACCGGAGTTTTCGACTCTGAACTATTGTCTGTGGCTATAGAAGGGATCTAACTCCTAGACAAACGTACCCTCGGTCACAAGGTGCTCTTTCCTTATTCACACGATCAAATTTTCCTTCAAGCATTTTATGCAATTCGTGTATGAAGCCTTGTCACAACTTTCAAAATACTATTTGATCAAATTCCCCCCAAAAAGAAACCACGTTCAAAATAGTGCGTTCATACAACAATTTGACACGAAATTTGATCGTGTGAACTGACGCCAAGAATTGCGCACCACGAGCACACTTCTTTTATTTAGTGTTGGGGGGGGGGGGGGAAATTCAATCAAAGTTAGATGCTCCCATGCGTCCCGCTTTCTATCCGGAAAATTATAATAAGCCTAGTATGTTGTAATTTCACTGACTAGAAAAATGTTATCTCCAAAATCATTTTAATTAATGAACAATCTATGGTTAAGCGCGTCCTCGTGACTAATAATAAACGAGAGGTAGAGGCTCGAAAAAAAAAATTCGGTAATGAGGAGTTGGTCATTCCAAACGATGGTCAATGGACCCTGTATAGTCCGCCAAGAAGGGCAGCTACTCTTGGGGAAAATGTCAAACGAAACGATTAACTAGGCATTCAAGATGTTTTATCTATTTTTCAAATTATTTTGCACTTAACTAATATAAATAGGTAAATATTTTAGCGGTTTCATTTAAACGACGTCTACCTTTGATGGTACACTCCAAGCCCCGTTCATGATGAATTCAAACATTAACGATTAAGGTCTGCCGGCTAAAGTGTTTTGCCTTTTTTCCATTGTCGCAGAATTTTTTTAAAAAAGGTAGCATACGAACAATAGAACGTCTCAAAATCAATACTGATGTGCGTTATTATACCGATGAAAGCGTTGACCGAGAAAAAACTAACGTTGATATTTCTGTAATTATAAATCTTAACATTTTCTTCTTCTTCTTTTTACACAAATTTTTTGTTCAAGTGAAAATTTCCGAAACTTTAAATTTAACATGATCAACTTACAAAATAAGAGAAGACGTGCGCAGTCCTGATTTGATTTCTGAACTGCGTCCGATTATCTCGAATACAACTCTGACTGTGTATTGACCGCTTGGTCCTACACATTGGTCGCTAACCTTTGTGTCGCATATCTCTTTTCTGTATTGGAGCTGTCACGCTTGAAATATATGCTACATGTCTACAACCACTTTTGATTATGGAGGTTAAACGTTTGCAGTATGCTACATGTCTACATCCTCTTTTGCTAATGGAGGTGTCACGCTTGCAGTATGCTACATGTCTACAACCACTTTTGCTATTGGACGTGTAACGCTTGCAGTATGCTACATGTCTACAGCCTCTTTTTCTAATGGAGATGTCACGCTTGCAGTATGCTACATGTCTACAACCCCTTTTGCTATTGGACGTGTAACGCTGGCAGTACGCTACATGTCTACAGCCACTTTTGCTATTGGACGTGTAACGCTTGCAGTATGCTACATGTCTACAACCCCTTTTGCTATTGGACGTGTAACGCTTGCAGTATGCTACATGTCTACAACCCCTTTTGCTATTGGACGTGTAACGCTTGCAGTATGCTACATGTCTACAGCATCTTTTGCTAATGGAGGTGTCACGCTTGCAGTATGCTACATGTCTACAGCCACTTCTGCCAAATGTTCTCAAATACCAAAGCTTGTTATTTTCTGCAGCTTTGCGTTAGAATGACCTACGTCTCAATATTAAAATGATCAGATCAATAAATATGAGGGAAAATCAAATAAAGCATCAGATGTATTTTGTTTCATAAGAGTCTTATTAAGCTATGTAATCATTATGTCATTTTACGCTATTCGCAGGTAATAATGTTATATTTTGTTTAATATACTTATCATTATGTTTATGATTTTAATGAGAGTCCAATTTTGATTTTGTTTCAAAATATGTCCATTTGTTCAGTGAGCAAGATTAATTTAATGACATCATAAATGATTAAAATACATTCTATCCCAAAGGCTGCAAAAGAATTGTTTGTGTGGTAGACAATCTAAATGTTCCGAAAGATTTTATTGAAAACGAAACTCCTAAAGATTATTGCACCCATATTGTCTATGATTCCGCGGCCCTTGTAGGAAACAACTTGACCCATATGTTCACCTATGAATTGAGCGTTAGAGGAAGAAAGGGATTGTAAGTACGCCATAACTTCTCTTTTCTTTGTAATATCCTAGTTATCATCTATAGTTTATCATAATTAGTTCTTTTGTGTCTGATGCCCCATACGTGTGTCCGTTGTATTATATCATTGTATAAAGTGTTGAGGCACTTTATATTATAAATGTATTATGAATTTACTTATAAAATAATGTGTGACAGAACATTTATAGACATTGATTACCAAATGGATTCATCACAATGAGAAAAATTACAATATTTAAAAATCGATTATAAGCTTTGCCAAGTGTTTGTAAAACTATTTTTTTTAAAATAGTGTTTCTTTCGGAGAATTTAATCATAGAGGGTATATTTAAGTGTCAGGGAGCGGTGCATCTATAAACCCACAAGGTAGGCACTATGGCACCCATTGCCAGTTTGACTCCACCCCCTCTTTATTAAACGAAATTCATCCCAAGTACACTTGGTGCATGCTTTTGGTCCAGCCTTAGTTTCGCCCCTTGATACTATATTGTAAAATATAGCCAAACTACAGTAAAACCTCCGTTTTACGACCTTAATATTGGCATGAAAGCATAAGAGTGGTCTTAAAAAATAGGTAGGACATTTTAGAAAAACGACATTTAGAAAATTAAGTAAACGTTTAAAATAAATACAAAGGGTACACGTACCATTAAGTATAGGCAATATCTACCATCTTTCGTACAGAAATATAGATTAAACTCAGTCTCACAACCAATTCAGTCCCTATCTTCCTGTTCCTCATTACTTCCAAAATAAAAATCGATGCTGGTATGGTAGTTGTTTAAAAGCGTGTGAAAGTGCTGAGTGCATGCTTAGAGTTATTAATATTTATGGATAAGATAAGCGCATTAATATTGTTGTCATAATTTTGTATTAATTCATTGAATAGTTAACGTTTGATAGAAAGCTGTTATTTCTGTTTGTTTACATGATCCTCCCATCTTTCACCACATTGGCTGCATAAATGACATTTAAACGTTATTATAGAGCAGGCCTGCACAACTCAAAATGTAAGGCGGGTCCGCACAACTCAAAATGTAAGGCGGGCCCGCACAACTCAAAATGTAAGGCGGGTCCGCACAACTCAAAATGTAAGGCGGATCTGCACAACTCAAAATGTAAGGCGGATCTGCACAACTCAAAATGTAAGGCGGGTCCGCACAACTCAAAATGTAAGGCGGGTCCGCACAACTCAAAATGTAAGGCGGGTCCGCACAACTCAAAATGTAAGGCGGGTCTGCACAATTCAAAATGTAAGGCGGGTCCGCACAACTCAAAATGTAAGGCGGATCTGCACAACTCAAAATGTAAGGCGGATCTGCACAACTCAAAATGTAAGGCGGGTCCGCACAACTCAAAATGTAAGGCGGGTCCGCACAACTCAAAATGTAAGGCGGGTCCGCACAACTCAAAACGTAAGGCGGGTCTGCACAATTCAAAATGTAATGCGGGTCTGCACAACTCAAAATGTAAGGCGGGTCTGCACAACTCAAAATGTAAGGCGGGTCTGCATAACTCAAAATGTAAGGCGGGTCTGCACAACTCAAAATGTAAGGCGGGTCTGGACAACTCAAAATGTAAGGCGGATCTGCACAACTCAAAATGTAAGGCGGGTCTGCACAACTCAAAATGTAAGGCGGGTCTGCATAACTCAAAATGTAAGGCGGGCCGTAACACTTTATGAAAAACGTGTGCGGGCCAAAATAAAATAGGACAGTGCTTGTGCGGGCCAAAAGAAAATAGGACAGGACTTGTGCGGGCCAAAAGAAAATAGGAAAGGACTTGTGCGGGCCAAAAGAAAATAGGATAGGACTTGTGCGGGCAAAAAGAAAATAGGATAGGGGCAAAGCTATTAAGAAAATAATAAGATTAAAGAATATTTCGTTACTTCGCGGGACATTTGTACAAAAATGTCTTGACATCATTTAACATATTGAACGAAATGAATTGACTTCACGATATATATGGAACAAAATGTATTGACATAATTTAGCATATTGAACAAGATGTATTGACATCATTATACATATTGAACGAACATTTAAAATAAAAGGACATATAAATAACTATATATTTGCATTTTTTAAAAGTTAAATATTACTGTTTTACTGCAACAATTATATAGCATCCTTCCGTCTTCGCGAGACGTAAAAGCTATGTAGTTCTACACTTTGACGAGTGGCTCACTAGGCCAATCCTGGAATGACAATCTCGACTGAATTTCTCGCTGCAGAATATTAATTCGTGGTTAATTTTGACCTTCCTTGCTGTTCTTTTTGTTGCAAGGACTTCGTTTCGCACATCTTCTGCCTTTTTGACTCCTTCGTACACTGCTGTTCGCCAGCTGGAACGTTGTTGATTTCAATGTTGGCTTCCCTCATGCTCCTTTTGCAAGCGTCCATAAATCTCAGGCGAGCCCGTCCAATAAGTCTTGTCCCTTCTGCCAACTCTCCATACAGCAGCATCTTTAGGATACGGCCTTCCTCCATTCTCCTTATATGGCCCAACCAGCGGAGGCGCCTCTTGCTAAGAGCGGAGAATATGCTACACATTTTGGCACGTTCCAAAAACTTTGTCCTGCCATCGCATGCGTAAATGCGACGTAGACATCTTTAATGGAAGCTGTTGAGTTTCCGCTCGTGACTGGTATATGTGGTCCACACTTCACTGCCATATAGGAGCGTACTAAGCACGCATGCCCGATAGACACTTAGTTTTGTTTATTCAGTTAGCTTGAGATTATTCCACACCCGCTTATTCAGTTTAGCCATAGTTGCTGCTGCTTTTGCGATCCTGATGTTTATCTCTTCATCAACAGAGAGAGAACTAGAAATATTGGATCCAAGGTATGTGAAATGCTCAACAACCAACAGGTTATGGCCCTCAATAGTTATAATTGGAGGGGACGGCGCTTCTTGCATCATGACATGAGTTTTCTGTAGACTAATTAACAATCCAAACTCTTTACAAGCGTGTGATAGACGGTTAACTAGCCGCTGAAGACCTTCTTCTGTGTGAGATGTTAAAGGCCGTATCCGGAAATTTGATCGAAAGAAATTTCGTCGACGGAAAATTGATCGACGGAAATTTGATCGAACTGAAATTTGTTCGAATCTTACTATATAGTATAGTGCGTTCAAAAAGAAATTTGACAAAATTTTAACGTAGGAATGTGACCTTTTTCCATTTTTGAGGACTACTAGGAAATGCCGTCATTCCCTGGTGCCTTCCCATTACCAAGTTGGCTCTTCATCTACTTCTTCCATTATTGTCAAGACGGGAACATTATTCAGAGCGGTCTCAGTGACTAAATTCATTGTTGCGTATAGTTCAAGAATATGCTCCACCCAACGACGGAGATGATCTTGGACTTGAGCGGTGCTATTTTTTGAAGTTTGGACATAATGCCCTCTTGATTCCCTCCTATCGGTTCCTTGCATCCCCGTTGTCCGAAACCTATTGGATACAGTTGCAAAGGTCCAGCCAGTAAATGTTGGCACAGTGGCGGGCCGCCTGCTAGGATATTCTTTTTTTGCATTTTGGAGATGCATCCCTATGGGCAAGTAGTGCTCTTCTCTTCGTCTCGGTTACGGGTTCCATCACATTCCAATGCGCCTCGTACCAGTCATTATTTTTATGCTCCATTTTTTCCGTTGGCGGAGATGGCTGAATCGTACACAAAATCTCGTAAATGAGTCCACTTAGAGTCAATAGTGCCATTGGGTGACCCTTTACCAAGGGTATCCTGCAACACTTTTGAGAATTGCTGCGTTTTTTCATGATTGTTTAAGCAGTGGATATTAATTCGTGGACGACACTTATTTTTAGCATTATGCACTTTTTTAGGCATTAGTCGTATCTTGCTTGCTACAAGAGAATGGTCCGTGTCACAATCGGCACTGTTGTAACTGCGGGTGTGAAGTACACTGGCTAGCTCCATGCGCCTAGTGATGACGAGGCCAAGTTGGTGCCAATAGGGGGAACGTGGATGTCGCCATGACACCTTTGGTTTTTTTTACATTTGAAGAAGGTGTTGTTAACACAGAGACCATGGGAGCAGCACAACTCCAGCAGACGTTGTCCGTTATCATTAATCCTTCCAAATGCGTGATAACCAAGACGTGAAATCCAGGCTTCCTGATCAGCTCCTACCCTAGCAATAAAGTCTCCCAGAATGTACAATTTTTGATTTTGGGAACACATGATAATTCTTGATCCAGGGCTTTATAGAACACATCTTTCTCTCCTGGAGTCGAATGAAGAGTTGGAGCATACACACTGAATACGTTGGCTTTGCCTACAGATGATGACATTCGCAGACGTAGAATCCTCTCCAATCCCAAATCAAGGAGGTTCCATACAGGCCAATAATGTGTTTTTCTACGGCAAATCCAACACCATGCCGCCTAGGTTCATCTGCGGATTTACCCTGTCAGTAGAATGAGTAGCTGACTTCCTTTAGGGGTACCACTATCCCCTGTCAGTAGAATGTGTAGCTGGCTTTCTTTATGGTACCACTATCCCCTGCCAGTAGAATGTGTAGCTGACTTCCTTTATGTTACCACTATCCCCTGTCAGTAGAATGTGTAGCTGACTTCCTTTATTGTACCACTATCCTCTACCAGTAGAATGTGTAGCTGACTTCCTTTATGGTACTACTATCCCCTGCCAGTAGAATGTGTTGCTGACTTCCTTTATGGTACCACTATCCGCTAGTCGGGTCTCTTGAAGGCAGGCAATATCAATGTTTAGTCTGCCGAGTTCCTTGTCAATTACGGCAGTCTTCCTTGCGTTGTCAACCTGTTGAATGTCGGTTTCAAAGCCAGGACATATCGTCCTTATTTTCCATGTTGTGAAGCGAAGTGATTGAATCTTCCTTCTATTTACTTTATTTGCCTTATAAAACAAAACTCTGCTCCTCGTGAAGTGACGTCACCAGTACAGCTACTACCCTGGGCGGTGATTTATGGAGACCAGCTGTTGCCAAATGCAGCAGATCCCCGCTCTCCACGCAACTGTCAAAACAGCTTGGCACTGAATGCGTCGCAGGAGTTGCCGAAATGACACTGTTATCGGCGTCAGATCGACTTCGGGACTCCATCTCCGGATTTTACAGTTTGGGTTTACTCCCGTATTCTTACCATAGCTTCCCGCATTGAATTTGTTTATTTATATCAGTATTATTCATCACTTTCTCGATTTCTGAACTATTTCGGTATTCGTAAATTCGTGTATCAGCCATCTTGATTACAATAAATACAGTTTTGTAAATTGGGTCTTTAGAAACTTTATGGCTATTTAAATGTATAATTTAGGTCTACATTAGGGGTCTTCAAACCTTTCTGTCCGAGGGCTGCATTAACTATCAAACAGCAGTTCGGTATCCGACGACACACTGGAGGGCCAAAGAAAAAAGAATCCAAACATGGAATTTGTTTTAAATTCTTAATTGTATCATTTTTTTCAGTTATTATTTAATAACACATTGATACATTACACATTAACACCTGCATTAGTGGGAATGGTAAAAATTGTTCCTGGATTCTAAAATAGCAGACATTTCTGGCTTTAGATTTTATGTCACTAACATCAACAGTGACCTGAGATTGTCATCGAACAAGTTTGTTCTCAAATTGTTCTTCACGTATTTCATTCTTGAAAATGTTTGCTCACACAGGTATGTTGTTTCAAAGATTAAAAGGTATTTTGACGTAGAAGTTTTGACAGGAAAATCTTCCTTGGGAAAAAACTTGTAAAAACCCACCATTCCTTCTTTGAACTTGTCCCTAAGAAGGTCATTGCTTGCAATTCAATGACCTCCAGCTGCAGTTCATCTGGACAACTGGCCACATTTGTTTCAAATGGTTTTGAAACCATGAAGACCTTGCACTGCTGAAAGTGCGTCAAGTTGTTGGCCTGTACTTGTTCCAAAAAGAAGAGTTTGGATCTGAAGGCCTTTAGATTAGTGTATAGATCAGAAACATGGCGGGCAATAGTACGTGCACCTAAAGCTACATTTTCAAATTGTTTTGACTTTTCTGGTATAAGTTCCTCGGCCACCATCAACAAACATTCCTTCACTACTTCACAATCTGTAAACGGTTTGCCACTTTTTGCCAGGACGTGGGCAACTTTATAATTCGCCTTAGTTAAGGAATCATTTTCACTTGAGATTTTTATTGAACAATGTCCTCTAAAATGTCAGTTGATTTTGTAAGTTAGGCAATTTTTCGGCACAGATTTTACCCCCCAACTGTGCATATTTCTCTTGATGTTTGCTTTAATGATGACGCCGCAGTTTGTATTATTTCATCCCAGTCACGGTTTCGTTGCATTCTTCATGCAATTGTCGACAGTCATCTTCTATTTTTCTTTTCCTCTTCTCGGCCATCGCTGGACACTAAAATAAAGTGAATTCAACATAGTTTGGAGACCCCTGGTCTACATGAATAGCATAATTATATTAAGAAAATAAATGTTAAATTAATGAACGGAAAGTCGTGTAGGGTTTTTCTTGGAAGTGGCAGGCGCAAAGTTTTGCCCGCACAGGGTGGCACTAACCTAAGTTCCGCCACTGAAATGAACCTATGGGAAGAATTTTAACACTCACCCATCTACTTTAACATATATTTATTTTCAAAGTTAAAAAAAAAATAAAAACAAATACGTAGGAAAAGTAATGAATCGAATAGATTTAAAACTAGTTTACAAAACAAAATAAAAAAAAATAATTAAGAAATGCCGTTTTTTCAACCTACTACTTGATACTAATCTAGAGTTGTTTAATTGATAAATTAATGCTTGGAAAATGGTAAGTCTTTTTTTATAATCCTGAATCTGATCTAAAACGTTAAGATCAACTACGAAATTAATAATAGGCTTCTGTTTGCATTTCAAATTTATTTTACACATCACGTCGTTGTCCACTGAAACATGACACCAAAAAAAAAAAAAAGACAAGTTTCAAGACAAGAAGAACGATTTCAAGAACTTTCAAACATGTCAAAAAATGAAAGTTTTTTTTAAAATCCTTTATATTAACTTCTCCTGTGTGAAATGCAGACGAGATTGTCATTCCAGGATTGGCCTAGTGAGTCACGGGTTGAAGTGTAAGACGGAAGGATGCCATACATATTAACTTCTCCTGTGTGAAATGCAGACGAGATTGTCATTCCAGGATTGGCCTAGTGAGCAACGGGTCGAAGTGTAAGACGGAAGGATGCCATACATATTAACTTCTCCTGTGTGAAATGCAGACGAGATTGTCATTCCAGGATTGGCCTAGTGAGCCACGAGTCGAAGTGTAAGACGGAAGGATGCCATAAATATTAACTTCTCTTTTTTTGTGTTGGTGGCTGGCTGGCAAAATTATGGACGGGTAATATCACGCTGAAATTTAGCACATAGACTCGGCAATGACAACACATTCTATTAAATTTTCCGCCCCAACCCCTAAGATCTCTTTTTTTCCTGGTTTTTTTCAAAGTTAAAATGAAGGGAAATTCCCGATAACCGCGCTAAATGAGATTCTTTAAAACAAATATCGCAAGTGCGTTTGGTGCGTAATATTTTCTTGTTTTTTCTAAAATAGTTGGTGTCAGATAAATCTGCGGTGTAAAAGCGGGGGGGGGGGGGGCGCGGGGCGTGGTGGTCATTAGAATAGTGATATGGTTCAGGGGCGTGAAAACAAATGTGCGGTACCGAGCCTTGATGGGAGAGGGGAATCACTAATTGCGAATAAGGTTACTTGTATGCATGTTTTGTAACATTTTCAGCCCCCCCACCCCCCAATGGCACGATATTACATTTGATAATGTATTTCTACAAAAACATGTTTTTAGGAGTTGTTGAAGTTTTAAAAAATAATCGTACAGTTTTAGGCTCTTGTTTTACACGTTTTCCTGGTGTGGGGGGGGGGGGTAATTGACCCCTAATAGAGATGCATAAGAGAAACAGTGCATAAGGGGATCAATTCAATAATCTCGTCTTGATAGGATTTTATGCTAGACATTACAGGAGGAAGAAATGTGGAAAGGACACACCATATATAAGATACATTATAGATACGTTAACTTCATAGGCAAGATGCATGATAGACGAGATACATCTTAGACAAAATACATCTTAGATAAGATACGTCATAGACAAGATACATCTTAGATTAGATACGTCATAGACAAGATACATCTTAGATTAGATACGTCATAGACAAGTTACATCTTAGATTAGATACGTCATAGACAAGATACATCTTAGATTAGATACGTCATAGACAAGATACATCTTAGATTAGATACGTCATAGACAAGATACATCTTAGATTAGATACGTCATAGACAAGATACATCTTAGATTAGGTACATCATAGACAAGATACATCTTAGATTAGGTACATCATAGACAAGATACATCTTAGATTAGATACATCATAGACAAGATACATCTTAGATTAGATACATCATAGACAAGTTACATCTTAGATTAGATACATCATAGACAAGATACATCTTAGATTAGATACGTCATAGACAAGATACATCTTAGATTAGATACGTCATAGACAAGATACATCTTAGATTAGATACATCATAGACAAGATACATCTTAGATTAGATACATCATAGACAAGATACATCTTAGATTAGATACATCATAGACAAGATACATCTTAGATTAGATACATCATAGACAAGATACATCTTAGATTAGATACATCATAGACAAGTTACATCTTAGATTAGATACATCATAGACAAGATACATCTTAGATTAGATACGTCATAGACAAGATAAATCTTAGATTAGATACGTCATAGACAAGATACATCTTAGATTAGATACGTCATAGACAAGATACATCTTAGATTAGATACATCATAGACAAGATACATCTTAGATTAGATACATCATAGACAAGATACATCTTAGATTAGATACATCATAGACAAGTTACATCTTAGATTAGATACATCATAGACAAGATACATCTTAGATTAGATACGTCATAGACAAGATACATCTTAGATTAGATACGTCATAGACAAGATACATCTTAGATTAGATACGTCATAGACAAGATACATCTTAGATTAGATACATCATAGACAAGATACATCTTAGATTAGATACATCATAGACAAGATACATCTTAGATTAGATACATCATAGACAAGATACATCTTAGATTAGATACATCATAGACAAGATACATCTTAGATTAGATACATCATAGACAAGTTACATCTTAGATTAGATACATCATAGACAAGTTACATCTTAGATTAGATACGTCATAGACAAGATACATCTTAGATTAGATACATCATAGACAAGATACATCTTAGATTAGATACATCATAGACAAGATACATCTTAGATTAGATACATCATAGACAAGATACATCTTAGATTAGATACATCATAGACAAGATACATCTTAGATTAGATACATCATAGACAAGTTACATCTTAGATTAGATACATCATAGACAAGATACATCTTAGATTAGATACGTCATAGACAAGATACATCTTAGATTAGATACGTCATAGACAAGATACATCTTAGATTAGATACATCATAGACAAGATACATCTTAGATTAGATACATCATAGACAAGATACATCTTAGATTAGATACATCATAGACAAGATACATCTTAGATTAGATACATCATAGACAAGATACATCTTAGATTAGATACATCATAGACAAGTTACATCTTAGATTAGATACGTCATAGACAAGATACATCTTAGATTAGATACGTCATAGACAAGATACATCTTAGATTAGATACATCATAGACAAGATACATCTTAGATTAGATACATCATAGACAAGTTACATCAATGATAAGTTACATCAAAGATAAGTTACATCAAAGATAAGTTACATCAAAGACAAGTTACATGAAAGATAAGTTACATCAAAGATAAGTTACATCAAAGATAAGTTACATCAAAGATAAGTTACATCAAAGATAAGTTACATCAAAGATAAGTTACATCAAAGATAAGTTACATCAAAGACAAGTTACATCAAAGATAAGTTACATCAAAGACAAGTTACATCAAAGACAAGTTACATCAAAGACAAGTTACATCAAAGACAAGTTACATCAAAGATAAGTTACATCAAAGATAAGTTACATCAAAGATAAGTTACATCACCGACACTGACAAGATAGACAATTAAACTTAAATTATCATTATTCTATCTTACTCCTGTACCAGGTATGCAAAACTAAACACATTCAAGAGACACAAACCATCTTTAAAAACTCTGCTTCGTGTATCTGTCCCATGGTCTGCACCCAAACCCTTCGCTACACTCGTGGCTAGAGAAGACAACCGAAAGGAATTCATCTCGGCAGCCATAATTTATTTACGAAAAAATAAATTCGATGGCCTTGACATTGATTGGAGATATCCCACTAAAGATGGAGTTTCAAAAGAAAAAACTCATTTTAATGCTATCCTGAAGGTATAGCTAAAATCTCTTATATATTTTTTTCTTGTGGTGTCACTGCTTCCATTTCCGGATAGCACGCAAAATATAATTTTTGATAACTGCGCAGAATGACATTTTTTTTTTTAAAAATGACGCAACTGTGTTTGGTGTTTAATATTTATTCAAAGTGGTTGGGACATCAGATTATTAATATAGAAATAAAATTGTGCTATGGCATATCATGGAGGAAGTTGGAAAGATGTGTAGCAAAAAATTCGATTCTTAAATGTGCGTTATTTGAGTCGATGTTTTGTCAAGTTACATTTGTAGTTGGGATGCTAATGCTTTGCTGTCGTCAATGCTTGTCCGGCTATATTTAGTAGATGGGATATTAATCTATTGCTGTCACCAATGTCTAACGGTATATATCTAGTAGATGGGATATTAATCTATTGCTGTCACCAATGTCTAACGGTCTATATCTAGTAAATGGGATATTAATCTTTTGCTGTCACCAATGTCTAACGGTCTATATCTAGTAGATGGGATATTAATCTATTGCTGTCACCAATGTCTAACGGTCTATATCTAGGAGAAGGGATGTTCACGTATTGTTTCGCCATGGTTTGGCGATCTATAAATGGTATAGTATTATTTTGTGACATTTTTAAGAAACGTGAAACTCTACCATTTCATAGTAGAAGATGGGCTTTAAATTCAGTTCAAATTTCGGGACAAACGTTTTGAGTGAGAACATTTTTATTGGTTAAGATCGCCATATTAAAGCATCAATGTTTTTCATCCACCATTTAGATAAAGTCAATTTATTGAAATGTTTCTTGAAACAAAGCCACCATCCACTTATACATGAACGGATTTACCTGCATTAAAGAAGACTACCACATACTATTACACGAATTAATATACGTGCACAGAACAACCATCCACTTATACACGAATTGACATACTTGTTTTGAACACGATGCATCTCGTCGAAATAGCTTCATATGTTGTTTTAAACTGTAAATGTAGAGGTAAATATCGCTGCATTATTTTACAAGTCATTGTATTTCAAATACGTGTCACGTTTTAACAATTAAAATGCAGGAATATTTCTACTGATCATCCACTTAAAGCGATTTATTTTCGAGGCTCAATATTTGGATTTTCCCGATTTTAACAAATGATTCTGCAGGAGGCTTCTGAAGCATTTCAAAAGGAGGCTCAAAATTCTATAAATGAAAGACTCCTACTAAGCGCGACTGGTCACCCTTTTGAAGTGGATTACTACGAGGTCTCCGAAATTGCAAGGTATTTTATGTTTTAGTATTGTCAAGTGATTTATAAACTTCCAATGGGGTTGGGGGCTGGTTAAGAACGGAAAGCTCTTATTCTGCACTCAAAAAAGTGTATATTAATATTTACATTTGCTGTATAGACTTACGATTTAAATTGATTTTTTGGGGGTTTTAACTTGACAGAAATGTTATTTTCTTCTTGCAATTTTAGCCAAACAGTTTTGATTCAGAAAACAAACATTTGATATTCATTTCTGAGCCTTTCACTTAAATGGAATTTTCAAACTATTAAGAAAACTTGCATTAATTTATTAAAAGGTGACATATGAAAACACAATAATTATGAATAATTTTAAAATATTTTATAAAAAAAATAGGTATGTGGACTTCATGAACATTAACAGCTTTATGTTCTATGGACCTTGGGAATCCTACATAATGCATCACAGTCCTCTATATGGATATGACGGTGGCGTTAGCGCGGTAAAGGAATGACGTCAAATCTTTTCACTTGTTTATTAAATACTCTCATTCCAAAAGGAAATGTAATTCGCCATTATTATTTTAAATATGAGATTTTTCTGACCATAATTCTTCAGAGTTCAACTCAATGCATAGTTGAAAAAGTTCCTGATGCTTCAATGGTCTGGCTTTTATAAGTGTTTTATGATCATTTCCCACTCCAAAGTCTTTGATCAGCATTTCCTTTAAGAATGGTCACACATTTGATATACAAGGAAAAAGATGTTAATAATTAATTTAAATATTTAATTTCAATCATTCATACAAGAATTATATAAATAATATGTGTTTATAGCGTTAACTTTCTAAAAAATATATGTGTTTAACTGTATGACCTTAGATGTAAATTCTCCATGAAATTATGCTGTAGGGTAGGACATAGTGTTTACATATTATTTTTAAAAATGCTGGTTATGGCTTCATTCAAATACAATTGTAAATGAAATTAATAGTTTAGAAATGGAAATATCCTAATCTTGTATATTTCATAGGGATAACAGTACAGTTTTTAAAAAATTTATTCTTGGCTCCAACTTTGTTTAAACCTCGGCAGGGCCTTAAAAGTAAAATTAACCTATCTTTATATTTTTTTATTTTGCATCAAAATGGAGGAGTGTTCAAGGACTTAGCAAAAGCACGTGTCCAAATTAGCGCGCGAAAATGGACTTTAGTATTAGAAGATACATAAGGATCAGTGGCGTAGCGAGCTTAACTCGCGCCCGGGGCACAATACCTTTTTAGCGCCCCCCTATTCGAAAACCATACAATATTATAGTAAAATATACCATTTGGCGCCCCTTTGTAAGAACCCCCCCGGGCATGATGCCCCCCTTGCCCCCCTCACTACGCCACTGATAAGGATATTGTACTCATGTTTATACTGATCTCAAAAATAAATACTAAACTAATATCTAATACTGTTCTTATGTATATATAATACAATCATCATATATATAAATACTGAACTCGTATATAATACTGTTCTCATATATTTACAAATACATTTCAATACAATTTTAGCACAGTTCATTGGAAATTTGGAAGAGCAATGGAATGCCTGCTGATAAATTAAATTTAGGTATCGCGTTTTTTGCTATGTATGTTCATGTGGAGAACAAAATGCAACCTTCTTACCGGATGGACATTGTTCATGAGGAAAACCCCCGTTACACTCCACAAAGCTCTGGGTATATGTCATTTAGTGAGGTAAGCGTTTCGTGAGATATTTTTTTTTCAAATAATTTTACTTTTTGCAGTTCCATGACAACATCCACACACACACCAAAAAAAAAATTCGTTTTTTTGCAATGGACTTTAACCTTTTCCTTGTGTTAATTGTGACGTTATTTCGAAAATAAATAAAAACACATTTCTTTCAAGAACTTTTCATTGTGACATAAATAATACAAAACCAGTGCGCAAATATTTATTGGACAGTAGTGAATCTATCTTAGAGTGTCTTAAAAAGTGAATTTGTTGGCTATTTTGATGCCATGAAAACAAATATGTACTCTTCATATTTGTTGACAAAAATGGTTCGGGGCATTAGCTTTTGTTGACAAAAATGGTCGGGGCATTAGCTTTTGTTGACAAAAATGGTCGGGGCATTAGCTTTTGTTGACAAAAATGGTACGGGGCATTAGCTTTTGTTGACAAAAATGGTCGGGGCATTAGCTTTTGTTGACAAAAATGGTCGGGGCAATAGCTTTTGTTGACAAAAATGGTCGGGGCATTTGCTTTTGTTGACAAAAATGGTCGGGGCATTAGCTTTTGTTGACAAAAATGGTGGGGGCATTAGCTTTTGTTGACAAAAATGGTCGGGGCATTAGCTTTTTGTTGACCGGCTGATGAATTAGCGTTAACTGATGTATCAATCATTATGTATTAGATTTTATTAGTTTAAGAAAACGATCATTTGAACTTGTAAAATGTAATTGCAACCCCAATATTGACTTAAATCCTAACCGATTAAACAGATTCGAACCTGCCAACAAGTTGTTGAAAGATAGTTTTCTTACCGCCTTAAACAAGTCGCCATTGACATAATGATATTCTGTGGTGTCTTGTCAGCTTGTATGTGGCTCTTGAGAGTTTCTTCAGCTAAATAATCTCCGCTTCTTTGACGTTTGCGTTCTAATTTGTTGTGTGCTGAGATTTGTACGTGTCAGTCTTAAAGTGACTATATATTGAAATGGGGCAAAACGGTGTATTCCCTTTATGCAATTCTTTTCCAACGGTTGTCTCCATTAGTTATAGCTCAGTTATGACATCGAGATTATAATTCTTGGATTAAATAGAAATACCATAACGTAAGGACCATAAAGCTGTACTGTCAGTTTGGATCAAAAAGCTGTACTTTCAATTTGGGTCATAAAATAGTACTTTCAGTTTAAATCATAAAGCCGTACTTTCAGTTTGGTTCATAAAGCTGTACTTTCAGTTATGATCATAAGCTAAACTTTCAGTTTGGTTCATGAAGATGTACTTTCAGTTTGTTTCATAAAACTGTACTTTCAGTTATGATCATAAAGCTGTACATTCAGTTTGGATCACAAAGCTGTAATTTCAGTTTGGATCACAAAGCTGTACTTTCAGTTTGGGTTAAAAAAGCTGTACTTTCAGTTTGGATCATAAAGCTGTACTTTCAAGGTATCATCATATAGCTGTACTTTCAGTTTGGATCATAATGCTGTACAATCAGTTTTGCTCATAAAGCTGTACTTTCAGTTTGGATCATAAAGCTGTACTTACATACTTAAATCGGTCAATATCATCAGTAGTTCAGTCAGTATGATCAGTCAGTCAGTATCATCAGTCTGTCAGTTTCATCTGTTAGTCAGCCCGTATCATCAATCAGTAAATTAGTATCAATCAGTTGTGATCATCAGTGTGTCTGTATCATCAGTCAGTCTGTATCATCAGTCAGTCTGTATCATCATTCAGTCTGTATCATCAGTCAGTCTGTATCATCAGTCAGTCTGTAATATCAATCAGTCAGTATCATCAGTCAGTCTGTATCGTCAGTAAGTATGATCAGTCAGTCAGTATCAACGATCAGTCAGTATCATCACTCAGTCTTTATTATCAGTCAGTCTGTATCATCAGTCAGTCAGTATCAGGACCAGTCAGTCTGTCAGTATCACCAGTCAGTCTGTCAGTATCACCAGTCAGTCTGTCAGTATCACCAGTCAGTCTGTCAGTATCACCAGTCTGTATCATCTTTCTTTCAGTCATAACGCCTGTCAGTGAGTGTCATCGGTCAGCCTGTATCTCACTCAGTCTGTATCATAAGTCAGTCTGTATCGTCAGTCAGTCAGTATCATCAGTCAGTCAGTATCATAAGTCAGTCAGTATCATCAGTCAGTTTGTATCATCCGTCAGTCTGTATCATCAGTCAGTCGGTCATTATCATCAGTCAGTCAGTATCAGGGCCAGTCAGTCTGTATTAGGGCCAGTCAGTCTGTATCAGGGCCAGTCAGTCTGCATCATGGCCAGTCAGTCTGTATCATGGCCAGTCAGTCTGTATCATGACCAGTCAGTCTGTATCAGGACCAGTCAGTCTGTATCAGGGCCAGTCAGTCTGCATCATGGCCAGTCAGTCTGTATCATGGCCAGTCAGTCTGTATCATGGCCAGTCAGTCTGTATCATGGCCAGTCAGTCTGTATCATGGCCAGTCAGTCTGTATCATGGTCAGTCAGTCTGTATCATGGCCAGTCAGTCTGTATCATGGCCAGTCAGTCTGTATCATGGCCAGTCAGTCTGTATCATGGCCAGTCAGTCTGTATCATGGCCAGTCAGTCTGTATCATGGCCAGTCAGTCTGTATCAGGACCAGTCAGTCTGTATCAGGACCAGTCAGTCTGTATCATGACCAGTCAGTCTGTATCAGGACCAGTCAGTCTGTATCAGGGCAATTCAGCATTGGTATTAAATAGTAGTTGTGAATAGAAATATCATGGTCATAACCTAAAATATCAATTATGTTAAGACAAAGAATTGCACACAATTAGCAACAACTGCAGCATTTGTTTCAGAGCCTTGCATCTCATTCAGCTAACATTTCATTTAGCTAACATTTCATTTAGCTAACATTTCATCTAGCTAACATTTCATTTAGCTAACATTTCATCTAGCTAACATTTTTTTTGCGCCAACCGCTATTCAATGTTCTTTTATTTATTTTTTGTAATCATCTGAAATGTTTACAGAAGTTATGTTAAAAAATGTGCTTATTTTATCTTTAACGGTTTCCGTGTTTTGACGCGTTCAGGTATTATCAGGTTCAGCACTATTCAAACGTTCTTCGGGTTTTTTAAATGGCTGCACCTATTGGCACCCGGGTACCAGAATTGAGAGGTTGGGATTAAAAAACGATTTAAAATATCGAAGTGGCTATTGGCACCCGGGTACCAGAATTGAGAGGTTGGGATTAAAAAACGATTTAAAATATCGAAGTGGCTATTGGTACCCGGGTAACAGAATTGAGAGGTTGGGATTAAAAAACGATTTAAAATATCGAAGTGGCTATTGGTACCCGGGTAACAGAATTGAAAGGTTGGGATTAAAAAACGATTTAAAATATCGAAGTGGCTATTGGTACCCGGGTACCAGAATTGAGAGGTTGGGATTAAAAACGATTTAAAATATTTTTGTTGTGTTTGTAAGACCAAATGAGGTATCAAATGAAAGGTAATTGAATGGACTATACGATTGTAAACATAATTCTTCATTTTAACTAAAATAAACTACTACAAATGACATCCGAATAGCGTTAGTCAAAATGGACCCGGACACGCAGCGCCGCCATTTGCACCCGGGTACCATTAAGCTCAATGCTATTCTGGTGTCATTTGTGATATTTTATTTTAGTAAAACTGAAGAATTAACATTTCAAACGTATAGTACATTCAATTATCTTTCATTTGATACCACATTTGGTCTTACAAACCCAATAATTATATTTTAAATCGATTTTTAATCCCAACCTCTCAATTCTGGTACCCGGGTACCTATAGCCACTTCGTTTTTAAATCGCTTAAGCTGATTTATACCCAAAAAAAAATTAGAGCTGTAGGGGCAAATTTTTTGCCAGTTTTAAAAACTGTGTGTTTAATATACCTAGAAAAAGAACGACTAAGATTTGTTGCACTAAAATTCGAACTGGATTTCATGTCTATGCTTTTAGTTAGTAGACTAATTATTTTCATTAAAATTTGGATCCATGCTTCATAAACTTTAATTTATATCATTCTAGTATTTATATGCATGAAAATAGAAAAGGGATTTATTGAGAAGTAGATCAAGAAATTTCAATAAAAATAATTATTGTTATTTTATTGTTAACAAAATTTTCAGGTCTGTAAATTCACAAGTGATCAAAATTATGTTCATAGAGAAGACTTCCAGCAGGAGCCCTATTATTTTAGAAATGGCCTGTGGATGGGCTATGAAGACAGATTAAGTGTTGAAAAAAAGGTAGATATGATGTTCTGTCTTTCTAGTACTGGCCAGTTAGAAATCAATCTTGTGGAGCGTCTGTTTATCCCATGTAAAACAAATGTGAGAAGCCTCAGGCACTTCTTTTCCATCTCTATTAATATTAACGCTGGCAACTTATCTGCCAGTGCTTTCATGACCCTTTGAGACCAACTGTCTGTAAGAACGCTGACAACACGACATTTCATTGTGTGCATGGCTCCCATGCTAACATATGTCCGTAATGTCGCTGTCAACCTGACCATCTATGCGTAGATGGCCCCAATGTTACCATCTTTCCGTAATGTCGCTGTCAACCTGACCATCTATGTCTAGATGGCCCCATGTTACCATCTGTCCGTAATGTCGCTGTCAACCTGACCATCTGCGTCTAGATGGCCCCATGTTACCATCTGTCCGTAATGTCGCTGTCAACCTAGCCATCTATGCGTGGATGGCTCGGCGTTACCTGTGTTGGCGATAGTGTATTTCATAAAGTAAAAGTCTGTGTATGGTATAATCTTAGGACAAGGGAATCGTTTATACGGTCTTCGTTTATTGCCTTCTTTTTATAGTTGATATTTTTTATTTCAAAATCTTAAGTTGTTCTTAAATGTTGGATATTTACTTAATAAAGTCGCGAGACGCCATAATAAATTGTAATCTAGAGACTGGCTTATTCATATCTACTATGTAAACTCACTGTTCGTTCATTTGTCAATGAGTATATATAGTATATGTGAATGTCGAAGTTATAATTGAAATTGAAACTACGTCACTGAATGGCTGGGTACATTTTAAGAGTGTAACAATGTCTCAAAGGCAGACTTTGCTACAAATGGAATTCAATCCATTATTTCAGTCTATAGTTAATGCCCATTTTTTAAATAGGTGTATTAAAAGACGTACATTCATTATTAGCTTACTAAATGCCACCTAAGATAAAATTCTGTTTAGTTTTTTACTTACATTAGTTAATGTCATGCTAGTGTTTCAGTTTAAAACGGTGCATGAAACTAAACAGTGAAAATCCATTCAACGTTACAACGATATTCATCAAAATATATAAATGATGATTTTAATTATCTGTATGTCTTTAAAATAAATGTTAATTTAAATCTCTTAGTAAACTTTCAAATGTTTATTTTTGTATCTCTCTGGCATAATATTATCTAGTATATACATGACACAAAATGTCTGTTTTCTACTTGGATTGATGGATCTTGATCTAACTTGGGATACATAGTTATAACACTGCATCATCCAGAAGGATATACTAACGGGTTTTGATTTGTTAAATTACCCGTTCAGGGCCGTGGGCCGAAAGCTCCATTTTTTTCTGAAAATACATACATAAATAAAATTACTATAAATGGCTAAATCTATACCAAATTTGGTACAAATGCACTTAAAAATCTCTATTAAAAATCTGGAGACTTTTGAACTCATAAAATACGATACTTTCAGGGCAAGGGACACACTGTCAGGGCTAGGGACACACTGTTAGGGCTAGGGACACACTGTCAGGGTTAAGGACACACTGTCAGGGCTAGGGACATACTGTCAGGGCAATGGACACACTGTCAGGGCTAGGGACACACTGTCAGTCCTAGGGACACAATTCAGGTCTAAGGACACACTGTCAGGGCTAGGGATATACTGTCAGGGCTAAGGACACACTGTCAGGGCTAAGGACACACTGTCAGGGCTAAGGACACACTGTCAGGGCTAAGGACACACATTCAGGGCTAGGGACATACTGTCAGGGCTAGGGACACCTAATATACATCTTACAAACATCCCTTGCATTTTTCAACTGATTTTTATTGGGTCAACTTCTTAGATTTATCTTTACTTTCTATCTGAAGAAAATGTATAGTGCCTTTATCTTATCTTAGTTATAATGAATGCGTCACATTATAGAAGGTCCCCACAGTTGCATTTATTTTAAAATTTAACGGAAAACGTCTTGAGATAGGTTATCTTGTTTAATGTGTTTTAAGAATATTTAAATATCCTTTTTTTTTTTATTTCTCTAAAAGTCACTACGTAGATTGCCCGCCCCTGCTTTGAAACAATTGGCATAATTTTTTTTTTAAATTGAGAAAATAATATTTGATTTATTCTGTTAAGATATTTTGACACATTGTTTTAGAATCCATTACATTTAACAAAAAACTGTAAGTGATTTATATTCAAGATTTATTTGCCTTAAATTGACACATAAAACTATATTTTAATTTTTCAATTTAAGGGAAAATTTGCAATGGAAAACGGCTACGGTGTTTGGGTGGAAACCGTGCATTTAGATGATCATAATGGAACCGTATGTGAAATGGGCAAGTATCCATTGCTTAGGAGTGTTGTCTCTGGATGCAATATGCCATCCTCATGAGATGTATTTTATTGCACATCAAATATGCTGAGACATGAAAAGTGTTTCCACTGTGTAATAAAAAAAAGAAATAAAGTGAATAATAAATAATTTAGGAAAAATTGTATTTAGACTTGTTGTTCAAAACACCAAAGATGCTGAGACACAAAAGTTTGTCCACTTTTAAATTTTAATAATAGAAGTGAATTTAAAAAAATGTATACATAGACTTGTTCTTTTAAATCTTTTATATTAACTTCCCGTTTTGTTCGCGGCTGGTAAAGTCTTCGGTCGGCTAATTGACCCACTTCCCGTCAACTTATCGAGCTGAAACTTGGCACATAGAGTTGCTGTCGATGACAACACAGTCCATCAAATTTTTAGTCCTTCCCCCAACCCCAAAATATCAGTTGTTGCTGTTTTTTTCAAAGGGAAGATGCAGGAAACATGATAACACCGATGTCGCGAAACACAATTCAAAATAACTTCGCTGAATGAGATTTTAAAAAAAAAAGTATCGTAAGTATATTTGGTGCGTAATATTTTCATTTGTTTTGTCTCAAATAGTTGATGAAATAAATCGGTTGTGTAAAATCGCGTGGGACATAAGAACATTAATATAATTGAGGGGAGTGAAAAAATGTGCGTTTGGATTCGTATAAAATAAGATTCTGGTATGCTTCTTTTTTTTTTTCTATTGTTTTTTAGGCCCTACCCAATGTGCTCGATATTACATTAAAAAATCTTGATACAAAAAAAAAAAAAAAAAGTTTTTTTTTAAAATGTTAAAATTTTTTTGTGTTTAAACCTATATAAAGTTTATAGATTTCATATAATCACGCATTGTAATGTAAATATAAATTTACATCAATTGGATCGTAATATTTTAGGCAATATATAAAAATTTAGTTCCTTATTTTAAGATTTTAAAAGCAACTACTATTCATCCAGAATAGGAATTGATATGAAATGACAAAAGTAAATTATTTGATCAATCTTTCTGACCTTCTGGATATCGAAAATCATATCATTACGCTAATGAAAAAGTAGAAATTTGCACGTTTTGAAAGAAAAACAAATTATATGGAGTTTGGAAAATATGAATGAAGAACCAAGTTTTTCACCTGATAGCAGATTCAGTATTGTCAAAAAAAAAAGGGGGGTGGGGGGGTCGGGAGAGGAAGGCTGATTTTATTTTCTTTATCTGGAGGGTCGAAATTTTCTTTTAACTGCAGAGGTATTTTTTTTTACGTGGAAGGAGGCGACAAAAAGCTAACCCCAGCTAATTAAGGAATTTATGTGGTGAAATTACTTTGATTGGTGGTTGGGGGGATAAACATATACAACTCTTATGAGTTTCACACCCACCTCTCTTATGAGTTTCACACACCTACGTCTCTTATGAGTTTCTCACCTACCTTTCTTATGAGTTTCACACCCACCTCTCTTATGAGTTTCTCAACCACCTCTCTTATGAGTTTCACACCCACCTCTCTTATGAGTTTTACACCTACCTCTCTTATGAGTTTCACACCCACCTCTCTTATGAGTTTCACACACCAACCTCTCTTATGAGTTTCACACCCACCTCTCTCATGAGTTTCACACATCCACCTCTCTTATGAGTTTCACACCTACCTCTCTTATGAGTTTCACACCTATCTCTCTTATGACTTTCACACACCTAACTCTCTTATGAGTTTCACACCCACCTCTCTTATGAGTTTTACACCTACCTCTCTAATGAGTTTCACATGTACCTCTCTTATGAGTTTCACACCTACCTCTCTTATGAGTTTCACACCTACCTCTCTTAAGAGTTTCACACCTATCTCTTATGAGTTTCACACCTATCTCTCTAATGAGTTTCACACCTACCTCTATTATGGTATTTACACCTATCTCTCTTATGAGTTTCACCAATACCTCTATTATGAGTTTCACACCTACCTCTCTTATGAGTTTCACAGCTATCTCTCTTATGTGTTTCACACCTCTCTCTTTTATGAGTTTCACACCTACCCTACTTATTTGTTTCACACCTATTTCTCTTATGAGTTTCACACATATCTCTCTTGTGAGTTTCACACCTACCTCTCTTATGAGTTTCACACATATCTCTCTTGTGAGTTTCACACCTACCTCTCTTATGAGTTTCACACCTGTTGTTGTCAAAGAGTTTCATGTTATATCAAATTAAGCACCAAGGGACATAATTAACATTACATTCAACCCTAACTAACATAGACTTCGTTACACAATTTCATAAATTAAATGAACTTTTTTATTAAAAAGGATTCAAATATAATCTATTATAGCTAAGAATGTGAAAATAAAACCTTACATGCACATTTATATTGAGGTTCAATGGATTATGAACATCATCCTCCCGTAGTGCATAACATTCATCACAATAGTCGATTTGCTTTGTATCAGAATTCTATGCGATCAGATCAATAAGACTTAACGGATCAATTTATAATGGTATTGATGTTCTGGCGTGATCAAGAATATTGTGAGGTCACATCTTCAGTGATGGAAGCGACTTCTCCGACCCTCTTCGTGGCTTCTCTGTGCGGTAACGAAATTGAACGTCACATCAGTATGTAGTAGAATAGCTCATCCCCTGTACGTGGTGGATAGCTCTTCCCTTGTACGTAGTGAAATAGCTCTTCCCTTGTACGTAGTGGAATAGCTCTTCCCTTGTACGTAGTGGAACAGCTATTCCCTTGTACGTATTGGAATAGCTCTTCTCATATACGTTGTGGAATAGCTCTTCCCTTGTACGTTTTGATGTGTGCGTGTGCTTCACAACGATGTGTCTAGGTTTAAAGTCCTATTAGCACGCTGTCCTATCGATGCAGGCTAACTGCTTGTTTTTTCGGATGTGTAAAGGGCGGAATTCTTTGAATCCGGCCTCAGGGAACTGATCCGTAATCCAGCTGCTAAGGTGCTGTAATTTCTTGCGCTGCGGCAATACGGCGATATACTAAACAGGCTATACGTGAATGATACAAGAATAAAAGAAAGCAAATGTTCCTATTTTATTGAGCTAACAGATCTCTTTCCAGCTACAACGAATTCAGATCGAGGCATTGAAGGTGATAGGATCTTTCAAATCAAATATCCATTTGTGGTTAACTATTTTTTCATTATAGTCGGTGAATACATGTATGGCTAGCGACGAGATTTGGCAAAAGATTCTTTTCAAACATAATCATACAATGAATTATAAATATAAAACATGTATTAATATACTTCATCCAAACAACCAGCGGTGTATTGCCAATTTCGTAACAAAGGGTTCGCAGTTAGTGTAAATTTTGATTTTTTTGAAATTAGTACTTGATGTTAGGCATATTTATTTTTGAACTAACGGTTCGCACGAACCTGACCGAACCGGCTCCAAACCACCGCTGCAAACAACTGTGTTGAATAACATATATAAAATGGGATGAAGTCTACATAACTAAATCTCAAAATGGCCAAAACGTGTCCCAGTTTGGAGACGCATGACGCACGTTGAGAAAAATATAAAATACTTGGAATTTAAACTAATACATTCGTATCAGAATGACAATACTAGATTTACCGTAATTGCTCATTGGCTAAATCTATAGCATGTGCTGAGACCAATGAAGTTAATATTTACATGCAGCACAATATGACCAGGAGCTAACAACAGCAGCTGACCCATGACACAAAGGGGGCTTTGGGATAAGGGCAGGGGTAAAGTTCCAAGAAGGTGATCTAAACATGTTGCAATTTGAAGGAACAGCTTGAGCTCATCATCGTTGTGTCTTTTATCTTCTCACACGAGTTTAGAATAAAATATTATTTTAAGTGACATAAGAGTATTTCGATAATTGTATTATACTTCGTCATTTCGGAGCTCATATGACGTCATTTTACTGAGCAGACATTACCGGTAATAAATTTTTGAAATTACCATTTCTTAATTAAATTATCATATTTGATTTTTACAAATACAAAATTAAGTTCGAAAATATAATAAATTACAATTTTCTTAACCCTATCATTCAGCGCAATGTAAAAATTTACCACGTTTCGTTCTTTTTATATTCGATAATTTTTTTGAAAGAAATCTCTCCGACGGAAAATTGATCAACGGAAATTTGGTCGAAAGGAAATTTGGTCGGGAGTCTGATCCAACGTAAATTGGGTCGAATGGAAGTTTAGTCGTACGGACGTTTAGTAGAACGGAAGTTTGATCGAACGAAAATAATCCTTGTCTTGTTTATAATAAATTAACACTGTACTAAATTACTAGAAGACTAAACTTTGCTATGCACCAAAGGGTACAAAACCTGGTACATAGTAAATACATACTTAAGAAACATAATTTATTGTGTGGTTCAGGCATATGATACATGCCAAATATTATTTCATTGCCACGTAGACGTAATTAGAGACGAACAAACTGTGTCAATATAACTCTATATGTTAAGCTTTAATAATAATTTTACATTACACATAAGTAAACGTTTCGGCGCATGCCTTCATCAGTACAACAAGACATATAAATAAGCATAAAACAAATTTACATTATATATAGAGAGAAATATCCCACCTAAAAAAGAGAGATGAAGACCATACAGAAACAAAGTAAAGAATAATGGAAAGTAGGTGACTTGAATTAAAATGTAAAAACCCAATCAGGTAAAAGACATGGCAGTAACGTAAAATTGTGGATTTGGGTTATCCCGTATGGAGTTAACGTACCAAATCTTGTTATGAATAATAAACGCTATTTATCATGTAATGTAAATGCAATCTCCGGATGACATAAAGTATAATTAACTAATAACTAATCAGAGGCCGACACGTCACACACGTCATCGTCACACGGCAAGGGTCAGTAAGTAATCGCAATGAACAGCGATCTGGAAATATTAGGCAGGTGGTAAATACACTGCGATACGATACTTACAGGAAAAAACAATACAGTAATAACAGTTAAGCATGTTGCATTCCGAGAATACAATCATTTTTCACTAATGCGTTCCATACATTACTACAAATCCATACTTTTATCTGATTAAATGATATTGTGCAATGGAGTTTCGCTGCAATGATTGAATTAAACGGCATTTTCTTATTAAACTATATTTAAAAGTTTAGTTTTTATAATTTATAAATTTCATAAAAGTATAGTTTAGGAAAATTAAAACTTATCAAACGTTAAAAATACAAAGCTATTTTTGTGTTTTATAACGATTTATAAAGCAATCAATTATATTTATAAATTTTACTGTTAAAAAGGGTAACATACATTGTTACTTTAAATATATTTGTAATTTATAATAATAATGCTTAAACTTTTACTAAAATGAAAGCCGAGCTACAGCATTATTTGCATATTTAAATTTATCCGATTACCGTAAAATAATAGAAATTAACTATGATTGTTTTTAAGAATCCGAACGTATTTAAATCTTTTCGTTTCTTAGGCATTACGGTCAGCCTAGCTCATTTTAGATATATATATTACAAAGCTACCTAGACATATTTGGTATTGATGGAAAGCTTAGTCTATGCATGTTTAATTGGTATGGTTTACTAAAAATGTCCAGACATAAGCCTTGAAGGAACTCGTTGTTCCGCTATACTAAACATTTCCTTAAAACACGCCTTCTTATTGGTCGACATTAAAATGTTTCGTTTATTCATAGTTATTATTCATCGGCTAATGTTATATTTCACCCAGATTAAACAAACGTTATACGAATGTTGAACTACGTTTAGTGTGATAATACAGTAGCAGAACTGGTAAAGATAAACTCCCAATATATCACTATCAGTGTTTCTTTCAGAAATTGTTCCTCGGGTTTTTGGGGGGGGGGGGGGGGGGATTTTCAGATTTTCCCCAAAAGGTGTCTGAAATAAACCCTGAGTACAATATAGTCTCTGATTTGTACTTTACCATCGCGAGATCGTACAAAACCACAAGTGTTTCCCAATATGTGGTGGGTGTATGTGCTGCACCGGAAAAATACATATCTTTTTATTGTTATTAAAAATATACAGAAAATTATAGAGAATTGCCGTGTTGCAATAGTAAATGAATAAACCTACAGTTTAATGCATACAATAATTATCCACAACGCATGTCGAATTAAGGTCAAAGGCCACTTCTCAGAGCAGAGGAATGACGTTTATATTATTATTATTATTTGTTGTTTTATTACCAATAAAAACGTGCACGTCATTTGCCACCTTGAAATACGAAGATGTGGTTGGGAAGCGTAAATTGAGGACGCCTGCCAAAGTCACCCCAACAAAAGTAAGGGCGGGGTTTGTGGAGGAGGTTGAGCCCCTGTCCATTACATTTTTTTATACATTCAAAACTCAGGGAAGCACCTTTGCGTATACCTGAATATAGTTTTGTATCACTCTAGTCTTCATCGAATTTCTTGTGAACAATTAGTTTCCCCTTACCGAACTTTGTTTGCATATATCCATTTTATTTTAGTAGTAATACTATTTTTTTACACGAAAGTACTAGATATTTCAATCTACTTTCAATCTATCAGTCCAAAATGTTGACGGTTACATCAAAAGAGTGCGTAACGTTCACACACAAAAAATGATGTAAATAGGTTTAAAAAAATTTCCCGTATCTCATCAATTGACATAATCGCTATTTGAATGAAGCAAATAAATGTATGTGTGCAATGAAACAGCCGGCTGGCTTCATCATGTATCGTGTTGGGCCGAGGGTTCCCCACCCCTGAAAAGCCTTGGAGCCTGATTTTATTTTCCATCAATATATTGTCTAAAACTACCGCAAAAATAAAAATGGAAGTATTACCATTACCTAGTATTATTATTCAGTATTAATCCCATTTGCCCATGACAACGTTTATGAGCATGACAATGATAAATCAAAATAAATATCACAATAATGAATGAAGGTAGTAAATATAGGGTTCCCAAATTTTGAAAAAAAATTAAAATGAAAGTACTGATATAAATATTACCATTCCCGAAGAGTTTTCCACAGAACTATTTACATTTTCCTAGGCTTTAATAAAATTTAATTTTTTGGAAATATTGGACAAGTAGGTCATCATGCAGCTGTGAGCAGTTTTCGTAGAGGATTCATCATATAACATGCGATGACAACAAGACGTGGAGCAATACTGACTATCGCAATCCCGGCCCAGAGCCAGACAGACAATCTGACTTCTGGTAGATGACCAAACACTTCAATCACTTTTGCTCAAATTCAGCCGAAGCAAAAAAAGGAAAACGAAAGTTAACTTGTTTATTTCGGCCAAAACCGAATTTAAACCAAAAGTTAACTCTTCTGCTTCGGCCGAAACGAAACTAGGCCGAAAGTTATCAAATGGCAACTTTCGGCGCTGAAACCTAAATTGAAATTCGGTCGGTCACTAATGTCAACAAAAAGATATTTTATATTGTGATCCTTAGCTTCAGACTGTTATTTACCCGAATAAAGATGGAGAAAACGATTCATAGGGATGTGGATTATGAATAGGAAATAATGGAGCCCAGACAGAACATAAATACATGTTACAACTGGTTGAAGATAGATTCTACTTTATCAAAAAGAAAGACAGCGAAGATGTGTAGTAGAGCACCCTGTGCAATGAAAGGATTCGAATTGAAAATAGACTTAACTTATATATGTTTTAGATCCTATTATTTGTGAAAATATTTTCAGCAGTCTTTCTTTGCGTAATGTGTTTTAAGAATATTCAATTAATTACATTTGCACTTTTAAGTGCGCAATAACTCATCTTTGAAAGAACGCCTTTGATATAACGTCTTTGATAGAGCGTCATTGATAGAACATCTTTGATATAACGTCTTTGATAGAGCGTCATTGATAGAAAGTCTGTGACAGAAAGTCTTTCATAGAACGCCTTTGATTGTCTTTTTTTTTTAAAAAGGATTTGTCATAATTTTTTGTATTTCCACTTCACAGCATTAAAATTGTTATCATTATATTATCGACAAAAGTAGAGTTATTGACTTTTTAAAAGATCGAATACAAGGGAACTTAAGTCTTTAGCTAGGCATAAAAGTTCAAAGTAGACCCGTCAACTCAGTGAAACAGATGTGTTCAACATTAACGATTTCAATGACAATTTCAAACAACCACCATCGCCACACCATCGCCACCACCATCGCCACCACCATCGCCACCACTATCGCCACCACCGTCGCCACCACCCTCGCCACCACAATCGCCACCACCATCGCCACCACCATCGCCACCACCGTCGCCACCACCCTCGCCACCACAATCGCCACCACCATCGCCACCACCATCGTCACGTCGTTTACTAGGTGAACACAGCAAGAGAAATCATTAATGTCAGGCATGTAAAAAAAAAAACGTTTCATCCGTTCAGCCATTATCCATGAGTTAAGATCTTTATTATGCATGTGTGAGCATCTAAGTGTCTGGGACTCTGTCCTTCCCTTTAATGCTCTCATGGTGGGTCTTCGAGCTACGCTCCTGGATAAAATTCAAAAAGCAGAGAATAATGCGGCTCGAATTGTTCTTCGTAAATTCGACCATGCTAGAACTCTTCTGAGAGAACTGCATTGGCTGCCGGTCCGCGCTCGCAGAGAGTACAAAATTGCAACTCTGTGCTAACGCTGCTTGCAACACCTTTCGCCGTCCTATCTCCAAGCGCTCATGACGCCTAATGTACCCACTAGACAACTCCGCTCATCCGATAGTGACAAACTCTCGATACCGCGTGTTCGCCTTGAGACTTACGGAAAGCGCACGTTCCCAACCATTTGGAACACCCTTCCTGTCGCTCTCAGAAACAACCAGACACTGAAGTCCTTAAAAACAAATTTAAAAACTCATCTATTTCGCAAACACCTTCTGGGGTGAAGTTGTCTACCATCTTTTCCAGCTAGTTATTAACTCCCAGCTTTTTTTTTTTGTACCGCGCTTCGAGCCTTTGGGGATGAAGCGTGATTTTTCAAATGAGCTTTATTATTACTTATTATTATTATTATATTTTTGCGGAGCACCAAGATCAGAAAATGTGGATACCGCAAGTGATCGACGTGCAATTAGGATTAAGATGTTGTGCTAATTATGTGAGTGATAGAGAAAAGTGTTGAAATTAATGAAAACCGAACAATACCTCCTAGCTAGGATTAAAAGTTGGCACTGCACAAATGATGAAATGTGCTGAGGTCGATGAAATTTGCGTAAACTGCAAATCAGAACCAAACACTCACTAAACACTGACTTAACCTCTGACAACCCCATGAGCAATTACACCCGGAGCAATAGCAAATGCTTCACAGTGCCTCGGAGTTACACAGTGAAACATAAAGAATCATTCTTCCCACGCAAAATAATCGCTTGGAACCACCTGGACAATACCGCCCTGAACTCGACATCTATCGAAAGCTTCAAGGCTGCCCTGACATCTGCTAGGAGCCGTTAGGATGGCAGCATCGCTTCCCAACCGTTGCACATATACCAGTACATGGATGCAGCTACGTACCCTACCAGAACTAGTAACATAATGAAATAATGTGTTTAACTACCTACAGAAAATAAATTTCTTTGTGATGATAGAGAACATGTACTCGTTTACGGAATAGCAATATATTAAAATCCAATGACATTACAGTCGTGAAAATTAAGTTTTAGACTTTGCTTAAAATAAATAGATACGTATGACAGTATTGTCGGAAAATGCAGCTCAATGTCGTTGACACATTGTGGACACATTTACATACATTTATCCACACATCAAGACTCTGTGAAGTGTGAAAGGCAAACAAAATTCATAAGATTCTCTATGAAAGTAAAGACTATATAATTTTTCCACTCTTCCAAATATGCAGTTCAAGGTATTGGTAGAGGGGCGGTCTAATATTTATGAAGATGAATATATTTTTAATATGTACTTTAAGTATTTATGTAGATAACAATATGTTGAATTAAATATGTATTGTAAATATTTATGTTTTTTTGTTGATCGTCAGTCGGGAGTCGATCATAACCACTTTAATCATCAGATTTCTGCTAGTTCTGTCAGGAGTCGACCATGACCACTTTAATTATCAGATTTGTGCTAGCTCTGTCCAGAGTCGACCATGACCATTTTAAACATCAGATTTGTGCTAGCCTTGTTTGGAGTCGACCATAACCACTTTAATCATCAGATTTGAGTAAGCTCTGTTTGTGGGTGCGCAGATGGCTAATGACGCCGATTCTGGCACGAAATTTTCTTTTGCAGTAGGTGCAGGGAATGATTGGGCATCTCCGGGAGCAGGTACAGACCGGGGCTTCCTGGCATGTCTCTTGCGCTTTGCAGCGAATGTTCTGCAAACTGTTGCATGGAGCTCCTGTGTAAAATGGGACGCTATAATGTACGATCCTTTGCTTTTTCCTAACTCGTGTCGGGGTTTATATCGAACGCTTTTAATGAGGCTTCTAGGTTGTCTTTAAAACGTTTCTTCTGCCCGCCAGCTGTCTTGTTATGGTCTATAGGACTCTTATAGTTGTCTTGTTATGGTCTATAGGACTTTTATAGCTGTCTTGTTATGGTCTATAGAACTCTTATAGCTGTCTTGTTATGGTCTATAGGACTATTATAGCTGTCCTGTTATGGTCTATAGGACTTTTATAGCTGTCTTGTTATGGTCTATATGACTATTATAGCTGTCTTGTTATGGTCTATAGGACTATTATAGCTGTCTTGTTACGGTCTATAGGACTCTTATAGCTGTCTTGTTATGGTCTATAGGACTCATAGCGGCCTTGTTATTTTCCATAAGACTCATAAGCTGTCTTGTTATGGTTTATTATAGTTTATATGACTCATATAGCTGTTTGGTTATCATCTGTAGGATTCATATAGCTGTCTTATCTTCTATAGGACTCATAAAGCTGCCTTTTCCTGGTTGGTCTGTGTCTAAGGACCTAATAATTTTTTTTATTATTTTGAGGCTTTGCTTCTGTTGTAATATTTCTCAAAACTGTTCAGAAATTTAGATATCAGGTCAACTTTTCTGACTTGGCATCCATGCAATAACCCATTTGCCTACAAAACTGATTGTAAACTTATCGATACAAAACTTAAAGATTCTATCAGTCTCTTTGATAACCATTGATGCCAGATTGCGTAACGGTACTCCACAAAGAGGGTATTATTTAATCTGAATACCTTCATAAAAATGCACAGCAAATAAGTTGCAAACATATAATCTTCGGTGTCTTTTCCATCTTAAGGTGAAAAAGTTAAAGACTAAAACAAAACACACTTGTCTTTGCTCTGAACTTCAAGGTAGCCTCTAGCTTAGTCCAAACTTCAAGGTAGCCTCTGGTTTAGTCCAAACTTCAAGGTAGCCTCTGGCTTAGTCCAAACTTCAAGGTAGCCTCTGGCTTAGTCCAAACTTCAAGGTAGCCTCTGGCTTAGTCCAAACTTCAAGGTAGCCTCTGGCTTAGTCCAAACTTCAAGGTAGCCTCTGGCTTAGTCCAAACTTCAAGGTAGCCTCTGGCTTAGTCCAAACTTCAAGGTAGCCTCTGGCTTAGTCCAAACTTCAAGGTAGCCTCTGGCTTAGTCCAAACTTCAAGGTAGCCTCTGGCTTAGTCCAAACTCAGTTCTGTGTTTTAATTTCCTTTCTTAAATCATCAAAAGTGAATAAATTGCTTGACAATCTAATGACTCACTGGGAATAGTGAATCAATTTTCCAAAAATGCCAACCTGACTTCTCAAATTCATTTATACGAAACCATTTTTAACCTGTTTTGTGTACATTTCATACGATGTGTCTAAAACAGATTGAATCAAAGACACACATCAACCACACACCTAACAGGACACACAACAACCACACACCTAGCAGGACACACAACAACCACACACCTAGCAGGACACAAAACAACCACACACCTAACAGGACACACAACAACCACACACCAAACAGGACACAAAACAACCACACACCTAACAGGACACACAACAACCACACACCTAACAGGACACACAACAACCACACACCTAACATGACACACAACAACCACACACCTAACAGGACACACAACAACCACACACCTAGCAGGACACACAACAACCACACTCCTAGCATGACACACAACAACCACACACCTAACAGGACACTAAACAACCACACACCTAACAGGACACACAACAACCACACACCTAGCAGGACACACAACAACCACACACCTAGCAGGACACACAACAACCACACACCAAACAGATTGAATCGAAGACACATCATTTTGCAGGTTTCAGCACGAAAATATTTGTTTGACAAACAGTTTGACTTTAAATTTATTCCTCGAAAAATTTACGTCAACCATTAAAATTTGTAAAAAAAAATTTGATTCAATCAACATTTTGTAGCCGTCGTCTTTGACTGGAGCGCATTCTGGGCTGCTGGACTTTCTGACCTGGTTTGATCACCTGTAAGGTGTTGACCACACTCTGCTGTAATGATCCCGTCTTTTCAAACACCTGGGAAGCACAACTTCCCGGGGATGATGTTATTCCATGTGCATGCGCAGAGTTATGGGTCTTTGTCAGTGATGTGTCCTCATTAATACTTCTGGAATTTGTTTTCTCTGGTCTCTGAATGTCAAGGCCATTGTCTTTATCAGGGGTCAAGGTCATATGATTGCTCTGGAGTTTGCCAGCTGATCTATTTGCTGGCTCTCTATCACTTTTGTGAGTTGTCTTTTCCTGATCTCCTTTGGTCCCGTCAAGGGTTGTCTTATCCAGCTGTAGATCCATATGAAGGGTTGGCTGGTGGATGTCCAGAAGTGGTGATGGTGAACTGGTGTCTTGTTTCCTGGTGATTTGATCATCACAGACTTTCCTGCCTTCCTCAGCTGCCCTCTTCCTGAAAGTAAATTAATTAACACAAACAATGTGTGTACTTAAAACAATATAGGTTCAGCTTTCATAATGATCATACTGAATGCATATGTAAATGTTTCGGCAAATGCCTTCATCAGTACAAAAAAAAACACAAAAAAACATTCATATAAGTATAAATTAAATTTACTATATATATATATCCTACTTAAATTTGAGAGAAAAAAATAAGAGTGGGAGCAAGTCCTTGACAAAAACAAAGTTGAGCCGAATGGAAAGGAAGTGGGTGGAGGTGAAATGTAAAAAGCAAAACAGGAAAAAGACAATGCAGCTATGTAAAATTGTGCCCTGTCATTAAGGCAATGTTGTCAGAGCTGGATGGCCTGGTCAAGTGGGATGTACAGTTAAGCATTATCTCCATTACATTACACATTGTTGGTTGTTATTTTTTTGACAGGCCATTCTAAATATGTGTGTCAATTATATATGAATCTCACCTAAATTTTTCTTAGAGATTTATTATTTTTTATTCATTAAGCCAGAAGTCATAAAATACAGTAGGATCTAAAGAGACAAAGTAAATGGGTCACTGTTGGAGTTACTTTTGGGGGTCCCTTTTGGGGTCACTGTTGAAGGGTTACTTTTGGGGTCACTGTTGAAGGTCACTTTTGGGGTTACTGTTGAAGGTCACTTTTGGGGTCACTGTTGAAGGTCACTTTTGGGGTCACTGTTAAGGTCATTTTTGGGGTCACTGTTGGGGGACTCTGTTGGGGTCAAGGTTGCATTCACTGTCAGGGTCACTGTTAGGGTCACTATTGGGGGTCACTGTTGGAATGAGTGCATCAAAGGAAAGACAACTTTTGACAATAACTCTGTAAGATAATCATTGTTAAGCTTACAGTTTTTGTGGATTTAAAAGTAGTTCAGGGTGTTCATAATGTAATTCTTTTTTTCCACAGCTAGGCTTTCCTGGAGAATTGTGTATGCTTTGTTGATCTTATTCAGATCATTTTAAAGGTATTTGTAAAGATCTTTAAAATTATATTTTTCTTATATCTTTCTCACCCCACATTTTTTAGGTTAACAAATTAAAGTGTACGTATATGGTATTATTTAATAAGATTAAAATAAGTAATGAGTTTTAGTGGCACTTCTATAAGTGTAAAGACTTGTTAAGCATTATTAGCTTTGATGATATCATGGCACATAGTTTGTTTTGACAATTCACAAACAAGTAATGCAATACTCTTGATTTCTGTTTTTGAAACTGCCGAAGACTGCTCTTCTAGAGAAGAGATAAAGAGAGCTGGTAGCTAACGCTGCACTCGGCAGGCAACTGATTACCTCGCAGCCTCCTTCTTCAGCTTCTCGTGTTTCATCAGCAGCTTCTTTCTCTCTATGAAGGCCTTCCTCACTCGGTAACCACGAAAAGCCGACTGTTCAGATAGGACAAACAAACAATGTTCATTGAACAATCATCATGAAATCAGATTTGATGTCAGCCACGTCTGTAGTAGCTTCTTATGCTATCTTACAATCATAGCGTTAACTGGCGGCAAAATTTGTTTTTTTAAAAAACCACCCAAATTGTCAAAGAAACATTAAAACCATACCATAGAAAAAATGAATTGAAAGTATGTGTTTTAGAAATGACAAACCAGGTATGCTGCGTTAACCGACAGACAAAATTTGTTCCAAAAAACGCACCTAAATTGTACTAGAAACATTAAGACCATACTGTAGAAAACATGAATTAAAAGTATGTGCTTTAGAAATGACTAAAAGTATAAATATAACAAGCTCATAAGCTTAGAACACTAAAGTTTCATCTGGGAACACTTAAGTTTCTAATTTGAAAATATTTCGTTATTTCTTGTTTTCTATTTTGTATGCTGAAGAAGGCATTTTGTCGAAACATCCTTAAAATTGTTTGTTTGTTTTGTTTTTGGTTTTGGTTTTTTTCCAAGCCTAACCAAATCTTGTTCCCCTGTTTATTGAACTCTCTAAATAAATGGCTAACTATAATAACTGTAACAGATAGCTAACTTATTGAACTCTCTAAATAAATGGCTAACTATAATAACTGTAACAGATAGCCAACTTATTGAACTCTCTAAATAAATGGCTAACTATAATAACTGTAACAGATAGCCAACTTATTGAACTATCTAAATAAATGGCTAACTATAATAACTGTAACAGATAGCCAACTTATTGAACTCTCTAAATAAATGGCCAACTATAATAACAGTCACAGAAAGCCAACTGAGAACCCTGGACATAAAATGATTGGAAAAAAAAACTCAATAACAAATTATAGCAACTGGAAAAACTGATAATTTCCAGGAAAGCCGGTAGAAAGTAGAGGTTGTTATATTTGTCCTTTTAGTCAGAATTTTTTCTGTGGAAACATTATCTGTATTTTCACAGGCCCCCACCATTCCTCGCCTGCAATATATGACTTGTTCCTCCAATAGTTACTCACCTGAATCTTCTGGGCTGCGATGTCTTGTATGCCGGTGATGGACAGTGCCCCTTGCTCAATCATGTACTGAGCTACCTCGTGGTGCTCTCCCATTAAGGCATAGTCCAATGGTGTGTACCTGGCAGACATAATGTTCAGTAGAAACAATTATTCAAAGTGGTTCTACAGCTTATGGGAGCGGCCCCATCGTCCTTAAATCTAATGATTCATCTCCATCAATGTGAGCAGACCCATCGTTCTTAAATCTAATGATTCATCTCCATCAATGTGAGCGGCCCCATCGTCCTTAAATCTAATGATTCATCTCCATCAATGTGAGCAGCCCCATCGTCCTTAAATCTAATGATTCATTTCCATCAATGTGAGCAGACCCATCGTCCTTAAATCTAATGATTCATTTCCATCAATGTGAGCAGACCCATCGTCCTTAAATCTAATGATTCATCTCCATCAATGTGAGCAGACCCATCGTCCTTAAATCTAATGATTCATTTCCATCAATGTGAGCAGACCCATCGTTCTTAAATCTAATGATTCATCTCCATCAATGTGAGCAGACCCATCGTCCTTAAATCTAATGATTCATCTCCATCAATGTGAGCAGACCCATCGTCCTTAAATCTAATGATTCATTTCCATCAATGTGAGCAGACCCATCGTCCTTAAATCTAATGATTCATCTCCATCAATGTGAGCAGACCCATCGTCCTTAAATCTAATGATTCATTTCCATCAATGTGAGCAGACCCATCGTTCTTAAATCTAATGATTCATCTCCATCAATGTGAGCGGCCCCATCGTCCTTAAATCTAATGATTCATTTCTATCAATGTGAGCAGACCCATCGTCCTTAAATCTAATGATTCATTTCCATCAATGCGAGCGGCCCCATCGTCTTTAAAACTAATGATTCATTTCCATCAATGTGAGCAGTCCCATTGTCCTTAAATCTAATGATTCATTTCCATCAAACAAGTATTTATTAACCGCAATACAGATTTTACATCTCCAGTGTTCAAACAATGCATCCGCCTAATGTAATGAAAATGTTGGCATAAAATGTTGGCAGAAAATGTTGGCAGAAAATGTTGGCAGAAAATGCTGCCCTCTATATCAGTTGTGCCAAGGGTGGACCGATGCTGCTATCCACCCCCCCCCCCCCCTTTTTTCCTTTGCCACCATCTTAGGGACTATTATACGTCCTCCTATATTCTACAAATTCTACAAGTTAGGAAACACTGGACCATATTGACTTGACATATAGGAATAAGTTTTTAAATATTTTATTTGGGGTGGGGGACGACTGAGAGGTCATTGAATGTATGTATTGGGATGACGGGGGCAAGGGGTGTTGGCAGAAAAGGGTGGATGCATCAAGGGGGAGTGGGGTCTAATATTTTACTCTTTTTTTGTGTACATATTATATGGATGTCCCATAATATAAATTATTGTTTACATTTGTTGATAAATAGTAACCAAATATTTTAGAGTGATCTCCTTTTATGAAGTTTTTACTAAATTCTTGGTGGTTTATGATAATTTTGTAAAGTTTGCAAATAGATCAGCCATATAAAAATACAACAAATAGATCAGCCATAGAATAATACAACAAATAGATTAGCCATAGAATACAACAATTAGATCAGTCATAGAAAAATACAACAATTAGATCAGTCATAGAAAAATACAACAAAAAGATCAGCCATAGAAGAATACAACAAATAGATAAGCCTTAGAAGAATACAACAAATAGATCAGCCATAGAGGAATACAACAAATAGATCAGCCATAGAATACAACAAATAGATCAGCCATAGAAGAATACAACAAATAGATCAGCCATAGATGAATACAACAAATAGATCTGCCATAGAAGAATACAACAAATATATCAGCCATAGAAGAATACAACAAATAGATCAGCCATAGAAGAATACAACAAATAGATCAGCCATAGAGGAATACAACAAATAGATCAGCCATAGAAGAATACAAACAATGGTCCTCAAGCAGCAAATAACAAATAGATCAGCCATAGAAGTATAAAACAATGGTCCTCAAGCAGAGTATAACAAACAACAAAATTAAAGACAAAAAAAACAAAACAAAAGCTAGCTTTCAGACATCTGCAAGACACTACCCTTTCCATTTTGAACACATCTCTTTGCGTTTGAATGACCCCTCGCCCCCCACCCCACATCTATGAGGACACCCTTTATGAACAACCCCTGTATGTTGCATCAGCAGATCATTAGCGCTTTCAGTCATTTGATAGCATGGGTAAAGAATCAGAGCCCCCCATCCCCCCCCCAAAAAAAATTACTTCCCCCAACTGCCTTAGATCCCATCTTACAACAAACATGGCTGCTCATGTGCTTAGAATAATAAAAAGGGGGGGGGGGCTGTTTTCATTAAATTTGCTGTCATTCATCTTTGTAACTTTGTAACTTTCTTTGAAACTTTCTTTGTATTTTTGTAACGTTGTTTGTAGCTTTGTAAATTGTTTGCAACTTTGTTTGTAACGTTGTTTGTAGCTTTGTAAATTGTTTGCAACTTTGTAACTTTAAAAAAACAACTTCGTAACTTTGTTTGCAACTTTGGTGACTTTGGAACTTTGAAAATTTTTTGTAGCTTTGTAACTTTCTTTGTAACTTTCTTTGTAACTTTCTTTGTAACTTTCTTTATAACTTTGTAGCTTTGTTTGTAACTTTGTTTTTAGGTTCACCCTTACCTGGTGTGATATTTTTTTATTAGCATATGATTTTAATTCATAAATATTATGCACATCTGTAGCCTCGACTTTAAGCTCGAGTTAACAACTCATCTGTTGCTACCTTGGCCTTCATGATTAAAATCTCTTAATGTTATCATCTTGGCTCTGACCTGTTTGATGATTCATACACAAATCTCTTAATCTTATCATCTTGAAAATGACCTGTTTGATGATTCAGACACTAATCTCTTAATCTTATCATCTGGACCCTGACCAGTTTGATGAGGCAGACACTAATCTCTTAATCTTATCAACTGGACACTGACCTGTTTGATGATTGAGACACTAATCTCTTAATCTTATCATGTTGACAATAACCTGTTTGATGATTCAGACACTAATCTCATAATCTTATCATCTGGACCCTGACCAGTTTGATGAGGCAGACACTAATCTCTTAATCTTATCATCTGGACCCTGACCAGTTTGATGAGGTAGACACTAATCTCTTAAGCTCATCGTTGAGACACTGACCAGTTTGATGAGGCAGACACTAATCTCTTAAGCTCATCATTGAGACACTAACCTGTCCTCAGTGTATGCCATGTGGTTGGGGAAGGCGTTGTACTCAATGAGAAGTTTGACAGCATCAAGGTGACCTTTGGAGCAGGCCCAGTGGAGACAGGTCATACCCTTTGGGGATTAAGTGAAGATAGATTTTGCTATGTCAAACCAAAAATATTCATGACATTAAAGTCATTCCTGTCATGGGTAAGGGGAAATGACTGTTAGTTTTGTTGTTGATAATGGATAGATGGCCGTTGTAAGATATTCAAATTGTAGGAGATTGTTTTGTGTGTTGAGGATTTCGGCTGGATGAATAGTAAAGGAACTACTTTGATGTGTTTAGCGAATTGAATTAATAATAATAAACTTATAGCGTGCAACGAGATATTCAGTGTTTGGTTATTGTTATCAGTTGCACTGGTTCGTGTGATGAGATATTCAGTGTTTGGTTATTGTTATCAGTTGCACTGGTCCGGGTGACGAAGTGAGAGACTATAAGATCCAGCACATAAGCACTTGACATCAAAGGTTAGATGAGCACAAAGGTATTAAGTTCTACATCTCGTCAATCACAATTAATCTAAAGACCTAGAATGTCATCACAATTAATGTAAAGAACTTACAACTTGTCACAATTAATGTAAAGACCTTAGAACTCGTCACAATTTATGTAAAGACCTTAGAGTCCTGAGAGTTGGCATCTGCTTCATGCTCCATCAGCACAGACATACAGTTGACGAATCCACCAAAAGCTGCACAGTGGAGTGGAGCCCTCCTGTGAAAGAGACACATTACATCGTTAGAGTACTATTCAAAGTAACAATCCGTAGACTAGAAACAAATAGTGATGAATTGAGCAAAACCTTGTAAAAACTAGCATCACAATATTGAGGAAAGAATTTCCCATTTCAGTTAAAACTTTGACAGACTTGTTTAAAGTGTGATACCTTTGTTGATTGTTGATTGACTGCAACGACATATATTTTTAAAAAACACATTTTAAAGGCTCGTGAGTGGTGAAGTGCTATTTTAATTAATTGTCAACTTACGCTGAGTAATCCCTTACATCAGGGTTCACCCCAAACTTGATCAAAATCTGACATATGTAAGCATGACCTCCCAGGGCAGCCCTGAAACATACAACATACAAAATCTGTTATGTAAGCCTTATCTCCAAGGGCAGCCCTGAAACATACAACGTACAAAATCTGTCTTGTAAGCATTGTCTCCCAGGGCAGCCTTGAAACATACAATATACAAAATCTGTCTTGCAAGCATTGTCTCCCAGGGCAGCCTTGAAACATACAACATACAAAATCTGTCTTGTAAGCATTACCTCCCATGGCAGCCCTGAATCATACAACATACAAAATCTGTCTTGTAAGCATTATCTCCCATGGCAGCCCTGAATCATACAACAGCACACACAAATTTTCTATTTCATTCTTCCATGTTCTTATTGTAAAAAAACTTGGACAGTGTTAACTATTATAATGGAATAATTGTCAACGCCTTACATCTTACTAAAGATATACAATTTATATGATTTGATTCCTTAATTTACACACCTGATTGCAGTCTTTAAGTCTAAGTCAAAGCAGCTTGCCTTAAGTGCATTAAAAGTACAAAATGTGACCAGCTGCTCATAGCAACCTAAACTCAGGCATTTTACTTTCTCAAAGTGTCCTAAGTGTTAAATGGAACTTACCAGTGCAATGGAGACCGGCCATCTTGGTCAAGAACATCAACTCTGGCTTGACAATCAATCAGTGTCTGGACAACGTCCATCTGCCCCATCTCGCACGCTCGAAACAGTGGTGTGTGCTTGGCCTGGTCGGTGGCCTCCAGCTTGGCCCCATTGTCCAGTAACAGTTTGACTGTGGTGCTGTGACCAGACAAGGCTGCAGCATGCAGGGCTGTAGAAAAGCTTATACTTTACAAAAGCTGCAAGAAAACTACATTGCAACGCAAGATGTTATGATTTAACGCTTTACTTAGAATTCAGTATCGAGAATAATTCAACCAATTTCTTATGTGCAGCTTGAGTACCGCGCTATATAAGAACACTGTAATAACAATAAAGTTAAGGTCATCTCAGTGCTATTCAAATTAAGGTGGGAAATGTGCCAATTAGACAATAAATTATCTGCACAAATTATTTCCCTATGATTGCATGTCCCACAATAACACTTACACTGATGACAAATAAATACACTAGAATTTTAGCCCTCACCAGTCCCTCCTGTTTTATCCTCTTGCTGTATGTCCACATTGTGTTCTAAAAAAACCCTTATGACATCATCAGCCCCCTTCCCAGCAGCCCACATAAATGCGGTCCTGCCTTCCAGGTCCTGTTCATCAGTGCAGTTTCGACAAAGAAAGACGGACACAGTCTCCTGTAACATCAAAATTATATTAAGTTTTATTGCCACACCTTGACGCAAGCAGCATGTTAAAATTGGCGGAAAGACACAGTGTTTTGGCTTTGAAAATGTTAAAAAGCTGATGAACACTTTTTCAGAAAGCAAAAGTTGAACTGTATTTAGACATTGTTATTTAGGGGTGAATGCAGGGACTTCTGTAACTAGCAGGACTGGAAAGAAGAAGAAAATAAACTACAAGGACTTCTGTAACTAGCAGGGCTGGAAAGATGAAGAAAAAAACACAAGGATTTCTGTAACTAACAAGATGAATAATATTGAAAAAACTACAAGGACTTCTGTAACCAACATGGCTGGATTGAAATTTAAAAAACCACAAGAACGTATGTAACTAGCATTGCTGGATTGAGAGACAAATACAAGGGCCCACAAGATCTCTGACTTTTTAAAATTAGATTTTTAAAAAATTATGTTCTCATTTTTTTTTCAATTGATGTGGAAGTTATTTTATGCATGGGAGAAAATAACTTTCAGACAATAACTAGTAGACAATAACTTTTAGACAATAACTTATAGACAATAATTTTCAGGCAATAACTTTCAGACAATAATTTGTGTCAACATGTACTCACACTAAAGTTATTCTGTGCTGCATAATGTAAGGCTGTGGCCCCATTGGAGTCAGAACTTGAACTGTCAGCACCACTGTCTAGCAGTATTGAAACTATCTTGGAATGACCTGTGTAATCGTGTGTTGAACAAACAGTAAACATGCAAAGTTTATTTCAAGCATTACAAAAAACAACAAAATAGTGACAAATGTTTTCCCATAACTTCAAGAGAAGCATGTACCATTTATGTTCATGAATGTATGTCAATTATTTTAATGTTCCCTAATTAGATAAACAAGACATAAACAATTGGTGTAAATAAACAAAATATGTTTAGCTTTAATTGTGTTACACAAAATTAAATTTGCACGCTCTGGGAAAAGCCTTCATCAGTACAACAAGAATTAATCATACGTGTATAAATTAAATTTACATTATATATATATATGCACACACATATATAATACCTTTTCCTAATAAATGAAAGAAAAATTCCTCCCACCGCCACCCTCACAGCACAGACAAACAACAGACTTTCTGGTAAAAAGAAACCAGATCAAGATATAATATCCTAAGGGAGGTAAATCATCTGGTTAAATTGATTACCTAAGACAGCTGCCCAGTGTAGAGGTGTCCGAAACACATTGTCCAGTGCTGAGACGTTGCAGTTTTTAACAGTTGTCTGGGGGCAAGTCAAAAGATATTAAGTCTTTACAAAGGCATTTTCTTTAAACGTACTTGCTGATAGATTAAGCTCAGAAAGATATGTTCGACAAATTAAAGTGAATCTTCTTTTATATGAAACAATATAAAGTTATTTTTTATTACTGGGGAATAAACTACGATAGATGGTGATGAAAGATGGTGATGGAAGATGGTGATGGAAGATGTAGATGAAAGATGATGATGGACGCTGGTGATGGAAAATGGAAATGGAAGATGGTGATGGAACATAGTCATAGTAAACAACGGGTAATGAAAGATGGTGATGAACATAGTCATAGTAAACAGGTAATGAAAGATGGTGATAGTACAGTAAATGACGGGTACTGGATGGTGGTGTTAGTAGAAAAATGGTCATTGTAGATGGAGAAAATAATAAATGATTGACGACAGCTGACAAGTGTAAATTGTTTAGAATGAACTTACCAGGACATTGACCACGCTCTCATTGCCATCTGCTACAGCCAGGTGTAGTGCTGTCCTCCCTTCATAGTCTTGCCAATTGATGACACTTGGTGTGGTTTCCTGGCAATGACATAAAGGTGACATGCAAGTTTATGTGACACAGAGGTTTTGTGACATACATATTTATGTGACATAAAGTTTCATGTGACATACAGGTTCATATAAGATACAGGTCATGGATATACAAGTTTATGTGACATGCAGGTTCATGTGACATGCAGGTTCATGTGACATGCAGGTTCATGTGACATGCAGGTTCATGCGGCATACAGGCACATATCTGCTTCCAATTGTATATACCTGGTTCTGGTCCTAGTTTATCTCACTAATAAGGAGTTAACCAATTTCAAAAACATGCAAGTCTCTTTACTATCCATTAACTCAGTGGTTCTCAACCTTCCAAATGCCTCGACCCTTAAATACCGTTCCTCATGTTGTGGCGACCCCCAACCAGAAAATTATTTTTGTTGTTACTACATAAATGTAGAGTATATGTGTTTTCGGATGGTTTTAGGCATCCCCTGTGAAAGGGTTGTTTGACCACCCAAAGGGGTCGCGGACCCACATGTTGAGAACCACTGCATTAACTTCTTATGCTAGTCCTTATTTTATATATTTACATATAGATACTTACCTTCAGCTTTGATTTTGCAATCACATTTAAAAATTCTTTTATTTCTAGTTCCAAAAAATAATCTTTTTAATCTTTAAAAATAAGTTGAATTCTTGCTTCATAAATATGAAAATATGTGTAAATGAAATTTCAAATAGGAAGCAAAAAAAAAAACAAAAAAAAATTAAATTTGAAAATACTGCAGCATTTTTTAGAAAATACTCCGCAACTAGTCATGTTGATTAGTACAGAAACGTGATACTTTATTAAAAAAACAAAAACATTGCTGTGTTTTTAAATGTTCTTATTAGCCACCAAAAGTGTTCTTATTAGCCACCAAAAGTGTTCTTATTAGCCAAGAAAAGTGTTCTTATTAGCCACCAAAAGTGTTCTTATTAGCCATCAAAAGTGTTCTTATTAGCCATCAAAAGTGTTCTTATTAGCCACCAAAAGTGTTCTTATTAGCCACCAAAAGTGTTCTTATTAGCCACCAAAAGTGTTCTTATTAGCCATCAAAAGTGTTCTTATTAGCCACCAAAAGTGTTCTTATTAGCCACCAAAAGTGTTCTTATTAGCCCCCAAAAGTGTTCTTATTAGCCACCAAAAGTGTTCTTATTAGCCACCAAAAGTGTTCTTATTAGCCACCAAAAGTGTTCTTATTAGCCACCAAAAGAGAGCCTTAAGAATAAGAGGTGGGGAAGCTGGAAACAGAGAAACCAAAAACAAAAAACAACTGCGTCAGCTGTAAATCTACTACAGAAAAACAGAACAAAACTTAGCGCCAAAACTGACTCACCAAAATAAGTTTAACACAGCTGACAGCTTCTCTGTCCCTACTGCTTGCTGCCCAGTGAAGTGGAGTTTTGCCTTCTGTGTCTGGGATGCCTATGTTAGAATCCTGTCATTTTTAAACAAACCAAATCAAAAATAAAACAAGGAAATGCATAATAATTTTTTTATTTTTTTTCCGCTTTGTTTGACAAGAATTTCAAACTTTTAAGAATTTGGGTAAATGCAAAGAGAATGCACCATGACGTCATTTGCGTGTTTATTTAAGATTTTTGCAGGAGTCATTCCCCCTTGTTTATTTTTCAAGAATTATTTTTGTATGTATTAGTATTAAAACGCCGAAGGAATGTTTAGTTTTCTGAGTTTATTTTCATATAAATACCAAAATTTAATTATTATTTTTTAAATAAACATAAAATTTTAATTTATTTCTTGAAAAATGTATGTTAATTCATTGGAGGAAATGGTGGCAAAGGAATATTTCTATATTTAACAGCTGCTACAAAAGTTCATATGAATAATTAATGGATATTAAAATAAAAGTTAATTTTTACGTCAAAAAAACTGCTTGTCATTTTGTTTTTAAGAGTCATTTTGAGCGTGTGGAAATTTTAGAATGTTTGACATGTTAATGAAAAATAGAGAAATTAACTTTTTTATCGGGTACTTTAAAATTATGCGGATATAGAAAGGAGTGATTAAATGTTACGTCATTTGCTAATCTTGATTGTACTCCAGTGTCCGCAGTAAGTTCAAAATTTGTTGTTGTTTTTTTTGCATCGTCAATTTGGTTTTTTTAGATAAATTTTGGGTAAATTTATGCAGATGGCAGCTGAACTTAACGCCTGTTTTTGGAATCATCTGGAATGTCAGGGCGAAAGGAGTGTGATAGATTGGGTCATGAGTGCTGGTCTTATTGCAGACCGGTATGAATGTCCTAATTGTAAGAAGGGTATGAAAATGTGTGCAAGGGCTGGAGTTTCAGCTGGGTTTGTATGGAGAAGTCGCAACACAAGCCATGGCAATATCATGCGTAGTTTAAGGTTTAGGGTTCAGGTTAGGTTTAGGGATGGTGGCCGTCCACCACTAAAATTATGTATCGCCTGATTTTACTTCATTAAACTTGCATATTTTCACTGCCGCCATCTTGTATGACATGATCCGTGACCTTTCACGGGTCGTGTCAGCCATTATGGCAGCCATGGGAAAAAACATGGCGCAATCTCTTTGCATTTACCAGAATTTGTTATGAAATTAGAATCTATGAAAAGGATTGAACATACAAAGTTTTGAGAAAAATGGGTAGTCTTACAGTATAAAGAACGAGAGAAAGAAATAGGAAATTCTTTGAACTACAACAGCCTGCAAAACTATAACTATGTCTTTAATAGTGTTATAACCAATGTTATTTGTAAAGTTTTTTTTGTTGTTATATCTGGCCCTGGACAATGTGGTTGGGGGAGATGTCTGTCTCCAAGAATTTCAGTCTACTCAAATTGATTATTGCCTTCAACATTCCTGCCTACTACAGCATAATTTTTTAGAATCATTGACAGAGCGCCCAGTCTAGATAACACCCCAGTGAAATCGTCCTGCCCAGACTCACCTGTTTGATTAACATCTTCACATGCTCCAGGTTGCCATAGGATGCCGCCCAATGCAAGGCTGTCCTCTAAGAGGAGATAGTAAAGTATTAACTTAGTCAAGATAATACAATACTAACATAGTCAAGATAATACAATACTAACTTAGTTTAGACAATACAATACTAACTTACTCAAGATAAAACAATTCTAAGAATGTCACTTTAATTTAAACAGAAAAAAAAACTCCAATTACCTGTTTGCTGCCCTTTGATAAAGCTAATAATTTAATTTAATTAATGAAATTTCCAACCAAAATTATTACATATATTAAAGGCAGATACAAGATGCTGAAGTGAAAATTTAATTACCGCATTTTACAGACAATAAGACGCACCTTAATTTTTAAGCAATTTTTTTTAAAAAAACATTTTTACCATTTTTATATTAATTTCGGTATAAAACTCACCTGAATTTTGGAAGCAATTTTTCGAAGAAAAAAGTGTGTATTATAGTCCATGAAATATGGTATTTTAAATTTTAATTCCCCTTAAGTTCATGGAAATTGATTATTTTGACTAACCATTTCATTGTATTTTTTTTTAATTTAAATATTTTAATTTGTTTTACTGTGTAAACTTTACTTCAATCAAAGGCTGGTTTTAAACTTTATTCAACTTAATCAATCAGGCATTTGAGCAATTGGAACTTACTTTGTTCTTGTCCTGGTCAATCAGGCATTGGAGCATGTGGAACTTACTTTGTTCTTGTCCTGGTCAATCAGGCATTTGAGCAATTGGAACTTACTTTGTTCTTGTCCTGGTCAATCAGGCATTATTTGAGCATTTGGAACTTACTTTGTTCTTGTCCTGGTCATCAACTTCCCCAGGCGTCAGTTGCCGTAGCAACAGAGCCATGCACTTGGGGAGCTTGTGTCTGGTGCATAGGTGTAAGGCCGTCTGACCCTCGTTGTCTTTCTCCCTACAGTCTGCTCCGCGTGACAAAAGAAGCTTCATCAGTCGAAGATTTCCCTGTTGATATAGACACATTAAAAAAAATTATGTTTAAAAACGAGAAGAAAAAAAACTGAATTTCTTTATAACAGTGAATAGACTTACACTAAATTTTTTAAAAAGTATATATGAATAATTCTATGACAAACTTTGTTTCATCAGTTTCAATACATCCAGAATTAACCTGCGTTGCACAGGCCTAGGTTTGGCAGCATGGTCTGCCACTTACCTTATGAGTCACCCAGTCCAGTGTCAAGTGACATTCACACTCACCTTATGTGCTGCCCAGTGCAGTGCTGTCCTGCCACCCTTATCCTTCAAGTTGACTTGAGCCCCAGCCTTGATGAGAATTTCTGCACATTCCAGCCTGTCCACCAGCACACAATACATGAGGGGGCTTCGGCCAAACTGGTCTCCAACATCCAAGTCTCCATTAGAAGCTGTCATTTCATTGGACAGATAATTGGGGAGAAAAAGGCTCCAATAAATACTATCAAAAACTGTATTTTGAAGATCTTAAATTTCATCAATGTTTCAATTTTATATAAAGAAAATATTAATGTTTTAGAAAATTTTCACATTATATTATTTTATCTATTTATTGTCAAAAGTTCATACTTTTTATTTTCAGATGTATTGTCCTGATGTGTCTATCAATAAATGTACATGTGTCTCAGAAAATGTTGATATCAATTTTAAAAAGTATGGGTATTAAGCCTTCTAAGTGTGGGACCTAAATATAATCCAGTGAATATAATAGGCCTTCATGAAAATAATAATTTTCCAGAACGGTGCTCATCACTGAAACAGACAGTGTTTTTTAAACATTTGAACAGTATGTCACAGAATTTTTGTAATTTGTTGTAGTTTCACAGGATAAAAACAATTCAGGCCACTGATGCATGTTTGTTACCTACCTGCAATAAGTCGTAAAAGCGTTTGCTTTTCTCCATTGACCGCCGAGGCATGGATCTGCGTCACACTGTCTAGTCTGGGTCCTTCTGATTTTGTGACCTCTAAACTTTGACCTTCAGATTTTCTACCTTCTGCAACTTGACCTTCTGACCTGGAGGGAAAGGGCACACTTGGCATCTCCACCTGCATTACAGGAGCAAAATAATAAAAACTTGGATCAAGTAAAATATTGAATCAATAAATAGAAGGGCTTTATTTCTTTGATTATGTTAGTTTCCTTGCACATCATAAAAATATCCTGCCCCTGCAGTGCCCCCACCCTCCAACCACATCGCTAGGGTTATTGCCACCTAGGACTGGCCGAGCTTTTTACAGCTCCCCTTCTAAAAAAAACAAACTATGCAATTGATCAAAAAATGAGTTGCCTCAATATAAAGGAAAATAGTTCCAACTGGGGCTAACCCCCCCCCCCCCAACTTTATTAAGCCCCCTTCCAAATGCCACTGTGTACCTGCAACGTAGGAAACAATTTTGAACTGTTTACTTAACATTTTAGTAGCAGCCCTGAGGTAGTTGACGTGAGTCAGAATTTATTGAATTCTTTTTTAATTTTTAAAGTCAAAAGTTGTGATGGTTTTTTTTTTAATAGTTTTTTTTGGCTTATGTAATATCCACTATGAAGTTGAAGGCCAAATTTTGAAATCTCCATGTTATAAAGAAGCCTATCCAAAAATTTGACTATTTTGATTTCATAAATTATTTATGAATTGGCCTGAATATGATTTATGTAGGCCTAATTTCTACTAATAAATATTATAATTTTCCTGTAAATGTTCTCCTTGATTAGGCTACATGTCCTTAGAGCCAACCTTACTGCCTTGTATCACTGAGGTAATTTATTGTTATATTTACACAGCAATATTTTACTTAAGTAAACAAACACTATAAAAACAAATTCATCTTTGTATAATACCTGTGATTCACCGTAAAGTCCAATGATCCGAGAAGAAAAACAGCACGGACCAAGCAGATATGAAACCATAGCTACACCAAACTAAACCACAAGGGTTGAGCTCAGTTTTAAAATGTATAAGACTTTGACTCAAAACATCTGTTATTGATATGTTTGTTTGGTTCTTTTAAAAAAACTGACTTTGCTAGAGGTTTGGGTTCAATGATTAAAACTTGGTCAGTCTGTTGGATAGTTTTATTTTTGTTGTTGTTGTTGTTGTGTGTGTGGAAGGGCCATTAGAATAAAATATGTGTTGTGAAAAGTTTTTAAAATCTTGCATTTACCGGACACGTTTCTAACATTGGAACATTAAATATCTTATTCAGAGTTCTCATATTTAACAAAATCACTTGCAAGCCAACTTCATTTATTATTGCACTGTATCTCTAATCAGACATATCACTCTCATAGCCTCTTAATAAATATACAGCAGATATTTATCATGTTGTAGGCCTAAATTAAATAGGTACAACAATGACAATATATCAATATTATTTAAATTTTAATTATTTTATTTTTTAAAATGTTTCAACAATGTTCCATGCTTTGTGTCTGAAACAACAATAATAAATTATCATCACTGGTAGAACTTATCACCTGGAATTTTCTGGAGCAGATGAACATTTATTTTATTATATATATATTATTATACCCTTTCTACTGACACTACTCATTATGATGGTATTTTTAGTAACACTAACTCACTAACATAACACTATTCTGTTTACAAAATTATGAAACAAACTTCAGTATCAAATCTCAAAGTAAAGCATCTCACAGTGGACAGACTTAAGTGTGTGTAAGGTGTGTTGAATTTACTCAACAGCACACAGTGAGTGCAGCTCTCATGGCATGACCCAGTTTTCATTACCTTGCTCTCACTCATAGTAAAAAAAAAATGCTATAAATAGAAATGGCACTTGTAAAGATTGGTGGGGATTTTCAAAACTTCCTTGAAGTCAGCTTTGAATCAGTCTTCCCCTTATTATTATTGAGTCTGTTAGCACTTGATTAAACTAAACATTAATGTGAAATAGACAAAAAAAGGAAACTGTATATGTTCATTTTGAATGTTCTCTGCAACTTTCTTTCTGTAAATAATGATCTATTTCTATTTTTTTCACTTTGCCCTTAAAATAAAATCTACTTTTTTCTTCTTTCCTTTATAATTTGGAATTAATACAAAAATTAACATTTAATTTCAATTGTCTACTTTTATACTTTGAAACAATACATATATATTTTTTATTAAATTCTAGAACAAAGTCAAAAGTGTCTGAGCCAATTAGTGAGACTGTATTTTCAATTACGGGAATAACAGAGTGAGTGTTAATGTACCAGCCTGTAATTTTATTTTTGTTGACAATAAACAAATATGGGAGGAATAATATAATAAGAAAGCGAAAAGAGTTATTTTTAAAAAATCTAATGGTTGACAGGGTCTGCCAAAAGGATGAACCTGTTCTGAAAACCAGATAATAAACATGGATGGACCTGTTCTTAAGAACTAGTTAACAAACATGTTATAATTAGATCAGATTTGTTGTTTTAAGATGAAATTTATTCTGGAGCAAAAAAATGTACTCAATGTCTTTCATAATACACTCAATGTCTTTCATACAAGATATCTCATCAAGCTACCTTAAGTGAGTTACTGAATGTGCTCATTGTGTGTTGACACACTAAAATTTTGACATAACACAACCAATTATTTTTATAAAGACCTCAACAAGAATTACATGGATTGATTTTAATGAATGGGCTGCTTAAATAGCTTAAACAGACTCAAGAAAATTGAGTTACTTCACATTGTTTGGTTTTAAAATAGTAATGACTCAATGTGATTAAAAATCCAAATTGCTTTGATGAAAATATAAAACTTTTTAAAACCACGTTTGGCTTACTTGTGATAAAATATTTCTTGTGTCATTTTTCCACAGCTGCAAGTCAGACTTAACTGCCACTGATTTTTTTGATGAGCACATCTATGATTTGTAGCCAATGCCAGTTTCTTGGAAACATAATTGGTATCAATCTCAGTTATGCACTAGTTCATTTCCCAAACAAAATTGATAATTTTCATTGGATTCTGAAATTTAAAAATGTTAAAACAATTTTTTATCATAAAAACTCTTGAACTTAGATTTTTTTAAATATTTTGGTGTTAAATAGTTTAAAGATACACAAGAGGGAAGGGAAGAGCATTGTGGAGTATGGGTATTCACTAGAAATTGTTGCACACCAAATATTGTGGTTTATTGTGCACTGTGTGTCTTGTGTTTTAGTCTAGTTAATGAACATTTTCCCACATTTAGGATTGTGATGTGGCATTTAGGATTGTGATGTGTCATGACACATATTTATAGTAAATTGTGACATTGTACTATAGTCTATACTCTGTCTTTAATGTACATGCTATTCATTTGGCAGCAGTTGAGAGAACTTTGTGGAGAAAGGTTGAGCTATATTCTTCTACTTATAGTTATAGCAAGCTGCGTTATACATGTGTTTGATTCATTGTACAGCCTGATATGTATGTTTCTGATTGATGTTTACATTGTTATTGGAAAAGGACTTGTGTTCAATTCATTGTGATAAGGATTTATGAATGGGTAAAAGAATTTGAAGAAAGAAACCAATCATGCATGGATCAGTGACATTCATGTACTAAGATCTCAGTAGAAAATTCAAAAAAATTTTCTAGACAAAATTGAATTTGAAATAAAAACTATTTTTTAAAGAGTAATAAATAACCCTGAGCACAAATTGCTTGCTATTGCTGTGTAGACCTATTTATTATTGAAATAGAATTTGTTTTAAAAATATATAGGTAACACAGGGTAAATACCCAATTTACATTTCATATTTCTTTATCACGTCTTTAAAAAATGTAAAGATTTATTTGAAATTTAATAGAATGATCTTTGTTTTATTTTAATAAGTTAAGGATGCCAGAAACAATTTATCTTCAATCATTTTGAAATGTTCCTTTGTGATTATGACTATGATATATTTGTTCTAATACTGCCATGATTATATTATTTTTTTTTTAAATATAGACGACCTAGTGACAATATGGTGAAGCTTTTGGCTCTGGACCAGAAGATTACAATTTCAAACAGCCTACGTCAGTAGTAGACCTGTTTACCCTCAAACTCTTAAAATCGTACAATATCATAAAAAATCATTAAATACATTATCTTAATAGTAAAAAATAAACATACAGTATATATAATGCATACACCTCAAAATTGTACATTGTACGCCAAAATCGTAAGAGTAAACAGGTCTGCAGTAGTCACCCACAATCCTTCATGAAAAGCTTCACTTTTTGAATGCCTTAAGAAAGGCAAAAAGTTACAAACAAATGTTGTGCGATAACAAAAAGATGTTCATTTCTGAATGCCATCACCAGTGATGCCGTGTATATTGGCTAGTTTTATGAAAAATTAAAATAATGAGGACATTACCCTTCAGTAACGATTTTTAATATGGATAATCAAGTGTATGTGTACTAAGTTTGACCATTCACCCATGCCCATGCAGGAGCCTTTGTTTGGAATTATATTTATACATCCCATATATAATAATAAAAAAAGAATGTTGGGCCCCTATAAAAAAAGTTAACGGAACATCGAATTAAGTTCAACCCCTCCTCTCTAAATCCACCCCCCCCCCCCAAACCGTATTTCATTTCTTTTGTGAACATGCCTACTAGTTTGAAAATTTCGTTTAGCATACCATCTTATTATGTTTTATAGGCTTATAGGTGATAAAAAATCTGACAACAGGGTGAAAAATATAAAACAAATAGAGCTATGGAAGGTTGAGGGGGGGGGGGGGGGGTGTTCAAAGACGCTTTAGAAATAAAATAAAAGGAAAATATGCACTGTATAATTCAGTAGTAATTAAATTAGTTAGTTAACTATCACTGCCTGGATTCAATCAATTTAAAATTTAACGAAGAATACATGTAAGTGTACATGCTATATGCAACAGTGAATGTAGTCACTGAGACCGCTCTGAATAACATTCCAGCCTTGACAATAATGGAAGAACTAGATGAAGAGCCAATAATGCAGGAGCTCGAAAAAGCAATAGATTACCTTGCTGTTGGGAAGGCACCAGGGACTGACGGCATTCCCCCGGAAGTCCTCAAAAATGGAAAAACAATACTAATTCAGCCCTTACATGAGCTCCTATGTCTGTGTTGGGAAAAAGGTCACATTCCCCAGGACATGAGAGACGCTAACATTGTAACATTGTACAAAAATAAAGGGGACCGAAGTGATTGTAATAACTACCGAGGAATTTCTCTCCTTGGTTTAGTTGGAAAGACCTTTGCCCGTGTTGCCTTAAAACGATTGCAGAGTCTGGCTAACCGCATCTATCCAGAGTCACAGTGTGGCTTCCGGAGTGGGCGCTCAACTATAGACATGATATTCTCGTTACGCCAAATGCAGGAGAAGTGTCGTGAACAGCATATGCCTCTTTATATCGCTTTCATAGATCTGACAAAGGCATTCGACTTGGTAAGTCGGAATGGCCTGTTCAGTATCTTACAAAGAATAGGTTGTCCCCCACGACTGCTCACAATCATACAATCCTTTCACAAAAACATACACAGCATAGTCACATTCAATGGCGCTGTCTCTGAGGCATTCCCAGTCAGCAGCGGAGTAAAACAGGGTTGTGTACTGGCACCAACTCTCTTCTCCATTTTCTTCTCGATGCTCCTTCAATTTGCTTTCAAGGACTGTGAAGATGGAGTGTACATACATACCAGATCTGATGGTAGGCTGTTCAATATCACTCGCTTTCGTGCAAAGACCAAAGTAAAAAGGGTAATAATTCGTGAACTACTGTTCGCTGACGATGCCGCCTTAACATCTCACACAGAAGAAGGTCTTCAGCGGCTACTTAACCATCTATCACACGCTTGTAAAGAGTTTGGATTGTTAATTAGTCTACAGAAAACTCATGTCATGATGCAAGAAGCGCCGTCCCCTCCAATTATAACTATTGAGGGCCATAATCTGTCGGTTGTTGAGCATTTCACATACCTTGGATCCAATATTTCTAGTTCTCTCTCCATTGATGAAGAGATAAACATGAGGATCGCAAAAGCAGCAGCAACTATGGCTAAACTGAATAAGCGGGTGTGGAATAATCTCAATCTAACTGACAAAACAAAGCTAAGTGTCTATCAGGCATGCGTGCTTAGTACGCTCCTATATGGCAGTGAAGAGTGGACCACATATACCAGTCATGAGCGGAAACTCAACAGCTTCCATCAATGATGTCTGCGTCGCATTCTACGCATCCGATGGCAGGACAAGGTGACTAACACAGAGGTCTTGGAACGTTCCAAAATGTGTAGCATATTCTCCGCTCTTAGCAAGAAGCGCCTTCGCTGGTTAGGTCATGTAAGGAGAATGGAGGAAGGCCGTATTCCAAAGATGCTGTTGTATGGAGAGTTGGCAGAAGGGTCAAGACTTATTGGACGGCCTCGCCTGAGATATATGGACGTTTGCAAAAAGAGCATGAAGGAAGCGAACATTAAAGTCAACAAATGGGAGATCATTGCCGAACAACGTTCCAGCTGGCGAACGGCAGTGTACGAAGGAGTGAAAAAGGCAGAAGATGTGCGGAACGAAGCCCTTGCAAGAAAAAGAACAGCACGGAAGGCCAAAATTAACCAGGAATCATCATTCTCATGCATGAAATGCAGACGAGATTGTCATTCCAGGATTGGCCTAGTGAGCCACTCGTCGAAGTGTAGGACTACAATATAAATATAGCTGATAGCTACTCCACCGTCTCGTGAAGACGGAAGGATGCCATACATACATGCAAGAATACGAAATTCGATCAGAAATAATATACGCACCTGAACTGCCAGATTACGAGTTATAACTTATTTTACCTATTACTATATAATCAATAAGCTTTTCTTTCTAAATATCAAATTTTAGTACAGTCATTTTTGTTGTTATGGTGGAAAGTAAACAGCTCTCTTGCATTTGAGGGGAAAAATCTTTTACAACGGCAGTAGACATAAGCACCAAAATGTTAGGTTTACCGATGTTTAAACATAGCGTGAACGCTGAGGTTAGCTTAACGTTTCTATCCGCTGTATATTAAATATTTTTTCATGAGGTCAGTGCTTAAATCCTACTGAATCTGAAACGTTGTATTGAAACAAAAAAGGTATGGTAAAACCAGTAACAACTTGTTCGCGTTCCGAGAGGAAATTTATTCGAACTGACACTAGACGCTTGAACGCGGACCAGAGATTGAAAATCAATTCATGAGATAAGTTGAGCGAAGCACAAAATAAATGGTAATATTTTCCAATGTTGTCATGAGAAGCAACTCATTTATGTTTTGTGTAGGTTGATAAGTTGCATTTGTTTCCCTTTGTCCTGCCTCTGTGTTCTACTTACATGACACAGCAAACTTCCATGAACCATGGCCATGGATTTGATGGATCTGCTTACAGAAGCTTAAATTTTGTTACTATCAAGTGAGTATAACAGCAGTAGTAGCCTTTCTAAAAAAAAAAACTGAGACGTAGAGCCGTCACAGTGAATGTGTGTCTCACTGTCGGTAAAGTGAATAAGTGTGAGTTAAAGTATGAGTACGGCTATGGCTATTACTATTATTAATAGTATTATTATTGAGATTGGTAGTCAAGTTACATTACAGTAGTCTGTAGTACAGTAAGTCTGAGTAAAAAAAAATGCAAAATAATTTATAAAAAATAAACGATTTCCTTAATACGTGTAAAATTATATAAATATATATTCTTGTAGAAAATTGAATGAACTAATAAACAATCTTTACGAATCAAACTGAAATATCAACATTTATGCAAATGAGCTACCCTGATTTAAATAATTTATGCCTGTAATTTTTTTGTTAAACCTAGAATGCCTAGAACAAGCATGACTTGCTTATACTTATTACAATTGTGTGAATTTGTTGATGGATGAAAAGCCTGAATAAATCTTATGTCTTATATTTTTGGGAAACAAGGCCCATGGAGGCCCTTCAGTGCAGACACCTCTGGCACATAGTCCGTCATGGTTCTACTCCTTTTCCACCCCCACCCCCCATATTTTTCATTTGTTACAGACACTCACTGTAACAGGTGACCTAGGGACCTTCTCTTAAGCTGGATGTTATTGCAAAAGTTGTCTGCATATCTATTGGTCTCTCTCATATTTGAGTAATATTTAGTGTACCGGTACAAAATAGCATATAGTACTCAAATGGGGTGAGTATGTCTTGTTTATAGGACTTATGTTATCTAAAAAGTCAGAGGGGTCATCTCTGTCCAGTTGAGGACCCCTAATACTAAACCAAGAGTTCACATTAGCATTACCCTCATTTTGAAAGTCTTCATTAAAATTAAGTTCCTGGTTGTTTTCATCAGTTTCAGTGTCAGATTCACTGCTAGACTAGAAAATCAAAATCACTAATGATAGTTTGATCAGTGTCACTGTCAGACATTCTGAAATTTTACGATATTAATGCCACTCACAAAAAAATTCCTGTACATAAATAAAACTAGTTCACCATCAACAAAGGCCGCCATTACAATGCGGGGATGTACAGGAATATGTAATAATAAATCTGATTCACTGGTACAAAGACATGCCAGCCAATCATGAGGCTCGATTTATTGGGCCGATGGTTCGGACTTCTGTCTTTTTTGCTACTCCACCTTGACGATAGATCAGCCATTCCGTTCCAATAGGGTTAAAATAGTTATATATAGTAGAAGAAGCCTAACTTATTAGTATTATAACTATTAGAAAAACTTTTCAGTCCTTGATCGCTGCATAAGTTGCATCATTTTCATGTTGTCATTAATGTCATGTCATACTGTATTAGAGTTGGCCCAGGTCTATTTTATACTCCTATGCCTATACTACTATACTTATATTATGTCTAAATTATAGGTCTATTAATAATGCCAATAGCTGCAATCTTTTGATCTTTTAAATATTATCCTCAGAATGGATGCTCTGCTAGAATTATCTCAAGCTAGATTGCATCCATCTAATGTGAGAGAACAAAAACTGTTAGCAGAGAAAGCAGCACAGTTAATTGATGAACATTGCTGGAATATATCTGAAAAGGTTTCCTCACACATGTCTATTAGTTCAAAGCACCCATTATTCGAAGCATGTCGTACTGGTAAAATTGAATTAGTCAAGGTAAGACCTTTAAAAAAATAATTGAGCCTTCTACTTTAAATATTATATAAAATAGTATTTGGTGCAAGAATTATAATGAACAAGAATTTTGGCTGATGATTTAGTAGATTGATTTATAAAAAACTTTGAATTACCATAATAGTAATAGGATCAACATGATGCTTATAAAGTATCTTGACGTTTAAGATAAAATTTCCTTTGGCTAAGATGAGTTTTTCAAAGTGTTAATGATAATGTGTTTATCTCACTGCTGAAAATTAATTTCTGATTGTGTGTTTTGATATTTCAGGTATTTATTGATAGAGGAATTAGCCTTAATATCATTGATCAAGAAGGAAATACGCCCCTTTTTGTTGCCCTTTCCTCCCATTTAAACAGCAAAGAAAACATTTTAAAGTTAATAAGTTGGGGAGCTAATGTTAACCTTCACAGACATGGAAGATACCCACTCTTGTGTGCCTTTTATGCCATGGACAATGAAGTGAGTATGCTAGACTAAGCTTAAACCAAAACTTAGAGATTGATGAACTTACATCAGCGCTGGAACTTATTGTGTGGTATTTTATTGCCATTACTTTTAATTCTCATTTTGTCCCCCATTCGCATGGTTATAACAGGTGTAAGTTCATGTGGGTAACAAGATTTTGATATCAGCTAAAAGTAAAGAAACTATTAATAAAACATTTTCTTGCATTTCACCTTAAAATTAAGATAATCTTAATATATGAGTGAAATATTCCCAATCCAGATGTAATAATAATGAACTGCTTGTATGCTAATAATTCAGATACCTGCCAAAACATATCTAACTTCCCTATTTTTTTAATATTTGAAGTTAAAAGTTCTTTCAGGAACTAATCTCTACAATATCATCTCTTTACCCTGGCTTTTGTTTTCTATGTATTATAATGTATAATTAAAAAACATAATTATTCTATTGCATACTTTCTGAGAAACGCATGGATATATTATTCCAGCCCCTTAAATCCTCTCGTGCATTTCAGTTAACTACAGACTAGAAAAGATGCATTAATTTTTTTTTAATGCACTTATTTATAATAATTATGTCTTTCTAAAATTGATGGCTCACTTTTATGCAAATAAATAAATTAAAGACTTATTGTCCTAATACATTTCAGACAACAAAACTTCTGATCCGACATGGAGCTGATGTCAACAATGTAATCCTGACCTTGTTCTGTTTTGTGGAGTCTTTATTTGCCTTCAACACTGGAATGGTCATGATGGCCGCTGGAGTCAAGTTCCACCTGCACAATTTTAAGGAGTTGCTGTCTTTGGGTTCAGAAATTATTTTAGCGGGTCTCCTGCCTAGGACATTTTATCTGTCTGGGAAAAGATTTCTCTTAGATGGCATTACACCAGAGGATATGGCAAACCTCTGGAACTTTCAGTACCTCTGTTTAATTCTGGGATTTAAAGTGGAAAGCTACTGCTTGCATGATGCAATAGATATGCTTATGAAAAGTTTGGCATCTGAGACAGACCAGTTGAAATCGAAGTTAATCAGAGAAAGACTTGAAAAACTTGGCTGGACCAGGGAGTTTTTATCTCAGCCTCTGCCACTGACTTATCAAGTTCGAATAGCTGTCAGGCGGCATTTGGTGACGCCAGAAGTAAGCAGAGGGCAACATATCAATAAAAACATTGATAAACTGCCTATACCAACCCTGGCCAGAGATTTTCTGTCTCTAAAATTATGTGGTGCTCATAATGCGGGTGGTGTCTTTAAGATAGTCCCAACTGATTAGACTGTGATATCTGTAGGAGCAATGAGTCTGTGAGCATTGACTTTGAAAATAGTGACTCGTCTGTTATAACTGAACTTTGTGTAAGTGTGAACAATCATATAATAGAGATGTTACAGTACACTGACTGTCTAAATAATTTGATTTATAGACAAATCCTACTTTGATGGTCTCATAAGTATTATTGATGTTGAAAGATGATTGTAATCATGATCATACATTTTGAAAACAATTATAGTCTTGACATGTTATTCTTATTACTTTGAAGTTAAAATATAAACAATTCAAATTCCAAGAATTTTTAAAGATCTGTTCTGAAATGACCTAATACTAATATATTTCTGTGAAGGCCAATAAAACTGAGAATTGGTTTAAATTTCTATTTTTAAAACAGATGATCAGTTTATCAAATAATTTATTATCATCTCTAACATATATTTTGTTTTGAAACAGTATGAAAAACGATGTAAAAGTATTGCAACATAATTTGTTTTCATAAAAATTATGGCTTCGGGTGAAAATACATAATTTCTCCCTCTATCTTCATTTTTTATTAATGACAAATGCATAGATCTGTTGTAATAAATGCAGTGTCTTAAACTAAAATGATTTTGCTTAAAATCTCTTTAATGGACTTAAGTAGTGCATGCCTTTTTAAAACCCTGACCTTGTACTAGATATTTCCATAAGGAGTAAGTAATAATCTGTTTCATCTATGTCTTCAGATTTTTTATTTTTTTTTTTACTATGTAAAAATATTTTTACTGTTGATAAAATTGTCATCTTTTTTTGTTTCTTTGTGATACATGCTGTGTAAAAACATATTCTGTGATACAAGTTAAAACACAAAATTTTATATGACTAAGTTCTAGTATAATTTTAGGCAGAAACTGGAATTGCTGTTATTGGTTTTTCAGTTGTTTGCATTAATTATTATTTTATTTTTTATTAAAAAAGAAAATATTCTCTGATTTTATTTACCATTCATTTCATTCTCAATTTTATTTTAATTGTCATTGCCAGTATAATATCAGATATGCTGTCTTATAACTTAACTTTGGACTGTTTTAAGACGTGGGCAATGCTTTAGTAGTTTGACTTAACAATTTAAGGCCAGTTAAGAATGTGCCTTGATTGCTGCATCTATGAAATGTTTCTTCTAAATCTAAGGCACCCTTTTCTTTAGATTTAAAGTTTAAGTTGAATCACAACTTTATCAAAATAAAATAGTAATTATATTATAGCGGTTTTCCACAATATTGACCATCTGTGGGCTATTTACACTCTGCTCAAATTCTCTGTCAGGACTAGGAATTAAATGTTCTCTGCTAGACTAACCAACTCAAGTGGAGATAGCCATTTTGAATAGTAATTAATACCCGATAGTTTTTCATGACCATCAGATGAATGGTCTCCCTATTTAACGCCAATGCTAGTTAGTGTCTTTCTTATATTTTAAGTGTACAATTTGCAGAGTTACTGTTACTTCCTGTAAAATCCATGTTATTATAATTAAAATAATTACCCTTGTTCCTTCTTCTGGTTACCACCGTACTGTAATTAATTTTTGGGGGGATTTGCAATATGTATCCAATTTGAAATTTCAAGGTTTTGTTTAAATGTTTTGTTAATGTATATTTGTATTTTACTTTTTTTAAAGTTTAGTAGTCGTGGCCATAGAGTTTCACAGGATAAGTAAATATGTATAGCAATAGAAATAACTAATTTAAGTTACCTTGAGTATAATTTTATTGTCTTCATTTGTTGAATCTAGTGCAAATGTTTAACTGTTTATCATTAAAAACATATTAAAACTTGAAAAAATAAAAATAGTGTTGCAATAAACTAGTTTTCAATGCATACAATATTTCTTTGACGAGTTTTTAAGTTGTACTTTTTTTATATAAGTTATAATAAACTAAATTAAATGTTTTAGTGTACAAAAAATGTTATTAGAGTTAAAGTTAAAAGGGTTTCTGTTTATTTGGTTACTTTGGCTTCAAAAGTCCTTTGACTGCCAATGCAGCTCAGTGAGAAAAGCTAAGCCCATAGTTATAAATTATATTAACACCAACAATTTTCAGTATTTTGAAGATGCTATGGTAATATAGTTACAGGAAGTTACATACAGAAGCTTCTGCTTTGAGTCCATCAAGAGAACTTTTAAAAAAGTTGCCATGTTCTTTGACTTAATAAATTGACATAACATACAAAATGCAGGAAAGACAAAAGTAATATGTTCTATTACCAGATACCCCTGCGGGCTTAAAAACAGTCCTTACTGAGAGGTCCCAGTGTTGATGGACACAGAAAAAAGTCATACGGAGTTGGCTCTTTTGAAGCGATAGCGCCACAATTATGGAACAGTTTGCCTCAATCTTTGAGGGAAATTGAAAATGATAAAAAATCATTTAAGAAATATTTAAAGACATTTTCTTTAAATTATAAATAGATTCAAGAACATCAGAGCACTGTGTGCATGCTAAAGTAGCATGGATACAAGCTCTGTATAAATATCCAATCAATGAAAAGTTAATACAGAACAGTAGCAAAAAGACATATTAAAATAACATTATTTTATTCACTTCCTTGAGTTTATAATTTAATGACAATTTAACAGAGAAACAACTGTGCTTGTTTTGAGTGCATGATGAACGGTAAACCTCTCTAACAAAAAATAATAACATTACCTTTTCTATTATTACATTGACACAATATAAATATTTGTATGGGGTCACTGGCTAAATTCAAAGATATAGTTTCAAACTCTACAAAGTTTAGAATTTTCTCTTATAAATACCCGGTACCTATATTTTTATAATGGTTTGGAACAATACAATATCCAACAATAACATTTCAAAATGATCTTTTATCTTTTTTTGTGTTGTTAACTTATTTTAAAAAAAAGGAAAATCCACAACACAATATGAACTGTTAATGATGTCCATGCTTTTCTCCTGTGTTTGTAAGCTTGTCGTAAGCTATGGTCAGAGCCAAAGCTACAGCAGCATATCCAAATCCTCGAAATGTTCTTTGTAGTGCAACACGACCCATGCCTGCAGTTCCACCATTTTCAGGATAAAATTTCCAGGCTTCATTTCTGTTGAGTATAAAAAGTTTATTTCGATGTTACGCATAGTTACGGTATAGTGAATAGGGTCCATATAAAGTCGGATTGATGTAAAACTAAAATAAATTAGCGTATTTATCTCTAAAAACGAATCTGCCGCAGCTGGTTGCAAGCCAGGATAAAAAGGAGGTGGATTTTAGAAGACTGAGAATCCCCCAAACCATTAAAAAGAAACTAGCTACAGAAGTTCCAACAAGTTTATAATCCAGCTTGTTAAAAGATCTCTGACAGAACTTATCAGTACCGGGTAACCAAATGTGACCTGAAGGCAGACACACGAAAGATGAAATGAAAGTATACTATAGTATTGACTACCGTGTTTAGAAAGTTAAAGAAACTTTCCCAGGATGGGGGGAGGTCGGCACACTTCTTGTCAACTGAGTCTATAGTATCTTACGACATGTCCACTATGGCTAAGACTATGGGGACATGGGTGGAGTGAAAAACAAGCATGAAAATTCTAAAAACTCTTAATTTTTATAAAATGTTTTACTTAAAAATACCTAATACTAATAGTAGTAATAGTGGCACTCCTCAGAACGGTGGTCCCAAATTTAAACACGATACTATTCCGTTAGAAAGTGTCTGGCTAATAGCCACCGATAATTTGTGACACATTTTTTTTTACATCTAATGCTCTATTTAAATTTATTCATTTTTTTTAAGGTCGCGATCTTCATCAGCCTCTTCAGCATCATGATCTCCTGAAAAAGAAATTTAAAAGAAGAAAAAGAAAAAAAATATATCCCTGTTGAACTGCTGTTTTGTAATGTATTTAGACAACATTAAACAGGCCAAGGCTACTCTCAGTAACCAAAGCATACACTGTCATACAGTGCCGTCAGCGTTGTCATAAGTTTGCAGAAATGTTCCTTAAAAAACATCATTTGAAATACGAGTTGGTGTTCGTGGTCTGCCGGGCATGCATGGTATTGACTGCATTGCTTATTTTATATTGATTCACAATAACAATAATTAGTCTTCAAACTAAATTTTAAAATGATGTCACCAATTTATTATAGGTTGCTATAAACTATAAACGATTAGAACACTGGACACTTTCAAACGAAAAGTTTTCAATTTTTTAATTTGGAACCACCGTTCTGAGGAGTGCCGTAATATTTTGGCATAATATTTTTTAATAATAATAATTTAATTAATATACCTTATCCAGGGGTCTTTCAAACCAAGGGCAGAGAGTCTGCTCTGAAGTCGCTCAAGCTCGGGGATCCCTTCAGCTTTGTAAATTTTCCAGTCAGGAACGCTGTGTGGTGCACCACCTCCACCGCCACCCATTTTTTATGTTCTAAATTTTCTTCTAAATAACAATCACATAAATTTAGTGTGACCTCTGGAGGCAATAAATGCTTATTGAAGGGTTTACTTTGTACTGCAATGTTTACAGTTTTTTTTTGTGGCTAACATAAAAAGCTTGACCTAAAATTTATACTGAAAATAATATATAGAAATAGAAGATGTCGGTAAAAATTGAAGGTAATTTAAAATTAAGTGGGCCTACCGTTGAAAGTACATCCCCAATTTTAAAAAATAAAGAACAATATACTCTTGCTCTTATTAAATCAGAGTAGTCTTAGTGTATCAGTGCTCGTAGTCCTCACCTCAGAGTCAGACACCACTCTACTCTCACTCGATAGCTTAGTACTGTAACTGTAGTAGTGTTAGTGTTAGTAACTTTGTAGTCAGTTCGACTCAGTTGTTTGTTGTAAGTTTGTAAGACTTAATTCACTTTATTTTTTTAATTAGCCTAAAATGTATTATTATTTGGCAAATGCAAATATTTTATACTTCATCACTAATCATTACTTTGTTATGTATAATATTAACTTTTAACTTCTATTTTGTTCTTGAGTTGTTAAAGTTAAAAGTTGTATTTCTTTCAGAAACTTTCTCGGTTTGAAAGTTTGTGGCAAAACCTTCAGAGTCAGAGGGCTAATCGACCCACTTCCCTTCAACCTATCGAACTGAAACTTGACACAGACTCGTTACTGATGACAACACATTCTATCAAATTTTCAGCCCCACCCCCAAAAATCATTTTTAACTAAAAGTAAAAGCTATATGATCAAATATCACTGATCTAAATCTAACATACAAAAAAATTATAGGTAACTAACTGTGCCTGTGCTAAATGAGATTCTTAAAATTATCATGAGTTCATTTGTTGTGTACAGTGTTCTTTTGTTTTACAGAAATAGTTGCTTCAGTAAATTTGCGAATGTGTTGTAAAAGCAGGTGGGACAATAGAAAAAAAATTCATTAATAATTATTGACAAGTCCACGCCCCTGACATTCATTAAAATATTCATTAAATTAAACCTACAAAATTGTAGTTATTTAATTTAAAATGTCCTTACTTTATATTACAACTATTTATATTTAAAATATATTTATTATTAATAATAATTACTAGGCTAGGCATAGACTAAAACTAGAGGCTGTAAACTTAGACTATATTATATTACTATTAGTATGTATTTATAGTAGGATATTAATATAGAATATAGACCTATCAGTTCTCAGTTCAATATTATCAACAATAGAAATGATATTTTAATCAATGGTAAATTAATTATTCCATTGTAAGAGTATAATTAATTAAATCAATGTTAAATATTTTTTATTTAGTTTTCAATTTGTTCTTGGTAGCGTTATCTAATTATAATATTTTGAAATTTAATAAAAATATTTCAGTTAGAAGTCTCAAAGTCTGTGAAATTCTTCAATGGAAGTATATTTTGTTGAAAAACATTAACTAAAAGAAACCGGAATGACCATGGAGGAATGTACATTACTCGTTCGTCATCTTCCTGCTGAGCTGACTTCAGAAGAGCGGAAAGATCTGCTTCATTTCTTTGGAGCTATTCGAGTGAATGTTATGGGAAAAACTGGTGCTATGGTATATATATTCTTGTTTCATTTACCAAAATGAACATATTTTATCTTGGTGTATTTAATGTCAAGAATATTTTTATAAAATAGGTTTGAGTGGAGATTTCTTTGAGGCGGCATGTTAAGGTTGATATGTTCAACTTCAATAACCCACTTTACTTAGGAGGGGCATATTTAGGTTATGTTCGGTTTCAAAAAACCACCTTAGCACCTCAGGGAAAGTTCAGTAAGAGCACTGACAATAGACTCTTTAGTTAAACAACTAAATTTTTCCCCAGAAAAACACAGCATTTGCTGTGTTTTCCAACAAAGAACAAGCTTCCATGGTAAGTTGTGCTTTTGTATTTATTTATTTTAATTTTCATTCTTCTTTAGTCTTCATGTTTATATTTGTCAAATAATGTGATGGTTATATAAACTTGCATGAGTATTATTCAGAATTAATCATTGCTCATAACGGTATTTGAAAACTTTTGTTTTACCTTTTTAAAAATCTTCTACAATATGATAGCTGCATATCTTTTTTAAGTTGCTTCAAATGTACACATTGCTGCACAATGATTATCACAAAATTTATGTTTGATGCAATGAGCTGATGGCTGTCATTGAAAAGCTCTGTTTTGAAATATTGTCAACAGGTGTTGAATCAGCTGCACCAAGTTGAGTTCCTTGGTTCAAAACTAGTTGTAGAGTTTGCCAAGAAGCAGCACAATCAGGCACCTTCAGTTGTTGACAATGAGGGGTGTGTACTTATACAACTAAGTATCAGTGTGAAAAAGATTATCCTGATTACTTTTATTTAGTGGTTAGTAGTGATGGGGCGATACCAAACTTTTTAACGATTCCAATACGATTCCGATTAATCGTCCCATCACTACTCATTAGTAATGTTATCAGAATGAAGCTTTTGAAAAATTTCTTTGAGGCATAATGGAATTGGAATCAAACCCAGATATTATATTAAGTTATAAGAACAATTGATGGATTCATGCTTTGAGTATAGGACATTGTAAATAAATGCTTGGTTATCAATGATTTTAATTATGTACAATGGTTTTATGTCTTGACATGAAAGAGAATGTTAATTATAATTTGGTCATTTGAAGCTGCAAAATACTTAATTAACTGAAGGCGAGATTAGTGCATGGCACCTTCAGATATTTAACAGAAAATTTGCACTCAGCAAACTTTTTTAAGATTGTGATTTGACAGCATGCAGTGGAATTTAAAAAAAAAAAAACTACGGGTAGCATTTGAAATTTTTGTCTTGAGAAATGTCCTTTTTTTTTCCTCCGTTTAAATATAGTTCCTCTTAATAAATAAAAAATATGTCTGCTGCACCTCATTTTCATGACAAACAAGATCAATTAAATGAATGTTACTTTTTACCATTAAAAAAAAATATTCAAAGGACAAGTTGTCTTAAGTGACTTGTCCCATCTGTCATAGCTCAATATTATAAACATCATTTACAGTGTGCATTCTGTTCTCATGCCTGTAATGAAAGTGACTCTGTGTTAAATTACCAGTATTGAATTTATACACCAAACTCTGTGTACAATAACCAGTAATGCATTTATACACCAAACTCTCCAAGCTTCTGCTCGGTTTCCTGAATATATTGTCATAATGTGTTTCTTCTAGGTCTGTGGAAAAACCTGATGATGACGGACTAAAAAAGACTGATGTGACAAATGAGCTAGTTGAGCCACAAGAAATCAAGTTTGATACAACGTTTAACACCTGGGGGTTTGTAGATTTGTTATTAGCATAACTATTTTATAACTTAAGCCACATGAAATTAATTCAAGTGTGATGCAACATTTAACACCTGGTTGGGGGAAAAAAGGGGGGGGGGGGGGGTTTTGTACATTTATTATTAACATAACTAATTTATAACTTTTTGCACATGAAAATAAAATCAAGTTAAGATCATTATTTTGTCATCTTCCCCTCTCAATGAGCATTTTTTTCTTGAATTAAATTTTTGACATAAATCAACACAATCTTTGATATATTCTTGAAGATTTGCCTATTCAATATCTTGCTTAAACATCATTGTCTCCATAACTTGAGAATTTCTGCCTATATACTTGAATATGTTTAAAAAATACATCACTTTAAAAAAAATTATTTAGATTGCTGTTTTTAGCTTGACTGCATTTACAGGCTGAAACATCCTCGCCGACCAGAGTTGCGATACTTGTACCCTCCTCCCACACCATCCATCCTCACAAACATAATGAATGCATTGGCTGCTGTTCCCAAGTTTTATGTACAGGTAATATTGTTAATTTTTTTTTCATTTTTATAAGTACCTTACGCTTTTGAAATTTCTAAAATGTAATCATGTTTTTATTTTGATACATCATTTTAAACATTCAACTTTTACAATTTAATATTACATTAAATTAAATATTTGATTAACTAATTACATGAAATGAAATATTGTATTTTTTTGTCATGAGTCTTAATTTCTTTGGTCTCACCTCTATCCTGGTTTTGTTAACTTTATATGCTGGCTTTTTTAACAAAGTTATGTTAAATCTTGTTTTTGCCATTTCTCGTGTCCAGGTTTTACACTTGATGAATAAAATGGATCTACCTGCTCCATTTGGTGCTGTAACACTGACACCCCCACTGGTAAGAATCGTTATTAAAAATGTTTAAAGTTTGTTTAAAGAAATAACCTTTTAAAAAACTAAGGTTTGCATTATACCTGTGTGTAAGAAATTTTTCTTTACCATTAAATGTTATATACTAATGGCTATGGAGCAAAACCTTCTTGGCCTCCTCACATTTGACAACCCAGTGCGCAGCCTATCTTTGCACAACACTAGTAATGTATGCAGGCCTCCCCGGACTTGATGTTAGCATAGTTGTATCAGTATGACCACAGTTTATTATTAATATTTTAATAATTTAGGGGATTTTGAAAGTTTTATTAAAAATAAATATTTATTTCATTAATTGATATTGTATTATTATGTAACACGATTAACAGGCATTACATGGATATGGCATTTTAGGACTTCAAATTATACAGGGATCCCATTATATGCTTCAATATATGTTACTCATCTGAAGTATTTTTTAAACAAATTGTTTTTATAGTTCAGTCTATAAATGACAATAAATGTTACAGAATAAGGTTAAAATATAAAATTCCATCTTTGTGTACCTTAACTGAACATTCACAATCCTATGAATTGTTCCTTGTGCAATCCATCTAAATCTAAATGTATTCTCAACCCACTGTACTTTTTGGACTCAAGTTGAACTTAATAGAGAGATAATTCAAGAGCCTGCAAGCCTGGGCTGTTTAATGAAATTATGGACTTTGAAGTATTTTTAATATTTCCCCAGCGACCTGATGTTCAAGAGTATGTAGTCCCTGATGATGTTGACCAGCGAGAGATGGACATCTCCAGTGAAACGGAATCTGAGTTAGAGAGCGGAGAGGAAGGGGATGTTAAAATCAGGTCTTGGCAAATAATGTCTTTACTGTTGAACAAACTTGTTTGAACTAAAGCTTATTTTGTAATATGTTAACTTGTTGTTGTAGACTAAGGTATCTCTTTCTGGACCTTCTCGGGAATGTTTCATCCTAATAAAAAAAGTAATAACATATTTATTTCAATATATTTCTTTGGTTTAAACTCTCACAGAATGAATTTAAAAGCTTCTGCTGGTCTTGGAATAAAACATTGACTAACCAGATGGTGAAATTTATTGTGGTAGTGGAATGTATGTGGCAAAATTTCTAACACATAAAACATGGTATAGTATAAAAATATAAATTATTTATACAGTGAATATATTTATTCAGAACAAAAGAGACACACACTGTTAAAAGACCTCGGACCACTGCCAAAATGCGAGCAGCGAAACGTCCACGGCTTTCTGATCTACAAGACGGGGAACTTCCTCTTCTATCATCTACAAAACCATTTCAAGTCAGCGATGTTTTTGAGCAGGTCTCTGGGGCAGGAGCTAAAAAGATAGAGCTGAAGCTCCCAGCCTCACTTCCGCCACCCCACGCCCAACAAAGGCTGGCACCCCAACCTTCCAAACATGCACAAACCTACAAATCCATTTCTGAAATTGGACAAATTCAAAATGCAGACGTAAGCCAGCAACAAATATCACAGCCCAACCTGTCAGCATCGATAACTCCAGGCACATCACGCTCACAACAAACTCTCCATGAGAATTCTGGGCAACACCATCAAGAACAGCCAGTTTTGGAAGCTGTGGAAGACTCCTATGATGTACCACTCCCTCCCAAGAATATTGAAGGTGACCAATTTTGTGTTTGGTAACATTAAAATTTAGTCTTGTTATTGTAATTTTCATCTTTTATAACAATCCTAACAAAAAGATTTACAGAAAGGAAAATTTAATTTAGAATAGTTATTTGGATGACATAAATAAAAATAAAAAATTTGGAGTTTAAAAGAAAAAAAATGAATTCATAAAGTTTAAGTAATTAATTAGGGTATCTGTACTGACATATCAATTCCTCGTGATGTGATCTTCCATATTTAATACTGTCAAATTAAGCAGTGGCAGCTACCGAGTCCACTTCTGTCACCATTGGAAGTTTTGGTATCATAGAGCCAGTGCATAGAGTGAGTAATCAAATTTTTTATTTTATTTTTATTTTTTCCTTTGCCATTTACACATAACTTTTTTTTTTTAAACAGTTTACTTGAATGCTTTTAAACCCTGTATCTGATTTTTTTTTCCTTTTTTATTTACTTTTGCAGAATTCAAATATAAGAAGACAAATATTTTATTTCTTTAATGATGGGAAGGAAAAAAAAATATAGAAAAGAACTCATGATAGGACTGATCACATTTAATGTTCACCTAAATAGATTAACATAAAAATCATCTCAAGCAATATGTCACTGACACCAGGGTTGAAAAAATCATCTCAAGCAATATGTCACTGACACCAGGTCATCTCAAGCAATATATCACTGACATCAGGGTTGATAAAAATTAATTTGTTTAAATCTGATTTATTTGATTTAAATAGCATTTTAAAAATGTAAGTAGATATTTTTTTTTTTGGGGGGGGGGGGGGGTCTCTTTTGAAAGGATTTCTTAAGATTTTGAGTTATATTAATGTTTATAATATAGTATTTAAATCAGTTATTTGGATTTTACTTGCCATTTTGTTATTTAAATCAGATTTGTTTACATTTGAATAGGATTTTTTGGGTTTTTTTAAACTTGATTTTTTTCTTCTCATTGTTAACCTTATCCTTCAATAGCTATAGATTTTGAACTGAATTAATGTTTATAAAGATTAATCATAATGAAGTTAATGGTATTTAAATAAATGTTTAAAATATAAATTGGAATTTAAACATTTTAAATACTTTTCAAAACTTAAATCATTTTTTGTTTTAATTTAGATTTTGGCTTCTTCTTTTTTTCTTCATTAAGATTAAACATAATTTAGTTCATATTTTTTCAAAACAAGTTTTGGGGATTTAAATTGGATTTTAACATAATGATTTTAATTCAAGTAAAATAATATTTTTAAAAGTAACAAAAATATTAATTAAATCGTTAAAGAATGGTTTTCAAACTTTTTTCAAAACCTTAAATATTATTGTAATCTGATAAAAATGATTGCAAAATATCAAGTAGTTAACTATGTTTTTAATAACATATAATTAATGAAAGCCATGGTCTTATATTACAGTCTCTATCCATATGAATAAGAATTTCTATTCAGTTTCACACTTTCAATATCAGTGTCATAATATTGTCATTCATCAATGTCTGGTTCTGGGGTGGTACGTTGCTGCATCCATATACTGGCACTTGTTCAACGGTTGGGGAAGCGATGCTTCCATCCTAACAGCCCCTGTCATTTGATTCCACCCAAGCCTTCTTATTTAATAATATGAATAGAGAAAAAAATAATTTTCCAGATTTCTCAACTCAAAGTCAATTTGTAATTTCTAAAAATAGAAAAGTTTAATTGAATGATAATGAAATTTATTATTATAAAATTGTGCAATCATAATTATACATTAGGAAATAATAAATTGTGTGACTAATAATTCATACAAATAAACAGATAAGTTCTTTTGGGCTAATGCGTTTAAATTCTACTAGATTAGCTTAATAAATGTAATTAAAATCAAGTAGCGTCACATTTTTATTTAAATCCTAATTTTTATTTGTCCAATTTAATTCATGATATAAATCAGTGTAAATCAATTATTTAAAATTTTGTTATTTAAATCCTCTCAACCCTGACTACCACTAAATCAAGGGATCAAGTTTTTAAAAATAATAATTTTAACGGGGTATTGGAATGTTTACTTCCTGACTGAGCTTCGGGTAATTTGAAAGGAAAAACCTACCATTTCGTTAGTGTTAACTAAATGAAATTGCATGAATTACTATATTTGGGTCTGTGATGGATGAATCAATCTATTTTGATCAGACAGTTTGCCAACCACGGCTAATGTTTTTATTTTTTATTTTCTTATCAGCCAAGAGACAGTGAGCCTGAACTTGAGGACACTGAGAAAGAGTGGACCAAGTCCAAATTTATTTCATCATCGGAGTTGAGGAAGTCTAGACTATCTCACTCAGGTATGCAACACAACCATTAAATACTTGATTGATTAAGTTCCAGATTCATTTTGGAAGCTAGTAAATTACAACCATCTTTTTATAGACATCTGAGTTTTCAACCCACACTAACTTTTGTGGTTGAGGTTTTTTATTTATTTTATATTTACTCTGGTTTTTCTTCCTTCCCAAGAATATCTGCCTAACTTGACTATAGATTACAATTCCACAAGTCTGTTTACCCAAAGCTGGGAAATACCCCAAGCAAATTAAAAAGTGCTACCCACCTCTGGTTTAGAGGCAAACAAAATTAAATGGTGCCACATAGCCAAATTTATAATTATACGTTCCTCATAGCCAAATTTATGATTATACGTTAATGGATTTTCTCCTTTTTATTTACTAGTTTACATCACTTTCCTACTTCGACTTTTTTTAAGTGTGAACATTTTTTATTTTAAGAAATGAAAGAGCTGAGTGTTTTTAGGAGGTATGAAGAAGGCGAGCCATCTTGTCGACTGTATATTAAAAATGTGGCCAAACAAGCTACGGAGGAGGTAAAGGAAAATTTGTCTGTCTGAGAGGTTTTTGAAATGTGGAAACATAAGACTGCTACTGTTACTTTTTGGATTTTTTTGTAACTGACATCGCAGTTAATTTCTATGTAAGAGGGTTAGCTTTATTTTGTATCAAGTATTTAAACTGGGAGGACAATAAAATAGGTGAAAGGGTAACATTAAAAGTAGCAGCGGCTATGAAATAAAAAAAATAATTTCAAGTTTTACTTTCCTTTTGCTAGGACTTCCACTGGATCTATGGACGCTACGTTGACTGGGACAATCAAACAGAAACCAACATGTGAGTTTTGTGCAAGGCCTTCTCAACATCAACATAGGGGGCCCTGAGCAATGTTATGCACTGAGGCTCCTTATTCCTCTCTAACCTATTCAAGTAATAACAGGAAAGCATTTCAGTTTGGCCCATGCCTTATGACCAGTGTTGCTTTCAGATAAATTCAGGTGGGGTGGGTGCATATAAATGAAATAATTATTTAAAGACGATTTGATATATTTACAATAGGCAGCATACAATTAAGAAATATGTGATTTAACTGGGAGAAGGTAAAGCAGTTTAAATTTCCTAAAAATTCAGTAAAATGAAAGTTTTATTTGGAATTTCAACCTACTACAATTTTTTCAAATATATCATTAAACTAATTAATGAACTCATGACACCAATTTTAAAATTCTTTGAATAAGTTTAACCCCCCCCCCCCCACACACACACACACACAATTACACACATAAATTCCCTGAAGATCTTTTTTAAAAAATAGTAATCTTTCTAAAACTAATACCAAAACAATAGAATTGATTTATAAAATGTAAACAAATTCTTCAGAAAACCTTAGGAAACAAACTTCCCACTGCACTCTGAAATCAAATTAAATTGCCAAAAGTAAAAGTCATTCTAATAACAATATTCATTAAAAATATGGGCAACTTGATGCCCTTAGAAGTATGAGGCCTCTCAGCAGTGTGAGGCCGTGGGGAACTGCTCAGTGAGCCCATGTCTTAAGACGGCACTTGTTTTGTATGTGTGTGGGGGGGTCGGGGGGCGCGTATTTTAGATTCATATATTGTATTCATTTTTACTCTCTGTGGGATCAATTGAAACTCAACTTTGCACGCGACACTGAATTCCCCGTCTCTGCATGACATTTTGTTTTAGGCATGTACCGTATGTAAATAAGTAAGAAAAAAAAGTTTGAATTAATAATGCTCTAACATACCAACTAGATATAGCAGAATTCTTTTAGCATTTAGATGCAAACTAAAGAAAACTAATTAATTATCATCTTTAAAGACATATTTTTTTCAGTGGTTTTCTTGGAATTTGATGCAAGTATCTTAATGATATCACTTAAAATGCTTAATTGGGTTTTATCCTTGAAAATGATAGGGTTAATTATGAAATCCATAAAGGAAGGCAGGATGTCAATTATTCAATTATCCTTGCTGTAAATCCATCCTATAATTAACCATACCTTACTGCGTCTGTTGTACACTCTAATGTTGATTTTTTCTTTTTAGCATTCTCAGCTTTGATATACAAATAGATCAAACAAGATATGTTTAGGCTTGAACAAAAATACCCAACAAATAAATGTACGCTGTGCTACATTGACATTATTGAGGTCTTCTACAACTTTAGCTTTATTCTGTGCTACATTGACATTTATTGAGGTCTTCTACAACTTAAGCTTTATTTTTGATTAAAAATGTATGTGTTGGTTATTAGTGTGCTGTCTGCTGAAGAAGGCATCTAGCCGAAACGTCCTTTTAAATGCTGTGTCCTTCTTTCAAGCCTAAACATATCTTGATCCTCTATTTATTCACTTCACACGGCTTGCATTCAGCCACCATATATATATTATGAGCTTTGTCATGCAACTGTCTATAAAACAAAGATCTTAACTGATGTTGATTTATTTATGAGCTGTATGCTCAGCCTTGATATCCAACTGTCTATACAACAAATAACTATTCTTCACTGATGGTGATTTATTAATGTGTTGTATTCCCAGCTTTGATATACGGCTCATGAAAGAGGGACGGATGAAAGGACAAGCCTTTGTGACGCTGCCGTCAGAGAAGGTGGCGATAGCTGCACTGAAAGAGACCAATGGCTTTGTCCTCAAAGACAAACCAATAGTGGTGGTATCCTTGATAATGTCTATGCACCCCCTTCCCCCCCCCCCCACCCTCTGTTTACTAAACTAACACACAAGACACAATGAAACACAATATTTGGTGCGCAACAATTACTAGTGCATACACATACTGGGAACACACCCCATCCCTAAAGCCATGCTATTTCTTAAATTTAGAATGTCAGATGAATTCACGTATGCCACCACACCCATTTTTTGTTTCCCCACCAACATACGACATAAACTTCAGACACACACAAAAATAATAAAACCTATGGCGGTACATGAAAAAATGAACAACCGAAATAATCACTTTTGGTGTTTTTTTTTTCTCTTTTTGAATAATTAAATCAGTTTTCATTTTTTGCACACAAGCCAAATATTTTTGTTTTCCTATGCAATGAGTGGTGTTGAGTGCTTAACAATAAGTCTGGTGTGTTAATTTAACAATGTTAGATGATTGTGTCAACTTTGGGACAGTTGTTAATTTAACAATGTTTAAGTGATGATTGCGTCAACTTGGAGACAATTTCTATTTCCAGTCTGTATTGGTTTATTGGCATTCTCCTCACAGTCCTCAAATGTTTTATTACAAAATTGTGTTGTCAACAAATGCAACGGAAAACAAATTAGGTTCAGAATATCATAAAATCTTATCATGGGGGCAAGACGTACATGATATCTAAAAAGTGGATTGCAGTCATATAAAGTTGTTGAAATGAACAATTTATTTAAGAGCATAGCAATTAAGTTCAGTTTAAAATTATGGAAATTATTTTTATATTTGTCCCCCAATTAGATAACCATTTAAATCAATGGTTCTCAACCTCATGATTACTACAGTCCCTCATGTTGTGGCGACCCCCAGCCATAAAATTCTTTTGGTTTCTACTTCATAACTATAGAGTATATGTGTTTTCAGATGGTCTTAGGCGACCCCTGGGAAAGGGTCCTGCGACCCCCGACGGGGTCGCGACCGACAGGTTGAGAACAGCTGATTTAAATGAAAAGAGTTTAAGTTGTCGAGTATAGCTTACTACCTGTTAACACACACCTGACCAGACACCAGCTTACGGCTTACTACGTGTTACCAAGCAACTGACCAGACACAAGCTTACGGCTTACTACGTGTTACCAAGCAACTGACCAGACACAAGCTTATGGCTTACTATGTGTTACCACACAGCTGACCAGACACCAGCTTACGGCTTACTACGTGTTACCACACAACTGACCAGACACCAGCTTACGGCTTACTACGTGTTACCACACAACTGACCAGACACCAGCTTACGGCTTACTACATGTTACCACACAACTGACCAGACACCAGCTTATGGCTTACCTCTTATGCGCTAGACATTTATTCATACAAACTGGTTATGAAAAATAAAAGATTCTCAAAAGACAAAATGGGAAGACATATTTCAATACATTATTTCCTTAACTGACTATTTCAGCAATTTGCCAGATCAGCCAAGCTACAAGAGGATCAGACGAAAAAGTCATGATAAAATCATCCAAGATTGACAACTCTTGCTTAATGCAGGCATTGGTTACCTCTCTACAGTTTCCGTACCCCTAAACATTGTTCATTTAATAAATTTTTGTTATCAACTTCTAATCCTGTGTCAGACTTTGTCTATCCCATCTTTAAGAAAAAACATGTACATTAAATGCATCTATATTTACTATATATTGCTCTTGATAACAATAACATCAGGTAAGATTTTTTTTTTTAATATCAAAACACATGTACATGTTTTTTATTAAATTTAATAGTTGTAGTACTTTTATATAGCACGGTACCCCAGCCTAGGACTGGGCCCACCACGCTGTACTTACAATTTAACAAACATAATCATGAACTCAAAAATTAACATACATTAAATTAAATAAAACAAAACAAATGTGTATTCGCCCAACCATTTACATACAACAAATTCATTTTTAACTTATCCCAGCATAAAAATTGACAGTAAAAATTTCAAAAAAGCAAATCCATACTGATTTAAATATTGTCTTAAGAAATCAATGTGACAACTCTCTCTTTTAATGTCCATATTGTCTTAAGAAATCAATGTGACAACTCTCTCTTTTAATGTCCATATTGTCTTAAGAAATCAATGTGACAACTCTCTATTTAATGTCCATATTGTCTTATGAAATCAGTGTGACAACTCTCTCTATTTAATGTCCATATTGTCTTAAGAAATCAATGTGACAACTCTCTCTTTTAATGTCCATATTGTCTTAAGAAATCAATGTGACAACTCTCTCTTTTAATGTCCATATTGTCTTAAGAAATCAATGTGACAACTCTCTCTTTTAATGTCCATATTGTCTTAAGAAATCAGTGTGACAACTCTCTCTTTTAATGTCCATATTGTCTTAAGAAATCAATGTGACAACTCTCTCTTTTAATGTCCATATTGTCTTAAGGAATCAATGTGACAACTCTCTCTTTTAATGTCCATATTGTCTTAAGAAATCAATGTGACAACTCTCTCTTTTAATGTCCATATTGTCTTAAGAAATCAATGTGACAACTCTCTCTTTTAATGTCCATATTGTCTTAAGAAATCAATGTGACAACTCTCTCTTTTAATGTCCATATTGTCTTAAGAAATCAATGTGACAACTCTCTCTTTTAATGTCCATATTGTCTTAAGAAATCAATGTGACAACTCTCTCTTTTAATGTCCATATTGTCTTAAGAAATCAATGTGACAACTCTCTCTTTTAATGTCCATATTGTCTTAAGAAATCAATGTGACAACTCTCTCTTTTAATGTCCATATTGTCTTAAGAAATCAATGTGACAACTCTCTCTTTTAATGTCCATATTGTCTTAAGAAATCAATGTGACAACTCTCTCTTTTAATGTCCATATTGTCTTAAGAAATCAATGTGACAACTCTCTCTTAAATGTCCATATTGTCTTAAGAAATCAGTGGGACAACTCTCTCTTTTAATGTCCATATTGTCTTAAGAAATCAATGTGACAACTCTCTCTTTTAATGTCCATATTGTCTTAAGAAATCAATGTGACAACTCTCTCTTTTAATGTCCATATTGTCTTAAGAAATCAATGTGACAACTCTCTCTTTTAATGTCCATATTGTCTTAAGAAATCAATGTGACAACTCTCTCTTTTAATGTCCATATTGTCTTAAGAAATCAATGTGACAACTCTCTCTTTTAATGTCCATATTGTCTTAAGAAATCAATGTGACAACTCTCTCTTTTAATGTCCATATTGTCTTAAGAAATCAATGTGACAACTCTCTCTTTTAATGTCCATATTGTCTTAAGAAACCAATGTGACAACTCTCTCTTTTAATGTCCATATTGTCTTAAGAAATCAATGTGACAACTCTCTCTTTTAATGTCCATATTGTCTTAAGAAATCAATGTGACAACTCTCTCTTTTAATGTCCATATTGTCTTAAGAAATCAATGTGACAACTCTCTCTTTTAATGTCCATATTGTCTTAAGAAATCAATGTGACAACTCTCTCTTTTAATGTCCATATTGTCTTAAGAAATCAATGTGACAACTCTCTCTTTTAATGTCCATATTGTCTTAAGAAATCAATGTGACAACTCTCTCTTAAATGTCCATATTGTCTTAAGAAATCAGTGGGACAACTCTCTCTTTTAATGTCCATATTGTCTTAAGAAATCAATGTGACAACTCTCTCTTTTAATGTCCATATTGTCTTAAGAAATCAATGTGACAACTCTCTCTTTTAATGTCCATATTGTCTTAAGAAATCAATGTGACAACTCTCTCTTTTAATGTCCATATTGTCTTAAGAAATCAATGTGACAACTCTCTCTTTTAATGTCCATATTGTCTTAAGAAATCAATGTGACAACTCTCTCTTTTAATGTCCATATTGTCTTAAGAAATCAATGTGACAACTCTCTCTTTTAATGTCCATATTGTCTTAAGAAATCAATGTGACAACTCTCTATTTAATGTCCATATTGTCTTATGAAATCAGTGTGACAACTCTCTCTATTTAATGTCCATATTGTCTTAAGAAATCAATGTGACAACTCTCTCTTTTAATGTCCATATTGTCTTAAGAAATCAATGTGACAACTCTCTCTTTTAATGTCCATATTGTCTTAAGAAATCAATGTGACAACTCTCTCTTTTAATGTCCATATTGTCTTAAGAAATCAGTGTGACAACTCTCTCTTTTAATGTCCATATTGTCTTAAGAAATCAATGTGACAACTCTCTCTTTTAATGTCCATATTGTCTTAAGGAATCAATGTGACAACTCTCTCTTTTAATGTCCATATTGTCTTAAGAAATCAATGTGACAACTCTCTCTTTTAATGTCCATATTGTCTTAAGAAATCAATGTGACAACTCTCTCTTTTAATGTCCATATTGTCTTAAGAAATCAATGTGACAACTCTCTCTTTTAATGTCCATATTGTCTTAAGAAATCAATGTGACAACTCTCTCTTTTAATGTCCATATTGTCTTAAGAAATCAATGTGACAACTCTCTCTTTTAATGTCCATATTGTCTTAAGAAATCAATGTGACAACTCTCTCTTTTAATGTCCATATTGTCTTAAGAAATCAATGTGACAACTCTCTCTTTTAATGTCCATATTGTCTTAAGAAATCAATGTGACAACTCTCTCTTTTAATGTCCATATTGTCTTAAGAAATCAATGTGACAACTCTCTCTTTTAATGTCCATATTGTCTTAAGAAATCAATGTGACAACTCTCTCTTAAATGTCCATATTGTCTTAAGAAATCAGTGGGACAACTCTCTCTTTTAATGTCCATATTGTCTTAAGAAATCAATGTGACAACTCTCTCTTTTAATGTCCATATTGTCTTAAGAAATCAATGTGACAACTCTCTCTTTTAATGTCCATATTGTCTTAAGAAATCAATGTGACAACTCTCTCTTTTAATGTCCATATTGTCTTAAGAAATCAATGTGACAACTCTCTCTTTTAATGTCCATATTGTCTTAAGAAATCAATGTGACAACTCTCTCTTTTAATGTCCATATTGTCTTAAGAAATCAATGTGACAACTCTCTCTTTTAATGTCCATATTGTCTTAAGAAATCAATGTGACAACTCTCTCTTTTAATGTCCATATTGTCTTAAGAAACCAATGTGACAACTCTCTCTTTTAATGTCCATATTGTCTTAAGAAATCAATGTGACAACTCTCTCTTTTAATGTCCATATTGTCTTAAGAAATCAATGTGACAACTCTCTCTTTTAATGTCCATATTGTCTTAAGAAATCAATGTGACAACTCTCTCTTTTAATGTCCATATTGTCTTAAGAAATCAATGTGACAACTCTCTCTTTTAATGTCCATATTGTCTTAAGAAATCAATGTGACAACTCTCTCTTTTAATGTCCATATTGTCTTAAGAAATCAATGTGACAACTCTCTCTTAAATGTCCATATTGTCTTAAGAAATCAGTGGGACAACTCTCTCTTTTAATGTCCATATTGTCTTAAGAAATCAATGTGACAACTCTCTCTTTTAATGTCCATATTGTCTTAAGAAATCAATGTGACAACTCTCTCTTTTAATGTCCATATTGTCTTAAGAAATCAATGTGACAACTCTCTCTTTTAATGTCCATATTGTCTTAAGAAATCAATGTGACAACTCTCTCTTTTAATGTCCATATTGTCTTAAGAAATCAATGTGACAACTCTCTCTTTTAATGTCCATATTGTCTTAAGAAATCAATGTGACAACTCTCTCTTTTAATGTCCATATTGTCTTAAGAAATCAATGTGACAACTCTCTCTTTTAATGTCCATATTGTCTTAAGAAATCAATGTGACAACTCTCTCTTTTAATGTCCATATTGTCTTAAGAAATCAATGTGACAACTCTCTCTTTTAATGTCCATATTGTCTTAAGAAATCAATGTCTCTTTAATGTCCATATTGTCTTACTACAGGCGTATAAGGTTTCAGTGTATATATATTCTCATGGTCCTATTAATATTTGTGTAGGGCTCAAGCCTGGACCTTGTGCCAACATTGACATCCTTGTTAAGTACTGGTGACATCATCATCTTAACATCCTTGTTAAGTACTGGTGACATCATCCTCTTAACATCCTTGGTAAGTACTGGTGACATCATCTTCTTGACATCCATGTTAAGTACTGGTGACATAAATTTCGTAAAAATTTTTTGTGATATTGAATCCCTAACACCTTACCAAATTTTTGTGTCTTTAATGAATGTTTTCCAACATTGCCACCTGTTTCCTGCACTATTTATGCCCTATTACTATTATTTGTGTACCTCAGTCAAGTTTTTACCCCCCCCCCCCCCAATTACTACCTCCCAGTCACTGCGATGTGGATTCATCACTTATCACTCCCTCGAATTTAAACTTTGAGGATAATGAGGTGTATTTACTGCCACCCCATTTGTCACGGACATATCGCGTGTTGATGTTATGTGTCCGTGTTTATAAATTTAATAGTAAGAAATAATGTTTGCTTTTGGGAATTCCCCAAATATCGCACCAAGCCTAACAAGTAATGAATGCGCTATGACGCAATTCGAGTTGGTGCGATATATATGGTGGAGAATTGTTGTTATGGACGTCAGGCTAAAACGGTTTCTTTTATAAGGAAAGATTGAGTGTTTTGTTTCTCTGGGCTGTTTTCAACAATGAGCGGTATTGTCGTTGTGTCTTGGCACATCCAATAGGAAATTAAATAACATTTATTTCAAACACTATCTTAAAGTTATTATCAATAATTATCGGAGAGAAAGAAAACGGAGCTTAGGCTCTGATTCGTTTGTGTGTGTTTCTGTGGCTTTTGGAAGGGACCTAACCCCTAGACGACCTTCCCGCCACACCATTTTTCTACCATACAAACTTCGTTTACAAGTGTTGTGCTGTGAGAACGATTAGGATAAATGCCGGTTAATTAATGTGGTCAATTTCCATACATTATGTCAACATTACATCAAAAGGGCCTTCATTAGCCTACTTTTTTTTATCAGACCCATTATCCGAGTAATTATTATTGTGTCAGAATTTCGGGGGTCTTATTGCTTTCCATTCCCTAGGCCTGGCTTAGGGGCATTCCATTTAATACGTAGACCTACGCAAAAAAAAAAATCACATTTTCGCCACCATCCGGCCTTTTAACACTCCAATGTTACTGTCATACAAGTAAATAAAAGAAAGAACACGCTTCTTTTTAGTAAAAACGTTTAATATTTATCAAGTCTTATAAATCGGTCAATTCCCCAATGAAGGCCTTAATGTAATAGGAAGGGGTCTCTACTCAAACTCAGTCTACATATCAAAAACAAAACTGTCTCTGGCTGCATCCTGAAAAGACTAACTGCCGCTGAATCATTCCTTTCGAACTCTTCTCACTTCTTATAGTCTAACGTCTACCGGCATTTGTTGTTCATCCTTTGCACGCGAAGATGGCAAGGGGATTTTTCCGAACTGAGTAGTACGCCTTGACCTGGGCTGTATTTTGTATAAAGTGAGGGAGAGTTGCTTAATTCGTCAGCCTCAAGCTCTCGCCTTCTCCTGTTTGACTCAATGGCAAGACTTGGTAAAGACGACTGGAAATAGACCCTGATGCAGTGGATGACCAGCAGTGTGTGTTTGTGTTCCGGTACTTACTAACAAAGTCACTTATAGGTGCATGGCTTACCACATGTCATAACAAAGTAGGCCGACCAGAACAACCAAATTCCACACAAGGATAGCTAAATAAAAGATTTTTAAATTTAAATCTTAGTAATAATATGTAAGACAGCTTAATGGCATTGTCTGCGCCTCATGTTTGACAGATGCCGTTCATATTTACTGAAAGCCTATTTTAAAAGATTCAGATATTTAAAACAATTGGATGCGCACCTTTATGGCGCACTGAAGCGCATTATTTATAGCTTATGACTGCACATGTTCTAACAAATTGTACTACAATATTTACAATGAATGACTTCACACCATCTTTACACATTACGGCACGCATTGTTTCGCACGTTAATCATCAAGAAAATAGCTGCCCACCATTCATAAAAATAGCTCAATGCTATTCATACAAATATCATTCCATTAATTCATAAAAATAGATGCACACCATTCATAAAATAGCTGCACACAATTCATAAAAATATTTCAAGGCCATTCATTAAAAAAACTGTATACCAGTGAATACCAGTCATAAAAATATAATTCCACCTTTCATAAAAATAACTGCACACCATTCATAAAAAAATATTTAAAACGTAACGTCACACAAATCATTATATTTCTTATGATTCACGCCATAAACACAACCTTCAAGTTTCCATCAGACTTCAGTGTAAATTAAATTCAATAGGAAAATGGTCGCTGATTTCGTATGCTTCCTCCGGGTCCAGGCCCAGGTCTGACGTGAAGTCATAGACCTGCGCTTCGCTGACCGTGACGTCTTTCCCCAAAGCAACGGCTCGGTCGTAGGCGCAGTTCGTCCCCTCGGCAACAGTCGTATCAGTGGTGTCGGGGATAAGGCTGACGAAATCGCCACCGAAAATCTCCATTTCTTTCTTCATGGCGTTGTTGAGATAACCGCAATCGGCGTTAAAGTCGCCCATGGCAATGATCCCCTTGGCTCGCCTGAACCGTTGATAGATGCCTCTCATCGCCTGGGGCAAGGTCTTCAGCTCTTGGACCGTGTCCTGTGGACGGGTGTGAAGCGCGAGGAGCACGATCCTGCTCTTGGCAGATCTCGCCGTGGAGTAGTACTCAAACTCAATCGCGAACGGCTCCCGCTCGAAAATGTCTCGGGCGTCGTCGTCGTACTGGTAACTTCCAGTGATCTTGACCAAATTAGTGCGGTAGAAGAAGGTGTACTGCTCCTTGTAGCTGGTTCTGCCGATGGGTTCGCTTTGGAGCAGCCCCCAAGAGTCTGTGACGTTGAGGCGTCTCCACAGCTCGTTGACGGCGTATCCGGTGGTGTCGCGTACTTCCTGTATGAGGATGATGTCATAGCGAGACACGATCTTCACAATGTTTCCGGCCATCCCCCTGTTTGACATCTTGGCCCTGCCGAAGCCCTTAATGTTAAAAGCGGCCACGGAAAGTGGTGTTGAACGCTGTCTTTGTCCACACGTTTCATGAACTGTGAGAACGGTCACCGTCAGAATCAACAAACACGACAAAGTGAATGACATCATTGGAGTATATTTAAAGTCCTGATAACAAAAGTAATCTCTAACACAGAGTTCACCGTTGTGTTTTAATATATCCGCTTAGTTAGAGGCTTACTATCGAAATTATCACACTCACAGTAGTTTCTATCTTGTTTTTCAAATGAATGTCAGACATAAGCACGCTGTAGAGTCCCACGCTTCACGCGACAGACAAGGCGAGCTGTGATGTTATATAGCAAGTGAGAGGTACTGAATCCTGCATTCTGACAGTCATCCACTAACTGTGAGTATGCTCAATGCAGCGCTTCTAAATTTGTGGGGGTCCTACGCGCTGGTGCCAGTCCTTAAACTGTGTTGTTCTGGTCCCCCAATAGACAATTTTAAAATTCTACCTAAAATGAATAATTATGACATTTTAATGTAATAATTATAATAATACAATCCTTACTTTCTTTTTAGCAATGCATCTGGAATGGTTAACAAAGAATGGCAATGTAATGATTAACAAAGGATATAGCTATGAAATGATTAACAAAGAAAATAGCTATGAAATGATTAACAAAGAAAATAGCTATGAAATGATTAACAAAGAAAATAGCTATGAAATGATTAACAAAGAAAATAGCCATGAAATGATTAACAAAGAAAATAGCTATGAAATGATTAACAAAGAAAATAGCTATGAAATGATTAACAAAGAAAATAGCTATGAAATGATTAACAAAGAAAATAGCCATGAAATGATTAACAAAGAAAATAGCCATGAAATGATTAACAAAGAAAATAGCCATGAAATTATTAACAAAGAAAATAGCCATGAAATGTAAAATAAGAAATCTTTTACACGAACAATAAATTCCATGTAAGTTTAAGAACTTTCCAATGCCTATTTTCTCTGTGTACTACTGAAGCTCATGCTCATTTATTTTGTCAAACTTGAAAGTCTCGCCATGTCTGTGTAACATCATTTGTAAAGTCCGGGTATGTTTCTGATTTGAAAAAAAAAACAACCTCTCATACATTAGCATGAGCTATATATAGAGACGTCGCACAATACAGTGGATCCTTTGTGCAGTGGCGTAACAACGGCTTGGCATTGGGGCAGTTGCCAAGGGCGCCGGCCTGCGCCAGTTCAAAAGTTCTCTAATTTTTTAAAAAATTTAAATTTATCAAGGCCACCAAAAATAAATTTGCCAAGGGCGTCAAAAACCCAGCTACGCCTCTGCTTTTGTGCGACAATCTATCTAGAACTTGTAAACCTTACCAGGTATATTGAGAAACGCTGTTCAGGCAACAATAGAGTAAAAAATTCCCTCACAATCATACGTTAAACAAAAACTCCCTCCCGGCAGCGGTTCTCGACATTAGCAGAGATGGACTTCAGTTACGATTTTTAAAAGAAACATGTGTCAAACAAGTGCCTAATTTAAGATGAAATACGGATAAAACTAATGAGCGTCTTAACTAGAAGTCCCTTATTGGCGGACACAAATTTGAAATGAAATAATAATCTATAAGCCGGGTGACGTTACAGAAATTATAAAATACTTTGATGTACGGGACCGCTGATGATCAAGTAGCCTACATTTGAACATAGACGTTGTCCTGCAAACAGGATGCGAACCTTTGGTTTAAGTGGGTTCAACTAAGTGTTAGCACGTTTAACGAGAGAAATATGCTGGTTTTTTTCTTAGCCCCCCCCCCCCCCTGACACTTTTCAAGTTTGTGCCAACTGCCTTGAAAGTTAATAGTTTAATTAAATTCGTTCTTTAAATTATTACATCACAACTTTAGGTCATTTGTACATATGAGGCCCCTTGACACTTTTCGATTTTGTGCCAACTGCAAACCTGTTTACCCCTGGGTTAGTGAATGAGTAGTTTTTAGCCCCAAGAGTAGTTTGGTAAATAAGTGGGGGGGGGGGGGAGTGAAGGTGAGAAGTAGAGAGAGAGGAGATGGTTTTACAGTAAAAAGACTAGCTGTGTCAGGAAATCCAGTCAACTTCTTATAAAAGTTAACACAAAATACAAGTCATGACACTCCGATTTGTTTCTTAAGGATGACAAAAGGTATTAGGCCGGCACAAAAGCCACTGACTGCACAGAATTGCTTGGCTTTTATGCATGTCTGAGCTAAAATTCAGGACTATTGCAATATAAAAGGTGTTTTTTTGTTGTTGTTTTTTTTTAACAAGTAGACTAATACCCGGGATGGAAAAATGCGTAAATTAGTAAAAAAAAAAATTAAAAAAAAATAAAAAAGACATTGAAACACAAAAATATGGGGTAAACAGGTCTGCAATTGCACTTAAAATTGATAGTAGTTTTTTTAAATACACTATTACATACCAACTTCAGTTTCAGGATGTTCAGGGCCCTCTGCATAATGGGTAATAGACAAGTGGCGTTTAGAGTCTCTTCCACCGTCGTTATTATAAATATTAATCCGACCCCGTAAAAAAATTGTCTTTAGTAAATATTTTGGTGATGAAAATGGCCCATGAACAAAAAAAAAAAAAGTTGTCTAAAGAGTTATAAGTTCAACTACTAGGATGTGGCACAATTTGATAAAAAGCTATCATCAAAGAAGTTGAATCACGAAGAAAAATCTGGCATGCTCCTGTCAAGTAGATTATTAATACAATTTTGAGTATAGAGTATAGGCCTACAAAGTACGAAGTAGAAATTAACGTTTGAGTCAAATTCTCAACAAAAGAAAAAAACAACAATTTTCGATAATCCGTCATGACATTTCCTTCAGGTTAAGTCTTTTATTACTCTTACGGGAGTCTGTACATTAGTTAACGTATGAGCTTGTATATTTTTAGACTAACCACGTTTCTTTACCACAACTGACCTACACGTTGTTGTATAGTCTTTTGTCGGTCGAGGAAACTTGCTTTCATGCTATGACCAATTACTCATCATAAAAAAACAACAAAAAAAACAATCGATGTACTCATCTCAATAAAGAATTCATATTAACTTAAAATCTAATAACTAACAGATTCTTCAATGTAACGAATTAATTAAGAAATGCTTGTAACTTGTATTGAAAAAACAACGGACTTTACCTTCAACAACTGATGGTATGATGTAGAATAAATAACCAACACTTAGAATAATGCAGTAGTATTACGTTGATGTGGTTTTTATTTCCCTTTCGATCTCGTTAAAGTACAAGTCTTTTTTAAAAAAAATTAAGGAACACACCGTTATATTTATAGAAATAGTACTATTCGTCAGCAATTGGGTTTTCGTCGCGCGTTTAGCGAAGCGCGTCTGACGTCAAGAGCCGCCCCCCCCCCCCCCCCAAACCACCTGGGCCGCGGAATGGGATCTAAAAATAGATGTGGAAATACACCATGTTGTAGTCAGTAGCAAATGAATAATTTAGTCCCACTTACACTGTATAAAACACGGCGAACGTAGATTCAATCTACTGCTTGTCCGACACTGCATTAATCTTTAGTAAATAAAAGTGACGTCTCTAGTCTGACTGTGACTCAAAGGGAGGTGTTGCTTGATTCATGGTTTATGTCATTTGATTTTTATGGGATAAAAACAGGTGCGTCATTTCAGGGTGTTGTTTCGGGGGTGGGGCAAAACCAAAACTTGGTCGGCCTTTTCAGTTGTTTATTACTGGAGGCGCTACAGATTTTAAATAAAACCTGCAAATTCAGGGGCATGACGTCCCTGGACAAAAGGGGCTACACGCCCCTAGTCCCTAGACTATCAAAGTAGGTCGTTTTGTTTCTCCAATTTTATAGATAGTTTAGGTATAGATGATTAAAAAAAACAACACATTTACAAACATTTCAATACTTTTTTAGTCACCCATTCGATTGCTTAGGAATTTGCTTGAAATTCAGCAAAGCTTGGGGGGGGGGGGGGGGGAGGGGGGGCGCCCTGGCATTTTTGCAGCATGTCCAATTCATCTGGCCTGTCTTTTGTGCAAGAAACACACCGACACTCCATATCCCTACTTCTCAGACTGACGTACTCTTACTCTATCAACATAAATTATCCAGACGGTCAACATCCCTTAGAATTTATCCCGGTTCAATACCCATAATTTGATCCCAATATATTGACCATCTCACACAGTCGGGCCGACCTTGCATGCACAGCCGTGTGCTAATATCTTGACAAGCAATTCGCTGTGCGTGCCTACAGAAGGACAGTCTGATGTTCACTATAACGATTGCTCGTAAACCGAACGTTCGTAACACGGTGACTTGTTAATGTAATTAGTCGTTGGTAACTAAATAGATCTTCGAAAAATATATTTTACTTTATGGTAATTAAAAGGTCTTTTAGATAATACACTTTATTTCATGTTATTGATTCCTAAATGTTCTCCCCCATTTATAAGACTTGCTTTGCACAATATCAGTAATAATATTTTACAAAATGACAATTATTGTGTTGGCTTGTGTCAAACGACTAATGGTATGTTTTCAATTTTGAAATAAATAAATGAGCGCCGAAGTAGCTTTTAAATGGCTTGTTTAGCACACCGAACCTGTAAAAAAATATGTCGCTAAATTACCAATCACAATTTTACAAACTGTCCACTGATGTACACAAGCTGTCAACTGATGTACACAAGCTGTCGTTTGAAGCTTTTGACATATACCTGACGGACATGTTAAACTAATCAAAGTAAACAAGACTGGCGGAACTTTTATATAAAAAAGGCAGTAATGAATATTATGTACAACACAATCCATAAAGATAATCTTATGTGACATAGTGAGTATAATATACGAGAGCATAAGTTAACATTATATTTTGGCATTAAAATAATTTTCAATGTTGGTAGTTGCCTAGCTTTGTATGTTTGTAGTAAGACTAATTGCTTTGTTGGAAGTAACCTAATAATGTTGTTATTTTCCTAATATTGTATGTGATTTTCCTAATATTGTATGCTAGTAGCCTATATTGTTTGTTGTCAGTTGCCTTATATAGTATGTTATTTTTCTAACAATGTTTTTTGTCTTATGTCTAATAATGTATGTTGTTATTTGCCTACTAATGTATGATGTTATTTTCATATGTGTATGTTATTTTCCTAATATTGCATGTTAGTATCCTAATAATGTATGTTAGTAACCTAATAATTATGTTGCTATTTTCCTAATATTGTATGCTATTTGCCTAATATTATATGTGATTAGCCTAATATTGTGTGTTAGTAGCCTAATAATGTATGTTTAGTAAATAATGTATGATATAGTAGACTAATAATGTATGTTGCTATTTACCTAATAATGTATGTTGTTAGTAGCCTAATATTGTATGGTTTTTTTTGCCTAATGTATGTAGCTATTTGCCTAATAATGTATAATGTTATTGGCCTAATATTGTATATTGTTGGTTGCCTAATTTGTATTTCTAAATAATCAGTGCTATGATACAACACAAAAATGAAATTAAATAGTGATAACAAGTCAACAAAGGATCCATAAATGCCATAGAGTATGATAGAGTGTACAAAATGTTATACTATATTTCAGTTGGTGGATTTTGTTAAAAAAAAAAAAATAACATAAATCCAGTTTAAAAAAAATGTTTTAGCAAAAAATAACTTCAAGTTCAAATCACATACATTTTGAATGGTATTGTATAGTTTTTAATGCTAAGACCTCTGAAGTCACTCTTACAAGTTCACAGATATGAGCTGAAAAAATAACTGAACACCAAAGCACTCATTATCACATAGTTTTAAATTTTAATAGTTTTGTATATTTATTGACTTCATGTGCCTCCAATGTCATTCTTGCAAGTTCATAAATATTAGCAGACAAAATAGTGCTCCATAAAATATTAATAATGACAGTTAAATTCAATATCAAATATTTGGTTAGGCGCATAGATGTGGAATTTGTGCTCATCAACATATTATTTGGAAATTAAACAGCAGGTCCACAAAAACCAATTAATGAAACAGGTGAATGACAGTCTTACATCTAACATCACTTACACTAGTTTTTTCCTATTATTTTGTGCAATAATTTCTGTTCTCATACTTCTCATCAGAACTCTAGACTAATCCCTCAAAGCATATTGGTATGAGATGTATGATGTAATTATTAATACAACTGTCATTTGTAGAGAGAAAAAAACATGATATTGTTAGAATGAAATACAATGTATTCATGAATGAAAATACCAACTGCCTAGAACAGCGGTTCTTAACTTGTGGGTTGCGACCTCTTTCCCAGGGGTCGCCAAAGACCAACTGAAAACACATATGCTCTATAGTTAAGAAGTATAACCGAAAATAATTTTATGGCTGGGGTCGCCACAACACTATGAACTGTATTAAAGGGTCGCGGCCATAGGAAGGTTGAGAACCACTGGCCTAGAAATAGAATGTCACATGATCATGAACAAAGAAAACAATACGCACAAAAACAACAACAGGAATTGACGAGATTAAATTAGTATTAAATAGCTAAAGCCTTATTGTAATTATATATCCTACTTGCCTACAGGGAACAGCTGTCCACATTGTCATGATAAATTAATAGTAATTCTGCCCCACATTTTTGTTGTGAAAAAAACAAGTTTTATTTTAAAAATGATTTCATGTACTGTTGACAGAATCAAAGAGCTCCACATTATCAGTAAGAGTTTGTAAAGTTTGGTTAACATTTCTTTCACCTTATTTTAATGTTGATGTATCTCATCCTTGCAAGATCTTGCAGGGCACTACTAGAGGAGGGAGAAGAAGAGGAAGACAAAGAAAAAGATGGGAAGACAATATCAAAGAATGGACTGGATTACAACTAGGCGATGCTATGCGTAGGGCAGAAGACCGAGAGGAATGGAGAAGAATAGTGTACATGTCATCTGTGGCGCCCCAACGGTCGAAGGACTACGGGACCTGATGATGAGATCTCATCCTTATATCAGTAGCTGATGCATCAGAGTGACAAGAAAATAACAGACACGAGTTTAATCAATTGGTCACTGAATGATACATTTTTCGTGACACAATTCTTTTGTGCATAAAGCAGACACTTACTTCTACGCTTGGCTGATTCTTGCTCCTATGATTTTTATAAACCAATAATAACTTCTTGAATGCCCCTAAATTAGGGTTAGGAAAACAGCTTTGCCCTGACCCCATAAAAATAATTATTTAACTTTGCATTAAACCACTAGTTGTTTTTTTTTTAAAAATTGTTATTAATATTTACTGAGTCTTTACAACTGTCAATATTTTAATTTTAAGCTGCAAAAGTTGTGAGGCCCTCTTCACAATTTCTAAAGTTATTAATGAAATTATTTTGGGCTAAACGGGAGAGCATGTACTATTTGTTCTGTCAAGATGGGAAAGTATGTATTGGTATTATATGATCTGATAGGATGGGAAGGAATGTATTATACGTTCTGATAGGATGGGAAAGTATGTAGTGGTATTATATGTTCTGACAGGATGGGAAAGTATGTATTGGTATTATATGTTCTGACAGGATGGGAAAGTATGTATTGGTATTATATGTTCTGACAGGATGGGAAAGTATGTATTGGTATTATATGTTCTTATAGCATGTTAACAAATATTAATTTTTTTAGATAAGTTCATAAATATGAAAGGTGTTTTATTGTTGTTCGTCACTGACTTAAAAGAAGCCAATCACAAACTATTTGTTGCTTGTCACTGACTTAAAAGAAGCCAATCACAAACTATTTGTTGCTTGTCACTGACTTAAAAGAAGCCAATCACAAACTATTTGTTGCTTGTCACTGACTTAAAAGAAGCCAATCACAAACTATTTGTTGATTGTCACTGACTTAAAAGAAGCCAATCACAAACTATTTGTTGCTTGTCACTGACTTAAAAGAAGCCAATCACAAACTATTTCTGTTTAATCAATAATTAAGCAATAATCTACTATAATTTACTATAATGAAAAGCAAAAATTAAGAGCATTAAAAAAAACGTCAGATTTTCAACATTTCTGCATTGATAGCTCTGAAAAGTCCAATTAAAATTACAGCTAGTTTTCAAATATAATGACATACGGAACATACTGAAAATGTCATATAGGAGATGGCGTCGGTGGGCCATCGAGCGCGAGCTCTTAATGCCCCCCTTCCCACACACATCCACACGGGCCAGACGCCGGGTTTCCCCGCCGACAGACAGTGCGGCAGCACGCCGGGAACCTCCCACCTGGCCTGGGGGACGTCCGGTTGACCGGGAAAGCTGAGTTTAATGCGTTAGTGGTCCACTCTCCCAGGAACTTACACACAGGCCATTATAAACTCACACAGCCAAATACCATCTTACATACAGCCCAACACCATCTTACACACAGCCCAAATACCATCCCACACTTAGCCAATCATTTCATATGTATTGCAAAATTTAAGCATTATGACTCACACAAAAAAAAAAAGGAGCATAAAAAGAAACATCAGTGACACAATAATTAATGAAGATGAGTCCTCACAAACTCTGCATTTGTTTCATCAGGTCATCAAGGCTGAGTTCAGTTGCTGACACAAGTTCACTGGGGTCAGACACCTGTGGGAGAACATTGAGATGAAATGAGCATTGAGATGATGTTAGTATGGAAATATTCACTATGAAATCTCCTATGACCTGAATTATTTTTAAAAATCTAGGAGCTGAAATACTTTTTTAAATTATAAAAAATCTATAACCTGATATATTTAAAAAAATTATAAAAACATCCTATTACCTGACATATATATTTTAAAAAGCATCCTATGGATGGATGTCAATATACTGTCAAGCACAGTTTAAAAATTATATAATAATATTAATAATTTAATAACTTTAACAAAGAATACAAAATTTAATGGGAAATGTACAAAAAATTGACACAATTTCCACATAGCTGATGTTTTTAAATTCTTTAATTTAACTAGAACATGAGCAATTAAATCCATATTTAAAAATATTAATGTCCCTTCTATGGCCCGCACATTTTGGAATCTGTATTTGGTTTAGTCTGTATTTGAATCCCTTACAAGTTAGAATGGACATCCGTTCTTGAAGTGACTGAGCCACCAGACAAACACACAAACTTAATGAATAAAATGAATGTGACGTGATGATAAGGACAACATCAGGACTCAAGTGCAGATGCCTAGTGACCGACTACCCCTCACCTGTGCTGAAGGTTTGGTGTAGGCCACAGTGACACCTTCAGTCAACACTGGCTTATCTCCCTCTGCCGCTTTGGCTTCTTCATCCGTTGTCTCGGACACTATTTCTATACCTGGTGAGGGAAAGAAAAAAACATTCAAATGTAAATGCAATAAGATTATTATTTTGATGCAATAATTCTAAATATTAACATTGAAATATATGCGTCTGTATATGAAATATAAAGGGGGCCATCCATAAATGATGTCACACGTCTAGGAGGAAGGGGGTCCACAATTTTGTGATGATGGGGTGGGGAGGGTGCGGTGAAAAAAATTGTGACAACATTCATGGATGGACTGACAGTAACATTGAAATATATGCACAGTAAAATTGAAATATATGCACATTATATGAAATATAGGGTGCCAATTTCCTAAAAAATGCATTCAGTCTTTATCAATGTGTACTGAGATGGCTAATATGTCTGTATTATTCATCTTAACAATATATGTCTGAAAACAGAGTTGAAAGTTTATCTATTTCTGGGAAATGACAGAAAGCAAAGACGCTCTAAGACCAATAATCAGTAGCTGCCCCCCACCCCCCCCCGCTAAAAAATTATAAGAAATTGACACCCTTACTTTATATAAAATCGACAACCCTACTGGTATCAAAACTACACCCATACTTTATACCAAATCTTTGTCAAGTGACTACAACTTAGATATTACCTGCCTCTACAATATTTGCTATATTGTTAATTCCTGGGTCAAGCTAATGTAACAGATCAATACATTTTAAGTGTCCTGGAAATGTAACGAAAGCTGAAAAGTTTGCCATGAACATGAAAAGGTTCCCTGCCTTAAGGTTCTATTTTCAAAAACCACTAAAAAAAAAGGTGCATTTTAATATAATTATACATATTCAGGTCACTATTTGGACCGCCATGCTAAAATTGACTTGGTCAGACCAAGAGATTAAAATCCTACTGTTGAAAACATTAAGGCAACAACACAAATAAACACGAAATGAAATTGCTGAAGCTGCCTCAACAAAGGAAGTTTATATTATGAGCCCATTGGAGATGAGCTACTCACTGATTTTTTGTTTGTCGCAGACTGGCATAATTCTAAAGGTTTGTTCCATGGCAAAATTAAAAAAGATTAAATGTTTGTCAATCAACCATTTGCATAGTGAGATTTTGTCAGCACATGACATGACTTAAGTTCTGTTGCATCAAATTACTATCAAAGCTGAGAGGAGGAAGACCATACCCTAAGACTAATAGACTCATGGCCTACATATTGATATCACCAATAGCCTACAAATATTACCAATAGCCTAGATGTTGATATCACCAAGAGGCTATAAGGTAATATCACCAATAGCCTATATGTTGATATCACCCATAGCCTACATGGTGATATCACCAATAGCCAACTTGTTGATATCTCCTATAACCCAAATGTTGATATTGATGGAAATATAAATAGAAGTTGAATGTCAATCATAAACATGGAAGACATCACATGAAGTATTATTTAGTTCAGAAGACATTACTCCACACCTATGGCAAGGGAGTAGCTACAACAATTCTCACACTTTATCCAGTTCATTGACATTAACTCATTCCCGACGGTTGCGACTAAATGCGTCCTTTGGGGGTTTCCACGGATGCATCCAAATGCGTCCCGGCGCATAGCAACACACCCCTCTTTCCACGGATGCGTCCAAATGCGTCCCGGCGCATAGCAACACACCCCTCTTTCCACGGATGCGTCCAAATGTGTCCCGGCGCATAGCAACACACCCCTCTTTCCACGGATGCGTCCAAATGCGTCCCGGCGCATAGCAACACACCCCTCTTTCCACGGATGCGTCCAAATGCGTCCCGACGCATAGCAACACACCCCTCTTTCCACGGATGCGTCCAAATGCGTCCCGGCGCATAGCAACACACCCCTCTTTCCACGGATGCGTCCAAATGCGTCCCGGCGCATAGCAATACACCCCTCTCTCGTTTCTATTTAAAAAAAGGGACGAAACCTCGCATCATTCAAGACTTCCGGCGATGGCGTGGTTCAGCCTGATTTCAATTTAAAAACCGGAAGTTTTTATCTTGTTTCACTTTAAAACTACGTGTACTTTAGTATGGCGCGTCTATATGTAGCATGTGTTCGTCCGAGGTGCCAAAAATCGATTTTTTGGTAATTGTTCGTTATTTTTCCGCTGCTAATGTTATATTTTTATTAAAGCTTATTCATTTTTTGTTGCATTTGTTCTTAATTCATTAACATTAAATAATATTTAGCAGCTTAAATAAATATTTTACAAATGTAAATTAATTGCAAAACGGAGTTACTTCCCTTTCTCAGGCATATAAATTAAATATGGAAGTAGCACTGCCGTAGGGAATAAGTTAAGTAAGCAAATCGTTCAAAAAAATATTCCAATAAAAGTAAAAATTTTCAAATTAACTTTGGTTCCCAGAGAACAAAGAGTTGGTTAAGTTTCCCAACCAAAACAAATATCTTGGTTCACAGAGAACAAAGAGTTGGTTAAGTTTCCCAACCAAAACAAATATCTTGGTTCCCAGAGAACAAAGAGTTGGTTAAGTTTCCTTGGTTCACAGAGAACAAAGAGTTGGTTAAGTTTCCTTGGTTCACAGAGAACAAAGAGTTGGTTAAGTTTCCCAACCAAAACAATTCATGATTGTTAAAATGAAAAAAACAAAAAAGAAGCTATAGTGAGAAATTTCAGAGTTCCATACTCCACTCATTGTCATCATGAACAACAGCCAACTCCTCATCCTTCTGCTGGACGTCAAGCTTGGGTTTAGCAGCTTCTCTTGCCTTAACAGAAACAAGTAAACAGAAACAATTGGTGAGACACGATGGCAAGACTAACTTGTTTTAGCAATTAGTGAGACATGATGGCAAGACTAACTTGTTTTAGCAATTATTGAGACATGATGGCTATATGAGCCTGGTACAGCAATTATTGAGACATGATGGCAAGAATAACTTGTTTTAGCAATTATTTAGACACGATGGCAAGACTAACTTGTTTTAGCAATTATTAAGACATGATGGCTATATGAGCCTGGTATAGCAATTATTGAGACACGATGGCAAGACTAACTTGTTTTAGCAATTATTGAGACACGATGGCTATATGAGCCTGATATAGCAATTAGTGAGACATGATGGCAAGAATAAATTGTTTTAGTTTTAGCAATTGCTAATGAAAAGTAATGGTTAAGCAGCAGAACAGCTCTTGAAAGTTAAAAATAAAAATAGTTTCTTTGATTACAGGAAAAACTTAATTTAAAAAAAAATAATTATATTACCTTTTCCACCTAAACTCTCAAAGAGTTCCTAGATAAATCCAAATACTTAAACAAAAGCTTTCACTCCATTATCCGGATAGAAATCTATTTTCAAACATGCAAAAATGTATCCAGAGATGGATGCATAGTAAGAAAATATGAAACTTGTGAATTTTATTTACCTGGAAGAGTTCCTGTTGTCTGCGGCAATGTGAGTCATCACACAGTGAGTTTGTGAATTTTACTTACCTGGAAGAGTTCCTGTTGTCTGCGGCAATGTGAGTCATCACACAGTGAATTTTACTTACCTGGAAGAGTTCCTGTTGTCTGCGGCAATGTGAGTCATCACACAGTGAGTTTGTGAATTTTACTTACCTGGAAGAGTTCCTGTTGTCTGCGGCAATGTGAGTCATCACACAGTGAGTTTGTGAATTTTACTTACCTGGAAGAGTTCCTGTTGTCTGCGGCAATGTGAGTCATCACACAGTGAGTTTGTGAATTTTACTTACCTGGAAGAGTTCCTGTTGTCTGCGGCAATGTGAGTCATCACACAGTGAGTTTGTGAATTTTACTTACCTGGAAGAGTTCCTGTTGTCTGCGGCAATGTGAGTCATCACACAGTGAGTTTGTGAATTTTACTTACCTGGAAGAGTTGCTGTTGTCTGCGGCAATGTGAGTCATCACATTGTGGGTTTGGTTTCATCCTCATGGTTGGGAAGAAATCCTGGAGAGCATTGTAGCCCAAATAGTATGAGACGTCTCCGAAACCAAGCAAATATCTGAAAGGTGGACATATAGTTAAGGATGCACGGATTGGTAAACTACCTGTGAAAGAATATCATCAAGTACAAACATGTAACCAACAAACCTTAAAAAAAATAATTGTATTAACTTTCCTGAACACAGCTTTCATCACATGGCTGCCTTGCAATTACAAACAAACTAAACCAAACAGACAAGTGCAGCTCTGGTAGCGACAAGATTGTCCTCCAAGTCTGCCAATTCCACACCAAATTAAAACAAAATTACCATGTCTCAGGTCTTAAATACGGTACCTATCTTTGTTGTGATAAAAATGAAGTCCGTTGATTAATAGAGGCCTTATTGTGAGCAACTGGTTACTGGTATAAATGAAAACATATGACCGCATACAGAGAAAATGCTTTATTAAATAAGATGTGACCTTGACACTTACTTGAGGACATTTTGAACCAAGAAACCAGCAACAACAGCCATGGTTGTAGGCAAGCTTGCAGCACAGACGCCTTCTCTTTTCAGTGTCTTCTCATCTGTGTGGGTTGCCACCACAAGGGGAGGCGCACACTGAAGACAGCACAATCAATTTCACATGATACTTTGTGCAGTTTAGTTATGTAAAAAAAAAAGGTGGGGGGGGGATGCCAAATATATATGGCTGCCATAGAGGGTGTTGCCAAATATGACATCATTTTCAATTTTTTTTTAACATAGCAGCTTATTAAATCACTCAATAACAATTGTTTTCATAAGTCTGTACCAATGGTTGTTAGATGCTCTTAATTTATTCTTACTAGTTCTTTCTAACATAAGCCTGCACCAATGGTTGCTAGATGCTCTTAATTTACTAGACCTTTTTAACAAAAAAAAAATAATTAAATTTGACTGAAGGCGCCTGGTAAAAACCTGCATCCAGCAAGAGAACAGAGAATCTAATAAGTGTCAGAACTACTGATATAACATGTGGGAAAAGTGCATTCTTTCTGATGAAACTAAAATGAAATCGGATGGGTGGGAATGTGAATTCACGACAAATAACAGAACCAAATGAAATAAGAGCATGCAGGTGAATATATTGGTCGTGGAGGATGTGTCATGTTTTGTGGAAGATGTGTCATGTTTCAAGGGGGATGTGTCATGTTTCATGGGTGATGTGTCATATTTCATGGGGGATGTGTCATGTTTCATGGGGGATGTGTCATGTTTCATGGAGGATGTGTCATAATTCATTGGGGATGTTTCATGGAGGATGTGTCATGTTTCATGGAGGATGTGACATGTTTCATGGGCGATGTGTCATGTTTCATGGGGGATGTGTCATGTTTCATGGAGGATGTGTCATGTTTCATGGGGGATGTGTCATGTTTCATGAAGGATGTGTCATGTTTCATGAAGGATGTGTCATGTTTCATGAAGGATGTGTCATGTTTCATGGGGGATGTGTCATGTTTCATGGGGGATGTGTCATGTTTCATGGGGGATGTGTCATGTTTCATGGGGGATGTGTCATGTTTCATGAAGGATGTGTCATGTTTCATGGGGGATGTGTCATGTTTCATGAAGGATGTGTCATTTTTCATGGGGGATGTGTCATGTTTCATGGGGGATGTGTGATGTTTTATGGAGGATGTGTCATGTTTCATGGGGGATGTGTGATGTTTCATGGGGGATGTGTGATGTTTCATGGGGGATGTGTCATGTTTCATGGGGGATGTGTGATGTTTCATGGGGGATGTGTCATGTTTCATGGGGGATGTGTGATGTTTCATGGGGGATGTGTCATGTTTCATGGGGGATGTGTGATGTTTCATAGGGGATGTGTCATGTTTCATGGGGGATGTGTGATGTTTCATGGGGGATGTGTCATGTTTCATGGGGGATGTGTGATGTTTCATGGGGGATGTGTCATGTTTCATGGGGGATGTGTGATGTTTCATGGAGGATGTGTCATGTTTCATGGGGGATGTGTGATGTTTCATGGGGGATGTGTCATGTTTCATGGGGGATGTGTGATGTTTCATGGGGGATGTGTCATGTTTCATGGGGGATGTGTGATGTTTCATGGGGGATGTGTCATGTTTAATGGAGGATGTGTCATGTTTCATGGGGGATGTGTGATGTTTCATGGGGGATGTGTGATGTTTCATGGGGGATGTGTCATGTTTCATGGGGGATGTGTGATGTTTCATGGGGGATGTGTCATGTTTCATGGGGGATGTGTGATGTTTCATGGGGGATGTGTCATGTTTCATGGGGGATGTGTGATGTTTCATGGGGGATGTGTGATGTTTCATGGGGGATGTGTGATGTTTCATGGGGGATGTGTCATGTTTCATGGGGGATGTGTGATGTTTCATGGGGGATGTGTCATGTTTCATGGGGGATGTGTGATGTTTCATGGGGGATGTGTCATGTTTCATGGGGGATGTGTGATGTTTCATGGAGGATGTGTCATGTTTCATGGGGGATGTGTGATGTTTCATGGGGGATGTGTCATGTTTCATGGGGGATGTGTCATGTTTCATGGGGGATGTGTCATGTTTCATGGGGGATGTGTCATGTTTCATGAAGGATGTGTCATGTTTCATGGGGGATGTGTCATGTTTCATGAAGGATGTGTCATGTTTCATGGGGGATGTGTCATGTTTCATGGGGGATGTGTCATGTTTCATGAAGGATGTGTCATGTTTCATGGGGGATGTGTCATGTTTCATGAAGGATGTGGCACGTAATGTAATTTTTGAAGAATAAGCCAAACAATGTGCGGCTTAAACCACATCTCTCCATTGTGCATTTACATAAAAATAAGCTTTGTTTAAAGACAAGGAATTTTCTGCAATGATGAATTTGTCTCTACTTACAGCAAAACAAGATGTATCTCCAGGGACAATAAACTGTATATGTCCTGACACAGCATTTTCACTGACCCCAGACTCAAACCAGGACTGACCGAGTTCATTACAAGCCTGGCATGGCAAAAAAAGAACAGCTGACAACAGAAATGTAGACAAAATCTAAATAATCAAGTGTGTGTCTATGTGCTGAATATGAATAATGAAATAAAAAAAACTTTTACATTTATTTGGAGCAATAAAGGAATCTTATCTCATGTTATGAAAATCTTACTTTTCACTGAAACTTATTTGGGTACCGTGAAATGGGGTGACTTTGCCTATATTTTGCCTTTGTGAATAATTTTCAATCTGTTAACTGATCTAAAAACTAACACAAAGGTGATATTGTACAGAGTGGGTACCTGCACTTTGTTGTTACAGTTGAATTAAGTCATAGTTTGACCAGGTTAGGTTGATAATTAAATTTTTTAGATTTTTCAACCTAAGGAAAAATTGGGTGACTTTGCCCTTTTAAAGTAAAAGACAGCAAAAGGCATGAAGAATCTATAGGCAAAGTCACCCCATTTCATGGTAATTGATAAAAAAAACCTATTAAAAAAAAAAAAAATCTGGAAAAACAAATTTTAAAAGTCTCCCCAGGCAAAAAGGTGTTTGAAACTGTCTGAAAATGTTCAGCTATGTCCGGAATTGATCATTTCTGTTTTCAACAATGGTATAAAAACCCATTCTGAATGATTATATTTTATAATCATTCTATGATGTCACGACACTTCAATTGCACAATAGCTGTCAAACTGTGCAGCAAAAGCATTTTAGAAATAAGCCAAAAAGGTTTTGCATGAAAATAATTTCTTACCATCCCAGTCTACTTAAACTAGTAAAACGCTTGAGTAGCCAAAAGTGGAAAGCCTTAATGTGTTGATAGCCATGCGGGCTTCAAAGTTATCCACACAGCTGAGGTCTACTTAAACTAGTAAAACGCTTGAGTAGCCAAAAGTGGAAAGACTTACTGTGTTGATAGCCATGCGGGCTTCAAAGTTATCCACACAGCTGAGGTCTACTTAAACTAGTAAAACGCTTGAGTAGCCAAAAGTGGAAAGACTTACTGTGTTGATAGCCATGCGGGCTTCAAAGTTATCCACACAGCTGAGGTCTACTTAAACTAGTAAAACGCTTGAGTAGCCAAAAGTGGAAAGACTTACTGTGTTGATAGCCATGCGGGCTTCAAAGTTATCCACACAGCTGAGGTCTACTTAAACTAGTAAAACGCTTGAGTAGCCAAAAGTGGAAAGACTTACTGTGTTGATAGCCATGCGGGCTTCAAAGTTATCCACACAGCTGAGTACAAGATCCACCGGATGGCCCTTTTCTTTACCCCCTTGTCTGTATTAAACAAATATCAGTCTGACACAAATGTTATTTCAGAATAATATAGTAGTAAGAAAATCAAAATTATTCCTTTACTTTGACAAGACTGAAGGGAATTTATTCATTTTGTAGTTGTAGCAGAGATTTCAAAACAGAAAAAAATTAATGTGTCATTTAAGATGAATAAATGAGGAGTATAAGGTGGTCAATTATATCTTACTCCAAGGGGCCAGAAATAGTCAAATAAACATCTATACTTATAAGTATACAGAGAGTGTTATGAACTGGATTGTTATGAATGTCTGGTCGGGCGACTTATTGACCGGTGCGAGTGTTTTGTGAGTGTTGATTGTGAGGTCAGAGGTGAAATTGGTTGGTGTTGAGCTTTAGTGTATGCTGCTAGGTGGGTGTGGACAGATATAAAAAGACAGTGTGTGAAATGATCGGAGGGGATAAGAGTTGTGATCTGTTGGTTGAGATTAGTAGAGGCAGGAGTTAGTCGAGAGAGAAGCCGAGAGGAGTTAGTTGAGTAGAGAAGCGAGCTAGTAGAGTCAAGTAGTAAGAGAGAGAGTAGGTTTGTTAGAGTCACTGTAGGGCTTGTTGCCTGAGTATGCTGTGTTCCTGCAAGATGTATTTGTGTAACAAGTGGATTGTTTAGTAGACAGAAATAAATACAGAATTTACTTTGGACACGGTTGTTTTGATCTTTATTGTGAACCTGGTGTGACAGGTTATAATCGTTAACATTAAGATAAGACAACGCAAGAAGGCCGCAACACAGCAATGCTTGCAAATGATACAACCGCCATGTGGAATGAACAGATTCACTCCATTCACAACTGGGGAAAATCTCATCATAATTGAGCTCAGCAACAAAAAAATGAAAACCTAGATAAAGGGCGTTCAGGAATTCAAATGCCACAGCAAGGACATCCCAAAGCATTCACTATTTCTTGTACACTCTTTGTATAAAAAAACAGCTTAAGAGGACATGATGGGCGAACATGGCCAATATTGGAATCCACTTCAATTTTGCCCAGACTATAGGATTGGTATAGTAGAAAACATACTCAAGTGCATTTTCACTGTTAAGGAAAAAAAACAACAACTTTCCTTTCAACAGACCCCCAATAGATAGTACCGGCAATAAGAAATGATAATTATGTCATTGTTGACACATCACAAAACAGCTTTAAGTTGCTAACCTGATTCTATCCAGGAAATGATCGAAGTTGTCCACTGTTGTTATGTTGTAGTTGTAGACCTCGAATTCAACATCAGGGTTGATTTCTCTTCATAAGAAAAACAACACAACAACATAAAGTGATGTGTAGCACGCCTTAAAAAAATGTATATGTTTATTTATTATGTGTATCTGAGGTATGCTAATACTGGGACAGAGTAAACAATTTGACCAATCAAAAAGATTGTCATAGTGATAGATTCTTCAAAGTTAGAATACACAGGAACATGCAAGAGTTAATATAAGAACTGTAAAGCTTATGCTCCCATATTTAAAAGTTAATAATTTTTTTGGTAGACATATCAGAACATGGAGCTTAAAGTATTTTTTAAAGTAATTCTAGACTAATACAGGTCATTCCAATATTTTGCACAGAAAATATATTTAATAATTGAACTTTTTTAAAAACACATAACTGAGTTAAAATGAATATGTAAAATCAGTGGTTCTATAAAAAATGGGTTAAGACCCCACTCGGGAATGAACAAGATGTATTTATATTATATACTATGTTACAAATCATTGCAAAACACAGGCTGCTAACAAGATCATTGAATTTTATGTGCAAAACATGTTTGGAACTATTGCACTGTAACAATAACATTCCATTACCTGAGGGTTTTCTCAGCAGCCTCCACTTTACTGAGCCCAGCTTGGTGAGGTTGGTAGAACAGGCGGTTCATGTTGGCCAGTTCTACTTTATCATAGTCAAACAGAAGGAGCTGCAAACATTAGCAGGCAAGTAACTACAATGATGGCGTCCTTCCCCCCCCCCTTACCCCCCATTGATCAACAATGAGACTAGGTTTCCTACTGACTCTTTATTCTGCAGATCAAATCAGTTATAATATTCCTGTATTGCATATTTTAATAAATTTATGTTTGATAATCAGCAACTTGTGTCCCAATTTAAGTGTCATAAAACCCCATGCTCTGAAGAACATACCCACCTTGCCAATGCCACAGCGAGTCAGCATTTCAGCAGTCACACTCCCCACTCCACCGACACCAACAACAGCAATACTAAAGTCACGAATTTTCTGGAAGTACATGTAGCAAATGTTTCAACAATAATCATATGCAGCATACATTTATGATTACAGAGCAATGAATCGTATGGAAAAAAAGGCATATTGATCATTTATTATTATGTACTAACCTCATAGTTGTCAACTATTCCCATACGTTTGAGGGCCATAAGACGACTGGAAATAGAGAATTTAAAATTGAAGAAGTGCAACATAAAAGAAAAACTGTTTCTTTAGAATGAATGATATGATGACCAATTTAAAATTACAGCATCTAAAGGGCAATTAACTCCTCACTCCAAGACTTGACAAAAATATTGATATTATCCATAAAGTTCCCAACAAAAGTAAGGTAGACAGCCTAATCCAGGGAAAGGTTGTCCCAATTTTTCAGTGAGGAGTTGAATTTTCTAGTATAATTTAAGGGTTAATGAAATATAATTTTTTAGTTCATTCAATTCAAGGGATATTTAGGCTAATGGATTGGAATTCCCAACATTTTGAGGTCATTAAGTGCATTGATGGACAAGCAGTCTCAATCTAAACAGACCTGTTTACCCTCAAACTCTTAAAACCATACAATATCATCACAAAATCATTCAAATACATAATCTTAATAGTAAAAAAATAAATATAAAGTATATATAATTTATATAATGTATGACCTCAAAATCATACATTGTACGCCAAAATCATAAGAGTACACAGGTCTGTCTAAAGATTCAAACAGACTAAAAAATACTGTCTGTGAAACCTTTGTTTCATCTGAGTAGACAATAGGAAAGTGATTGGCCTATACTAAGGACTGTTTCTACAGCAATTTTATTATTTTTCTAATTATTGCCTCTACTTATTACCATTTACACTCGTTCATAAGCCAGTTCGTTTATGAGACGCCCTATTAAACAGTACCACAATATATCAACCATCACAGCCTTCAAAACTGCACTCAAAACACATCTCTTTAAACTCTACTACCCCGACTGATTTCCCCACATCTGACCGCTGTCCATGGCTTGTCATGTAAAAGTTCTGGTGTGGATGGGGGTGAATATGCATTAGTTTTTGTTTTGTCTTTATACAGCTGTTCTTTATTACATAAATGTATTTTATTTTATTGTCACGATTATGTCTCTTTTTCTAATATTTTTATGTACAGCGCTGTGAGCCTAGCCCTAGGCTGGGGTACCGCGCTATATAAGACAACTAATAATAATAATAATACTAAAAAGTGTGTAACCTGCTCATAAGCCAAACCAATAAAATAAAATGCCAATAGAAGACTTATGGTACTAAATAAAGATTCTTTTTTTAAAAAGGGATTTAGAATAATATATTCATTATTCAATGTGGGCACTTTATGGCCATAGCAAAATGAGGACAAAACGTGTGACCCAATTTAGCACATGGCTTTGTGTTAACTCCTGTTAATTACTTTTTTAATCATAGTTTGGTATAAGTAAATCAATCAATGTAAATGGAGAATATTATAAAAAATCTCCTATAAACCTTCATAAGCAGATCACCCGAGTTATTCCCATGAAATTCTTTTTGTAATGTCGCCTTATAAAAGAGCGTATACAGGAGTATTATTAATATGATTAACTATGATTATTCGGACCTTGCAAAAGGGAAAGAAGGTGCAGGTCACTGTTACCAACATCAGGGAAGCAACAAAATCATTGGTTATTTATTTTATATGCTCCACTCTTGAGTTTTTGTGGATGAGTGAACTCATGGAATTTTTTGAATTGATGGCTTTAAAAATGAATATTTCATAGCAAATTTAAGTATAGTGTTTCAACATAAAGCTATTTTGCCAGTTTGAACGTCTGATTCTTATTAGAAATAGATTTTGACGTTTCTGACATCTTTTGGATTCTATTTTTGGTCAAACGCGTAAAAAAACTGTATAAAAGTGTACTTGATGAAACTATAGTTTGGGCTTTCATTATTTTAAATATTATAAAATAATTTTAATCGCTCCATCCCACTTCAGGTGGTAGTCCCAATTCTATGACTCCTGTCTCTCCACATTTCGACATAAATTCTTACAACTCCACATTTTGACATAAATTCTTATAAATGTCACTAATCCCTGATTCTCCTACTCCATGGCGGTTAGGACCTTGCATACCTTTTCTGACTCTTTTAGTTAGTGATCACAGTTTAAAAATAAAATAATTATGATTGTTTTATAAAAGTAAAAGTAAGAATGTTAAAAATGTGGGTAACTGAATGTTATTGAAGGTGAAATTTGATAATATAATGTTTTGCTTTTAATGTATGTTAGATTGTTTAAACCAAACCCCCCCCCCCCCCCCACAAACATATTATTTAAATTAGTTAGGCATAAAGTTACAGGACCATGTCTTAGCCCTATGCCTATAAAAATTATAATCAATATGGCATGGTGAACTATGATTTTACGGCCAGGCATGATGTAGTGTCTACGTCAGTAGGCATGTACCTCTGTGGCACTCAGTTTGTGTGTATTCCCTGTGACTCTGTAAATAAGTGTAGTGTCAGTTTTGCGTCAGCTTAGCCTACCTTGCGTTGTAGGTGTAGGCTAGTACTGAAATTAAAGGCCATTAAGTTTTGAAAGTGTCTATTGGTATAATTACCATATAATAGTTTGGAGTGAATTTATGAGACTATAAACAAAATAAACAATAAAGTGCTTCACGACCAGACAGCTGTCTAAACATTGGAACAATATAATATAGTGAATTGTTGGTGCATAAAGTAGCTACTTCGATAAAGCAAGGGAGACTACTTTAAAATTTTTATCGGAAATGGGCGTCGGCGCATTAAAATCCGACTTTTTAATTTTTTAATGTGAGTGTCAATTCATTAATAAATGAGTCCTTTTGACATGTAATTGAGTTCCGCTTCCGCCTTTTCACTTTGGAAGACATATTGGCCTACATTTCCATCCAGCTATTTTGCATTTTCAATCGACTTTTATTTTGAAAATCATTGGTATATATAAGGCATCTTCGCATACAAAATTTTTTGTGAAATAAAAATAACAGGTCTTTCATATTAAATCGTGAAAAGCAGTAGATATTGAAGTATCTTTGTGCCAATTCTCATTGAAGTAGGTGATGTCTCACATTAGTTATGCTTGTCTCCGTAACCTGTATTGTCACTAGGTGGACTAGCCCAATTTCGATTAGGATGTGACCACGCCCCCTTTTTAATGGCGGAAGACGCAGATTAGTTTCAGATCACTTATGTTGTTTTTGTTTTAACATTACAACACAAATATTAAGAGTTGCAACTAGAAATAACAGTAAAAACTTAATAAATAACATTGAATAAACATACTGAATATATATGGGTCATGTGGTAGCTGAGTAATGAAGTGAAGAAGTCACTTAGTTGAATCTGATCAAGTAGTGTAGTGTGCAACCGTTGCCAGGGGCAACTATGGCCGATACTTGGGAAATAATTAACTATTACCACTATTTACATCAAAAGATTTGATAAATTATGTTTTAGAATGAACTTAAATGTTATTGAAAGGATAATATTTTAATTTGAGGTTAAAGAAAACGGCAGCGTCCATATTATAAATGATCATAATTTGCCGTGTGCAAAATGCCATGCGCATGGGCAGCCATTCAGTCACTTGCAAATGGCTATACCGTAGAATACTATCTCATTTTCATTCATAAAAGGTTGCCGTGTGCAAAACTATCACACAGTTAGTCAAGGAAAGCTTTAATTAATTAGTCATGTGGCAAAGTTGAAAGTTCAAAATAAGTAGATCCCAAACAGTATTTTAGGGGATGCATTGCCTTATATAAACTATATAGCATATACCGGTATAATGGACTCCGTAGATTTGGTAAACAGAAAAGCCTTATATTAATACATTTTATATTAAATTTACTGATATACATAGTGATAGTGCATAGTTAGATAAATTATAATTTATATATAATTGTATAAAATTATTTTTTATTACATCATAGTTCTGAAAATAAAAGTAAAAGTCGTATATAATTATAATTAAAACGAGAGTTATTTAGCTCGTGACGCGAACAGCTGAATTGGGTCACAGAATATGGCGATGCGGTCCATGTTAAAAAAGGACAAATGAAGTCGCACTTTAAAAATTCATAACTTTAAAACTACAACAGCTAAAAATATGATTTTGGTGTTATAATTCTGTAAAAAATTAGCTCTATTGAACTATGCCATTGGTTTATTTATTCAAAATTTTTGAATTTTTTACCAAAGTACCTACATAAAGTCAGATTTTCACATAACTACTCAAAAATGAATATCTGTGAATTCAGTGATGTCTATGTAAATTTTAAAAAAATTGTCACCAATTAGAAGTTTTTGATAGTAAACCACCAATAATGGCCTAGAATAATTCTAAGAATAATAACCATTATCATGATGATTATCTCATTATGATTATCAATACTGCCAAAATCAACAATAGTTCTCCAGTTGGCACTCACTACCTTAGCCCTAATTATCTCCATTATAAAACTTTGGTAATATACCTGTAAGGATTAGAATCTACTACTTCAGCGCTCATTTTCGCAATGGTCTGACGTTTAATGCCAATGGACCCCTTCATTTCTAGCACTTTTCTTGATTCACATTCGAGTTTTTCTCTCAATTCCGCAATAGTCTTGTGCAGTTCTTCCACAGTAGCCATGCTTATATTGTATTGTTTCCTAAATGACAGAAATATTTAATAGTTAACTTTACTAATTAAATTATGATGTTCTGTCGTGGTGTTAAATGAAGGCCAAATAATATTTAATTGATTTAAGTTTAGGGCCGACAAAAGATATTAGACCGGCTCATCCATATGGAGTAGAACACAATATACCAGATATTTAGCTAATTTTGTGTTTGGATAATTAATTGGGTTCATATAAAAATCAGCTGGCCTTAAACTACTTTAATAACATTAAAAGTTAAATTCCTATTTTCACAGTTAAATAATTTTTGTTGAAAATTGTAAAAATAACTCCAGTAATGAAAAATGTTAAAACGCTAAATTATAATAACCTTTATTTTCCAAAGAGGCAGAAGCCCCTATTTTTGACTGCAAGGACTACAATATAAACTAAATTTTCGTTAGGAAAAACAAACGAATGTAAAATGTAAATATTTTTAAGCTATATAAAACTTGATTATCGGCTCGTTGGTCTAGGGGTATGATTCTCGCTTTGGGTGCGAGAGGTCCCGGGTTCAAATCCCGGACGAGCCCAAACTTTTTTTGCCTTTTTCATTTACTCTGTGTATAATTAATAATTATTTTTAAAGCGTAAAGGGTGCCATTTTTTTAAATTCTGACAGTTTGGCCAGTCCAGTGGTTACCAAAATATAGCAGCATTGCACTGTGTGGAGCGTCTTAGACGCTTGCCAGAGGAGCTCCGAACCTGTGGCACGGAGCTGTCAACTGACATTTCCATTTCCTACTATATTTAAAAATATATATATTTTTCAGTATTAATGCCATATTCCCAGACAGATGTCTAAGCAGACTTTGTGATCTCAAAGATAGGTTTCAAAAGTTTGAAGATGGAAATTTAATTTTCTTATGCGATGTTCAATCTTTAATTAGGCTTTACATGTGTGTCTGGAACTGCCCAGAGGTCTGTTAAACTGTTAGCCATTCAACAAAAAAGTTTGTTTCAACATTAGTTGAAATAAAAACTGTTTTGTATAGTAAGACAGGGGATATGAAGCCAAAACCATGTAATGGAGGAGATCAAATTACTTCAAAGATCTTTAATTGACATCTCTGTAAAATTCTGACTTGCATCGAAGCAGCAGCGATTAAGGCACCATCTTAAGACATGCATGCGAACTGTACTAATAATATAGAGCCTTATGTATTTTAGCCAATTCGGGATTATAATGAAAGTCAGAGTAACATTTTAAGGCCAGGAAGTTGGAGAGAGATATTTTAATGTTTGTAAAATAAAGGTTATTCATAATTCAGACTGTGTTCGGACATCTCTTGCGGAACCTTCCAGACACAACATTTGCTTTCGCAAATTCTGTTGTTGATCTTTTAATCTATCGCAATAACGTGGAGTGCGTGATGCCCATCTATTTAAAAGAGATTATGTATCTTCACTGATAATTTAGGTTCTTTGTAAGCTTTTCCTGCAGCTGGCTGGTGCAAGATCTCTGAGTTGTTTTTTTGTTTTCTTATTGATGTGGCAAGGCCGTTTTTTGTCACAGACCTTTGCAAAGCGATCAAGTTTTGTGGTATTTTTCAGTTCCGAAATTGTATTTTAGGCACCGTCATCAAACAAGAGGTCTCGAATAACCGATTCTTTAACTTTCGTAATCGCTAGTAGTGTACTAAGATTAAAAAGCCCTCAGTCGATCTTTTATCGTGTAGGAATATCGCCGTTACTGTCACAAAAAGCACCAATCAGCATTGATGAGAACACCATGTTTTAAAAAAAAAGGTTTAACCTCATCTGTTACAAGGAAAACCACAGACTCATCTCCAGAATCCATCACTCTGGCCATTATACATACCATCGCGGAGTTAAGGTGCTACTGAAAAGTTAGTGGTATTATATAACACAGGTCAGACATGGGGCAAACGTTATTGTTTTTCTGTTTAATAATACAATTTAATTTTCATCTGAACCGTTGTATGTATTTATCTAACCCTGTATTATTTCACGTTTTTGTTGTTCACGTACTGTTAGATTTTTAGAACCTTTCGCAAGATGGACACGTTTTTCATGACATTTGAGAACTTTTCTAAATATTTATCTACTTTACTTTTGATATCAGTTTGTGACAGGGGTGGAAAAGGAAAGGGGGGGGGGTCTGAAAATGTCATTTTTGGCGTGACGTAATTTGCGGACGCCCCCAAATCAGGGTTTCGTTCAGCCATCTGTCCTGGGGGGGGGGGGGGGCCACTTCCCCTAATGTACACCTTTAAACCCAAATAAATTAGAGTAGAAATAGAGGGAATATGAGGACCGTTAATAAGTGAGTATTTGATTAAATCCGGATATGGTGATGGGATAACAATCTTTCAATTCTCCTTCCTCTTTCTTTCAAGCCTAATCATACCCTGTTCCATTATGTATTTATTTATTTTCATAATATCAAGGGCTGTAGGGAATGTATTTGTGCTTGGTTGTGATGTGAGATGATTCTCAATAATCCAATGATTCTCAACCTTTTTTTTTTTTTTTTTACTCGGGGATCAGTTGCAACTTGAGGATCACACCTCGATTCAGTAACTAAATATACTATAACATTGTTTTTCAATGACAATGGCAACTGCTATCGTTGTAGTATAGACATTTGTTGTGTTATCTATTCTAAAGTAAGTCCATTCACAGCCTGAGAACCATTGCTCTGAAGCAATCATTGCGACAACTGACTGAAATCTTTCGATGCACAAGAGCATTTATAAATAACGATATACAAATCTTTAAAAAATATCGTTAACTTATATTATTATTATCCCGAGGATATCCGTTTGTTAATACTTGAACTTGTCATGAAATGAAGGGCTCAAGGGAAAACCCAATGATGTCAGGTTTTGAGAGTTTTGAGAAATTTGATAATAAAGTTTGAAAATTCCTCATAAAAGTATCAAAATGTCAACATTTATAAATATTTATTTATTGACTACGCTGCTCTTTCAGTTGGACCTATGTGTCATATTATTCTGTTGAATGGAATGTAGCCACACGGGAGATAACTTGCAAATTTCGAAAAACTGACATCACTGGTTTTTCCCTTGAACCCTTCAAATGTTAGTTAGCACAATTTGCTGTGTTAGTCTTGTTTGTTTAATCATCTTTCAAACACTGAAGAAACACTTTATAAAATTAAATAATTTATTTAGTTAAAAAAAGTGCTTATTACTATGTCACAACGTCCCTCCAAGCAAACGTAGATTGAGCTTGCTTGGATATTTAAATAGGAAACAGCGAACACCTGATAGAAATTAGATATCCTATAAACGAACAAAACGGAGGCAAAGTAAAGAAATATTACTTTACATATTTACACTAAAAATCCAACAACAACTAAATATGTTAAAATCTATACATACTCATACAATTACCAGGGCGTTGTTTAGGCTGTTTGACAGCCAAAAGCATAGCCTACATAGTATATTATGTTAGACAACTAAAAAAGGTGATAATAAATATATATTTCATATATACATATTGATATTAAATAAATTAAATACAAATAAATAAATACATTGACCTTTTTTTGCCAAAAAATCATTTCTATTTTTGTGTGTGTTAAAAGATATTTAAAAAAAAAATATTACTCTTTATCAGTTTATAACTATCTAACCATTGAATTACATGACAAGTTGATAACTATCTAACCATTGAATTACCTGGCAGGTTGTTAACTATTGAAACATTGAATTACCTGGCAAGTAGTTAACTATTGAAACATTGAATTACCTGGCAAGTTGTTAACTATTGAAACATTGAATTACCTGGCAAGTTGTTAACTATTAAAACATTGAATTACCTGGCAGGTTGATAACTATTGAAATATTGAATTACCTGGCAAGTTGTTAACTATTGAAACATTGAATTACCTGGCAAGTTGTTAACTATTGAAACATTGAATTACCTGGCAAGTTGTTAACTATTGAAACATTGAATTACCTGGCAAGTTGTTAACTATTGAAACATTGAATTACCTGGCAAGTTGTTAACTATTGAAACATTGAATTACCTGGCAGGTTGATAACTATTGAAACATTGAATTACATGGCAAGTTGTTAAATATTTAATAAGTGAATTAATATTTTATTAAACAACAATTGTTTTGTTGTTTTTTTTTGTTATTAAATGTTTCAAAATAAATATCACACAAAAATTATGACATGTAGGAATTGTATATTCTATATTTATCATATTTTAAAAAAAACACCTATAATTTACTATAATTACCACTTTTCAAAAATGGCCCAACTAGAACACATAGCATGCTCAATAGTGTCTCGTTCTCGTAAGGAAACGCAAGAAGATACATCATGTTCTATTCTGTCTAGTTCTCATATTGACCAATGCGAACATACAGCTAGCTCTTGTATGTCTAGTTCACATATGGATCAGTGAGAACATACAACCGTTTATAATTTGTCTAGTTCTAATATGGACCAGAAAGAACATAAAACATTTCCTAATTTGTCTAGTTCTTAACTGGAACATAAATTCTAGGTTGTCTATTTCAATTTCGGAGCAACAAGAAGAGACATCATGTTCTGGTGTGACACGATGAACTATCCGCAACACATTCGAGAAATTCTCTTGTTATTTTTTTTGGACCGTTATTGTGGGTAGCTCCTTAATCACCACGACTTAAAGCGGTTACGTTTGGCGCGTGAGATCAGGAGAACTGCAACTGGCAAAGTGAAAAATGGGTTTAAGAACAAATACATCGATTAGATGGCGCAGCGAGTGGGCGGGTGGTTGAGGCACAACCCCATCAAGTCCAACCACTGCAGCACTACCGGCATTGTGCGGCAACATATTTCAGTTTTCATTGTGTGGCCCGTCGCATTTAACATGTTGCCAAAACCAAATCATCATTTACATGTAAACAGACACCAAACGATTTCCGCCGTTACATGTAAATTTAGTAACGCAGACAAATGTACGACCTGATCACAAGTGCCTAGTTGTAACATTTACAAAACCCTGGGTACTCGACCAGTTCCAGCCTGGCGTTGGCGAAAGTGATCATGTCGTTTTCAGGTGGAGGCTTCATGTCCGTTCCGTCGTAGTCAATAACCAAGGCCTGGGTTCGAATCTTTTGCTGCCTACAGGTACAACCTCGCGTGCAGCCTTTGATGTGGCTAAACAGATCATAGAACACAAAATATAAGTACTAACAAAGTTATTTTGCTTTTTGAAGAATTCAGTGTGAATGTTTTAGCATATCTTGATTTAGAATAATAAATATTGCATTACATGTTAAATTAATATTAATTAACGATTTTGTTAAAAATTTCACAAATGTAAATTTTAACTTTAAAAAATGGGTATCATAATCCTTTCGAAAACGAAATATATTAAATGCAAACCTGCAGACATCTTGAAGAAGTATCTGCTTCGTGCTCTTATACTGGACAAGCCTTCTCATTACGCCTAATGCGTTAGGCAGCGTGTTTGGTGAGAAATATTGCTGGTACCTGTTGGATGTAAGCAGCTATAGAGTGGTCGTAAAATATGACGTCAAGCTATGCCAGAAAAGGTCATAAAGAAAAGTTCCAATATTTAAAAGTAGCAGTCTTCATCCTGATTATTGTAAATAAATGTGCACATCACGGTACTTGTATCTATGTACCTATGTAGTTCACAAAAATTTCTGTGTGGGGGGTGGGGGGGCCTGTTACAAACAATTTAATTTACATTCACCTTTTTTCGTTGGGGTAGATGGTTTTATTTACTGGAGTCTTTTGCAAACACTTGCTACCTCTAAAACCACATAGCGTTCTGTTCAAGGAATTGTGTTCCCTCATGTCTAAGTCATGAAATAGTTTAAACCAACTGGACTTACGAGCCACGGCAGCTATGTCATCATTCAAGTTGACTTAAGTCAACTTACGAATCACACCAGCCATGGCATCATTCAAGTTGACTTAAGTCAACTTACGAATCACAACCGTCATGGCATTATTCAAACTGACTTAAGTCAACTTACAAATACGAAACTCAACAGCCATGGTATCATTCAAACTGACTTAAGTCAACTTACGAATACGAAGCACATAATCCATGGCATAATTCAAACTGACTTAAGTCCACTTACGAAGCACAAAAGCCATGTCATTATTCAAACTGACTTAAGTCCACTTACGAAGCACAAAAGCCATGGCATTATTCAAACTGACTTAAGTCCACTTACGAAGCACAAAAGCCATGGCATTATTCAAACTGACTTAAGTCCACTTACGAAGCACAAAAGCCATGGCATTATTCAAACTGACTTAAGTCAACTTACGAAGCACAACAGCCATGGTATCATTCAAACTGACTTAAGTCAACTTACGAAGCAGAACAGCCATGGTATCATTCAAACTGACTTAAGTCAATTTTCGAAGCACATAATTCATGGCATAATTCAAACTGACTTAAGTCCACTTACGAAGCACAAAAGCCATGGCATTATTCAAACTGACTTAAGTCAACTTACGAAGCACAAAAGCCATGTCATAATTCAAACTGACTTAAGTCCACTTACGAAGCACAACAGCCATGGCATCATTCAAACTGACTTAAGTCAACTTACGAAGCACAACAGCCATGGTATCATTCAAACTGACTTAAGTCAACTTACGAAGCACAACAGCCATGGTAGCGTATGTTCTGATTTTCTTTTTGTCTCTGTAGTTTTGGTTCGTCCTCCGTGTCTGTGAAAGTAAATTGTTTTTTATGGTTAGTGTGTACCAAAAACACACATTTGATACCAATGTTCTGTTTATTACATATGAGATTAGAAGCTGTTACGAACCGATACTGCCAAGGGTTCGATGGCCACGTTTCGTCTAGGGGTTAATTATATTTATTTCACAAACCATTGATTATTAGAATACAGTATCTTTATTAACACAATGGACTACGATGATTCACTTCCTTGTTTTGTCACGTGATACGTACCAGCCATTGGTAGGCTTTCTGCTACACATAACAACACATAACAACAGATAACAGCTGATCAGCCATTGCCATTATCATTAATTTTAAAGCACAATGTTTGTCTCCATCAGCGCTTTCCCAGTGTTAATTAAAAATGTTACTTTTCAAAATATTATTGAATACACGCGTGTCTTTAAATGGCATTCATTAAATGTGATAATAATTATAATTCAGTTATGATTAAAGGAAGAAAGTTGTTTGAAGAAAAATTTGTGAGTGACTAGTGTGTTGCAGACAGCCTACCGGAAGTCTTACTCGTACTTACGCTTATCACGTGACAAAACAATCGACTCATCGTAGTCCATTGCCATTACTCGATCACAACGGTAACCAGACAAAACGACAAAAGACAAAACGACAAGTGACAAAACGACAAGGTGACAAAACGACAAGATGACAAAACGACAAGGTGACAAAACGACAAGTGACAAAACGACAAAGTGACAAAACGACAAGGTGACAAAACGACAAGTTTTCAACGCCAACTCATCCAACGTCTTTTATGCCTTACATACAATAAAGTAAGGTCCACTTTTAAAGATATTTTACATGCCTTATCGTTGGAGAAACACGGTATTCGGTCATCAGACTTGCGCATAATTACATTAAAATGTGATTAATTACCATTAGAATTACATGACCTATATTTGTAATTATCTACAATTTACATTACTTCATTCAAAAGTGTACTTTATTACCATTACAAATTTCTCCACTATTGACCTGTAATTACAATTACTTTTTTTTTATTAAAAAAATTTTTATTTTGGGATAAAAATGTTCATTTGTTTCAATAACTTAAACATCAACATTGTTTTAGTAAGACATATTTCCTTTTACACTGCAGTACATGCACATTTTTAGGAACCCGCTTTTGGATTTTATTGTTATACACGAAAGTCAGAGAAGTTCATTAAATGATTTTACTGTATATTTGAATACACAATCACATTTTGTAGCAGACCCTTAAAAATTTCAGTGATCGTCTGTGTGTATGAGCAACCATGACATAATTTAAATTATAATGTTCAGCTTGCTCATTCCTTGGAGACAAAATGTATGTCATATTGGGTCAAAGTACTATATGAGTATATTGTATACCATGACACTATATTCATAAGGATGTAATCTGCTATTTAGTATTTTCACTTTTGCTCTGCAAATAACATTTACTGAGCAATTAAAAAAGAACAATTACATGGATAGTATATTAATTACAATTACTAATTACAGTAATTAAATATAAAATGTGTAATTAATTACACCAACTCCAGCTTCTAGAGCACATGTGTCAAACTCAAGTTATTTTTCATCACAACTAACACATAATTAGGCCCACGACTCCACTAAGAAAGTAACAATATTTCAAACCCATCGCTACGAACATCAAAGTTCTTTGATGTGACCGCCGCACGATTTTATCATGTTTGCAACGGTAACCAGACAAAACGACAAGTGACAAAACGACAAGGTGACAAAACGACAAGTGACAAAACGACAAGTGACAAAACGACAAGGTGACAAAACGACAAGTGACAAAACGACAAGGTGACAAAATGACAAGGTTTGAGGTTAGGGTTAGTCTGATAATCCAATACCGTGTTTCCCCAACTATAAGGCATGTTAAATATAAAAAAAAAAGTTGACCACATACTTTATTGTATGCTAGGCAGTGTTTCCCAACCTTTTTCGTGCCATGCCCCACCTAAGCCAGTGTTGCCCAACCTTTTTCGTGCCATGCCCCACCTAAACCAGTGTTTCCCAACCTTTTTCGAGCCATGCCCCAACTAAGCCTTTCTAAAATTCTTTGCCGCCATGTAACATATACATAATTTTTAATATTCAAAAATACGCTTGTTCAGTCAAGAAGCTTTAATGATAGGTTTTAGGAAGAAATCACTAGGAAATTGGTGAGGAAACATAGTAAGTAAATTTTAAAAACATATATGGAGAACTGATATTCAAGTATGAAATAATTTTAATGAAATATTTTTCTATATTATTTTAATTATTAGTAATAATTTATTGTTTAACGTTATTGAGATATTTGTGTTTTCAAGTTCTAGATAGCTCATTTTCTAATTGCCCCCCCCCCCCCCGTGGGGCGTGGGCCCTACGTTTGGAAACACCGATGTAAGGCATTAAAGACGGTGGAGGCTTTGAAGACTTGTCGTTTTGTCACTAGTCGTTTTGTCACCTTGTCGTTTCGTCACCTTTTCATTTTGTCACCTTGTCGTTTTGTCACTTGTCGTTTTGTCATGGAACCGATCACAACAACTTTACAACCATACGTCATTTCCCCTTACCACAAAATACATAATAGATAAAGCAACACATTTAATCTCTAAACAGCACGCAATCGCAATATACACTGAAGTCCTTAACAGAAGCGGATCTTAAATCTCTCTATAGGCAAGTTCAAATAGCTTTCCCATATTGCATTAGGGCGCTCATGGCAAACTAACTAAAGATGTAATTAGCAATTCATACATGGCATATCTGGGCTTAAGTCAAAAAAAAAGTAATGGAAACAATACAGTAACAATACAGCAATAATACAATAACAGTAAAGTAATAATAGCGTCACACTACAGTCACAAAGCTGTAAAAATAGTTACTATACAGTAACCAATAAAAATGGAATGAGTGGCATAGCTAAGGTTAGTACCCCTTTCCCCCCACCCCTCACACACTCCTTCCTTTATCTACGATAAAAAACAACAACCCCTGCAGTTGGCCGAAAATACCGCCCTTGAAGATCAAGATAAAATGATTGCCCTGTGTGGACCACACTCTCATAAGACCTTGCTAAACAATAGAATGGGGTCTAGATTTTAAATAAGAAAATTTAATAAAATCACTGACCATTGCCGTCTGTCCCATTGGCCGAACACGACAGGGTGCATGTCTCTTTCATCTCAAATGCTTTCTCTGGGACGTCCACTGTCTCCAGCTTCAGGTTGTCCTCCGTGGATGCCATGTCGTCCACCTTGACAAACAGGTGACCGTATTTCCTGAGGATATCTCTGGAGCGCGGCTTGCCTTTGCTGAAATTAACAAAGACAGTTACAGGCTACTGGGCATCGTTATACCGAAATAAACAGGGGAGTTAGAGGCTACTGTGCATCGTTATACTGAAATAAACAGGGGAGTTAGAGGCTACTGTGCATCGTTATACTGAAATAAACAGGGGAGTTAGAGGCTACTGTGCATCGTTATACTGAAATAAACAGGGGAGTTAGAGGCTACTGTGTTGGCAGCTGATTCATGGACCGAGACAGAACGCCCACTGCTATCGTAAACTACGACTATTGGCGTAACTTGGAGAAGTAAGCCCACATTACGTGCGAGGTACATGGAAAAAATATCACAAATATTCGTCACGTCTAAAACTTCGAAGCAATGACGGAATGAATAACACAAGGCCTGTGCACATTTCCTATGCACTTTTGTTTTCAGAATTATTTTAGTACTATTTTTAGTAATACAGGAAGGTTTTGTTGTTTTTAAATTTTAATTGCAAATGCTAATTTTATTTGAGGCATCTCTATATGTGACCAACAGATTTGAAACAAGAATAAGTCCCCCTTCACTGGGTCAAATTGTAATCGTTGGGGTTCTTATTTACCCTTTTGACGGAGGGGGGGGGGGTCGTGAGAAATTTGCCATGGAAATTTAAGTTTCATGTATCCATGGAGACCCGAGCTAGAGGCAGACAGGCAAAATATGGGATACACCTGGAAGCAATTGAAAGGAAAGCACAGGACGGTGATGAATGGAAAATTGTTGCCTATGCCCCAGATGAGGTAAAAAGGCATAAGTAAGTAAGTAAGTAAGTAAAGTTAAGCTTCCTAGCCATCAAGTTTGACAGAGGCTTTTGTATTTTAATGGTTTGCGAGACACAACACAACCTCACAGCGCGGGCTAAATCATTGTCGACTATCCGACTAGATAAGTTTATCATTGTAGTACGGTTACCGGAAATTTGATCGAAAGAAATTTCGTCGACGGAAGATTGATCGAACGGAAATTTGGTCGAATCTTTTTTTCAGTTCAGACGTTAAAATTTTCGTCAAATTTCTTTTTGAACGCACTATACTATATAGTAAAACAAAATAATGCGTTAAAAAAGAAATTTGACGCAAAATTTTAACGTATAAATTTAAAAAACGATTCGACCACATTTCCGTTCGATCAAATTTCCGTCGATCAATTTTCCGTCAACCAAATTTCTTTCGATCAAATTTCCGGAAACGTTGTAGTACAGGCCATAAGCCGATCAGATAAGTTTATCATTGTAGTACAGACCATAATCCGATTAGATAAGGTTATCATTGCAGTACAGACCATAAGCCGATTAGATAAGTTTATCATTGTAGTACAGCCCATAAGCCGACCAGATAAGTTTATCAATGTAGTGCATAGTGACAGTACACTAATTATTGTAGCAATACCAGCAAAACTATTATTTAAAAATAAAAATAATTGTGTTACAGAAGAGGTAGGGCCACTACAAAGAGTAATCATTATAGTACGTAACAGGTAGTGCCACTAAACGAGTGTCACACTTACTTTAGCTGATGGTAGACAACGACGCCGATGAGACAAAGGATGACCAGAATGATTGCTGTGGCTATCGTTACATGGATCTGTGGGACGGATGCAAAAAAAAAGTTCACCAGTCATGAATTATATAATTGTTGAGATGCTTTGTTGTAAAAAAGTTAAGACTATACAGGATAAGCGAGCGTGCACAGATGTATTACAAATACAGGGGCGTAAAATATAAAGACGCCAAGGAGGATTCCATCTCATGTGACTAACGGTTACGTTAAGAAAACCAAAACCTAAAACCACAACAAAAAAAAACAAAAAACTTTTTAAAAAAAAGGCGCTGCAATTCTTTAAAGTTACATTCTACGTTTTTTCGCCTACTTATAAGATAAGATAAGATTATTTTTATCGATCCAAAATAAATAGAAATGTCTCTTGATTACAGTGCACATTTTCAATTTCAGCACATATATGCATACATTTTAAACTAGACTAATTTAAACACAAGACAGACGAAGTATTTATTAACCAACAATTGATCCAAGACAGCTTAAGTATAGATACAAATATATCCTACCAACACAGTGGAACCCCGCTATAACGCGCCCCGCTATAACGCGAATTCGGAAATAACGCGGTCGTAGCATGGCTCCCGAAATTTTGTATATTCATTCACATGGAGAAAAAAAAATATTGTAAAACCGCTTTTATGGACCCCGAACATCGCGTTATAGCGGGGTTCCACTTTAAAAATGAAAAAAATTCAGGTTGTGACCCGTGGGTTGGCAAACAGACAGATTGGTAATTCAAATTTTTTAATTTATTCATAAAGACGAAAAAAAAAAAAAAAGATATTTTTTCTAAAAAAAATATAAAATTATTATTTTTTCCATTATGTTTGGTCTAGAGATATATTACTTACGGTCTGATTACACAAAATAGGAAAACTAATTTAAAACGGGGGGTCAAACCGGGTTAAGTCAAACGGACTTCACTTCTTAAATACACGGGTTAAATGTTGTATAAGCATCGGTTACAATTTGGATATACATGGTTGTTATGAAGTAAAAAGTTAGTTGTCGTTTAGATATCTGATAGGATGGGATATTTTTAAAGTCACGGCTTATTTCGAGATGTTTCAAATTGAGCGACCACAGCCGTTGAACTGATTCAAAGAGACTAAGCTATGCAATCTCTTCATCTTGCTTATAGATCACCAGCCATTTGTAAAACTTTGTCTCATAAACGAAATACTTTGTCTTATAAACGAAATACTTTGTCTTATAAACGAACAACTTTGTCTTATAAACGAACAACTTTGTCTTATAAATGACATACTTTGTCTTATAAACAAAATACTTTGTCTTATAAACGACAAACTCTGTCTTCTAAATGAACAACTTTTTCTTATAAACGAAATACTTTGTCTTATAAACGAAATACTTTGCCTTATAAACGAACAACTTTGTCTTATAAACGAACAACTTTGTCTTATAAACGACAAACTCTGTCTTCTAAATGAACACCTTTTTCTTATAAACGAAATACTTTGTCTTATAAGCGACATACTTTGTCTTATAAACGAAAAACTTTGTCTTCTAAATGACAGACTTTGTCTTTTAAAACGAAAACTGTTTCTCATAAACTACAAACCAATAACCAAGAATAAACTCTTATAACATTTGTTATAACTGTTGCTATAGAACTGTTATAAAACTCGCTATAAATTTAGTTATAAAAGTTGTTTAAAAAAAAAAATCTAAACAACAGAACTTACTGCTTTTTTCTTCCTTGACCAGAATTTCTCTCTGCATAACTGTGACGTCACGTGCTCAATAACTTCGGGCATTCTGCTATGGTGAGTTGAGTTCAATGTAAGCAACGGCACAGCTTAAAAGTAAGTTTGGCGTATTCGTTGAAATGCTTATCCGATAAATGTCTGCTGTCACGGTATAGGACAGCTACACTCCACAATGAATTAGAAATTAGAGGAACCGTGACACGAGAATATTGGTCAGCAACTATCTTCTTGTCACTGCTGTATATGAGACTCTAGGTCAACAACTGTCTACTTGTCACTGTTGTACGTAAATCTTGGTCAGCTATTATCTACTTGTCACTGCTGTATATGAGACTCTAGGTCAACAACTGTCTACTTGTCGCTGTTGAAAGTGCGATAATTAAGCACAAAAACAGTTGATGTTCTGAGCAACAATTCAAACTATCAATGAAAATAAAAGGTCTACGTTGGACTATAAAAGAGAGGGTTGGGTATTTCCTGGCCCTTGGTTTCAAGATGTTTAGTGGGAATTATGTCGGTCCAGAACCGGGGTTTACCCCTTTTTATACATCACACCAACATCCGCTATAAATAAAACGGATTTTCATTGGTCAGAAATAATGCGATTGAAAATGACAAAACAGGATCTAATATTTCCAACACAGAACAATCAGAGCCTTGTGTTAAAATTTCTTGACTGTAAATTTCCGAAATAATTACGAACATTGACTAAGCGATGGAAATCAGACTAATTTATTTGCACAAATGGCCATAAATGTAGTATGTTATTTATCAAAGCAGACAACATTGTGAGATCCATCATCTCATATGGGCGGAACCCTCTCTAACACCATAGGCCTTAAAGTAATCTGATTTAAACATCTTATATTAACTCAGTAGGGTAAATCATCTTCATGGTGTAAACTATTTTCAGGAACAACAGCATATTGAAAGACACAAATATTGGCGCCAACGAAAAGGGCAAAACTTTTAAAACATAGATGGCAGTTTATTCCCATATGTCTTCCCTACCACATACATACAAGACTATGATATATGTATTGATTAGTTAATGATGTAAATAATGTTCCACAGTGGTCAATGGGAATAAAGCATTAAATACTATTGAAATAAATATATTAAATTGGACTCAATTATCAATAATAGTAAATGCCCATCGCACCAAGGGCGTAGCTAGAGTGTTGGTGCGCCCGGGGAAAAGGTTCGTTTGAAAGCGCCTCCCATTCTTTTTTCAACTCTCAAACCCATCATTTTCAAAATTAATATAATATCAAAGCACATTTTGGCGCCCCTAACTAGCTGGCTCACGGGGACATATGTCCCCCCTGCCCCCCCCCCTATTTCACTACGCATCTGCATTGCACCCGAATACAAAAAATAAAAAAAATATATTTTCACTCACATTTCTGTCATTAAATCTAGTTTAGCATCACAACCGTCAATTTACCAGCTGAGTACAGAAAAAAGACATGCATACAATTAACAACTGTCAATTTATGTCATTAAATCTAGTTTAGCATCATTACCTTCCATGTACATGCCTACTACTAAATAGGACATGCACACAATTAAAGACAATAAATGCCTTTTTAAATTCATAAATTTATGAAAGTGCTGATGTTTAACTGAGCGGGGGGGGGGGGGGGGGGGGGGTTGGGAGCGCGCACTGAACTCACCCCCCCCCCCTTTACGAAGGTTTTATTTGAATGTGACATTCATTGGGATTGTAGCCTTGCCACGAGGGTAGCTAGAGTTTTAGCACCTCTAAGTAGTCTGGCGCCCCCTCTGCCCCCCTTTAGCTACGCCTCTGAGCCTTACAATGCACCGTAGTAGAAGAAAATCTTGCCATTTACTCCCAGTGATATGTAATTGAACAAGTACAATGTAACATCTAGCGTAACTCCTACTGTAGATTGAACAGAGTTAATCGACTTTAATTTATGGCTGATTTCCGTAAATCTTGAGATGCCATCAAATTTTATAATTATCACACAAAAAATAATTTGAGGAATATAAATCAGATAGGAAAGAAGAACGACAATTCTTAGCTAACGGATGAATGGGAGATCACCTAATGGGAAAAATTGTCACTAAAATTACTGTTCGTCAGCACGATGTGAAGACATTTAATAATACATGTGTTTCCTTAAACATTTAGGTCGAGGTGGGATTTCTTTTGTTGGAAAGAATCAGATATGCAAGGATAGAGTTCCTGTCACATCATCAGAAAGACAACAATATTCAGGGATAGAGTTATATACAGTCCTAAAAATTCTTGTGTGAATTCTGATACTGATGAGAAACACACCGGCCATTTCGGCTGACATTTCGGCTTTCGGCTGACATTTCGAGTTCAACAGCAGAGATTGCAATATTTATTAAACAATTAATAATTCCCTAGGCTACGTATGTATGGCAGTAACGCTGTGTTGAAAGGGGGCACACATAAAATGACCAGAGGCTAGCAGTAATGGGGATGCTTGTGAAGTACGTTTCGAGCATTCATGTTGCGTTGAGTAACTTCAGTGTCGCCGCCACTGTTTTGTGGGGTATTTCCTTTTTCTTTTTCGGGATTTGCTTGGGACTTAGGGCTGTGATTGGGAAGGTTTATTGATAAGGGTTTTCGTGGGTGTGGGGGGGGGGGGGGGGGGGAGGGGTGGATATCGCTCCACATAGACATTTAGAGATTTATTGACAATAATTTTTTTATTTGTGTCGTGGTTCATGCACTTGATCAAAGGGATCTTGTTTTATTTGGGAGGAGGGAGATTGAACATTTTTAAATTGAGGGAGTGTAAAGGAGAAAGGGAAGGGTGGGGGGAGGAACCCACGTTAATATCATGTGTTTAATTTTTGCTCGAGTCCTGTACATCCTGATCACTCCACTTTCCCGCTGATTACTATGTCACCGCATTAATTAATCCATGCATATCCGCTTCCTACATGCCGTACCTGCATCATGCTGTGTGTTGAAATAAAAATAATTTCGGACCAGGCTTTCTAATGGAATGTAGAGTATGACTGAACTTAGACCAATGGTATGGCCTTAATTGGGCCAATGTAATGGCCTTAATTAAACCAATGGTATGACCTTAATTGGACCAATGGAATGGCCTTAATTAGCCCAATGAAATGGCCTTAATTGAAGTAAATGGTATGGCCTAATTGGATCAGATGGAATGGCCTTAATTGGGCCAATGGAATGGCCTTAATTAAACCAATGGTATGACCTTAATTGGACCAATGGAATGGCCTTAATTAGACCAATGAAATGGCCTTAATTGAAGTAAATGGTATGGCCTAATTGGATCAGATGGAATGGCCTTAATTGGGCCAATGGAATGGCCTTAATTAAACCAATGGTATGACCTTAATTGGACCAATGGAATGGCCTTAATTAGCCCAATGAAATGACCTTAATTGAAGTAAATGATATGGCCTAATTGGATCAGATGGAATGGCCTTAATTGGACCAATGGACTGCCCTATTTGAACCAAATGGAATGGCCCTATAAGTTATAACCCAGAGCTGTACAAGTGCAAACAGTTGGTGAACATGTCAAGTAAATTACGTTGAATCCCAGAGCTATACAAGTGCAAACAGTTGGTGAACATGTCAAGTAAATTACGTTGAATCCCAGAGCTATACAAGTGCAAACAGTTGGTGAACATGTCAAGTAAATTACGTTGAATCCCAGAGCTATACAAGTGCAAACAGTTGGTGAACATGTCAAGTAAATTACGTTGAATCCCTGAGCTATACAAGTGCAAACAGTTGGTGAACATGTCAAGTAAATTACGTTGAATCCCTGAGCTATACAAGTGCAAACAGTTGGTGAACATGTCAAGTAAATTACGTTGAATCCCAGAGCTATACAAGTGCAAACAGTTGGTGAACATGTCAAGTAAATTACGTTGAATCCCTGAGCTATACAAGTGCAAACAGTTGGTGAACATGTCAAGTAAATTACGTTGAATCCCAGAGCTATACAAGTGCAAACAGTTGGTGAACATGTCAAGTAAATTACGTTGAATCCCAGAGCTATACAAGTGCAAACAGTTGGTGAACATGTCAAGTAAATTACGTTGAATCCCAGAGCTGTACAAGTGCAAACAGTTGGTGAACATGTCAAGTAAATTACGTTGCATTCCAGAGCTATACAAGTGCAAACAGTTGGTGAACATGTCAAGTAAATTACGTTGAATCCCAGAGCTATACAAGTGCAAACAGTTGGTGAACATGTCAAGTAAATTACGTTGAATCCCAGAGCTATACAAGTGCAAACAGTTGGTGAACATGTCAAGTAAATTACGTTGAATCCCAGAGCTATACAAGTGCAAACAGTTGGTGAACATGTCAAGTAAATTACGTTGAATCCCTGAGCTATACAAGTGCAAACAGTTGGTGAACATGTCAAGTAAATTACGTTGAATCCCAGAGCTATACAAGTGCAAACAGTTGGTGAACATGTCAAGTAAATTACGTTGCATCCCAGAGCTATACAAGTGCAAACAGTTGGTGAACATGTCAAGTAAATTACGTTGAATCCCAGAGCTATACAAGTGCAAACAGTTGGTGAACATGTCAAGTAAATTACGTTGAATCCCTGAGCTATACAAGTGCAAACACTTGGTGAACATGTCAAGTAAATTACGTTGAATCCCAGAGCTATACAAGTGCAAACAGTTGGTGAACATGTCAAGTAAATTACGTTGAATCCCAGAGCTATACAAGTGCAAACAGTTGGTGAACATGTCAAGTAAATTACGTTGCATCCCAGAGCTATACAAGTGCAAACAGTTGGTGAACATGTCAAGTAAATTACGTTGAATCCCAGAGCTATACAAGTGCAAACAGTTGGTGAACATGTCAAGTAAATTACGTTGAATCCCAGAGCTATACAAGTGCAAACAGTTGGTGAACATGTCAAGTAAATTACGTAGAATATGTTGAACTGAGAAATTTAATATACTCAACGTCATAGGTCGGATCATTACGAATAAAATATGGCTTTCCTCGGGGAAAAAAAATGCCGGCACAGTGGTAAAAAAATTAAGTTAATGAAATTAAGTTTTATTTCTTATGACTTAAAAACAAATAGTTATGTGCTAACATTCGAAATTAGTAGTGCGCTCTATCGTATTAGGTTAAAGCGCAAATTTTGTTTTTGTTTTTGGGTTTCATTCTTTCTTCAGTGGTAGCAGTGGCGTAGTGGGGGGGGGGCAAGGGGGCATCATGCCCCGGGCGCTACTCACAAAGGGGCGCCAAATGGTATATTTTACTATAATATTGTATGGTTTTCGAATGGGGGGCGCTAAAAAGGTATTGGGGGCGCTAAAAAGGTATTGTGCCCCGGGCGCGAGTTAAGCTCGCTACGCCACTGAGTGGTAGACTATTTTTAATGCGAGCACTGTTTTAACCGGTGTGTATGTTCGTATCTGATCAACAGGACATACCGACCAGAAACCTCTGAGTGGGAGAGACGTCATATCCGCTAAGATCTCGTCTGCTCAGCACGTATTCCTCGCGAGAATATACTGAATGAAACAAAAAACACTCGAGAATTACACATGTGTGAAGAGGTGCCATCTGATTTGAAGCGATGCTTGACCCAAGTTAATTTATTCCACTTAGTTGCACCCATTCAGCAACGTTCATGGTGGAGTTAGTAGGTTAAAACATTTCAAAAGCAATTCGTTGATGTTTCACTGCTTACTTGTTTACAGACAGGGTTCTTATTTGGAAGCTCCAACCGATCCTATAAGAGGCTAAATTTACTACATATAAGAGGCTAAATGTACTACCTATAAGAGGCTAAATTTACTATCTACAAGAGGCTAAATTTACTACCTATAAGAGGCTAAATTTACTATCTATAAGAGGCTAAATTTACTATCTATAAGAGGCTAAATTTACTACCTATAACAGACTAAATTTACTATCCATAAGAGGCTAAATTTACTACCTATAACAGGCTAAATTTACTATCCATAAGAGGCTAAATTTACTACCTATAAGAGGCTAAATTTACTATTTATAAGATGCTAAATTTACTACCTATAAGAGGCTAAATTTACTATTTATAAGAGACTAAATTTCCTATCTATAAGATACTGAATTAACTACCTGTAAGAGAGTTGACGGGTTATTTGATTTATAAGAAACCAACAATTGACCACTATAGTAAAGCTTTCATTATGTGAAGACGAAAAGACACAAAAAACAAGAACACAGAAAAAACAATTTAGACGACTCGGCGAATGTCTTAATCGGTACAACATAAAAAGACAAACTACGAATGCAAAAAAAAAAATAACGCTCATCATTTTATATCCTAGCTCTAAGACATTGTCTGTAACTAAAATAATAGTGCCAAACACAAGTACATGACAAAAACGAACATCCGAGGAACAGAAAGGGGAGTCGGGCGGAATTACAGTGTGAAAGATCAGAAGAACAGAAAGAAAGTGGGTGGAAGTACAGTGTGAAACAATTATAACATTGTTTTTATGAAGATTATTGTCTTATTTTTAAATAAAAAAAAGTGCTATTCATTAAAAATTGTAATTTTCCTTGTTTCCCCTTACACGCTTTGTGTAACTCGGGATATGTGACCCACATTTGATCACTTTGTACGGGATACGGGACCCATATTTGATTACAGTGTACAGCATATGTGACCCATATTTGATCACTGTATACAGGATTTGGGACCCATATTTGATCGCTGTATACAGGATTTGGGACCCATATTTGATCGCTGTATACAGGATTTGGGACCCATATTTGATCGCTGTATACAGGATTTAGGACACATATTTGCAGACTGTGTCCTGGATATGTGACCCATCTTTGAATCACAGCGTAAGCAAAATAAAATGAGAAGCAATTTATTTGTATTTAAAATGTTCAAATTGCTTATTTCCTCTTTTCTCGCTCACGGGCCGAACTGCCGAGTAAACTAACCCGACAGACCCGGTGTGTATGTGTGTGCTTAAAGTGTCGTCAGGACTTTTGTCAATCTTGCAAACCTAACTTAAAGGGTCAAGTGTTGACAAAACTGATGTGTTCATAGTTCAGCCTCAAGTCAACACCATTTGATAAAAAGTTTTAAAAAAAGTGTGAATATCCACTTCAAGACTAACCACTTTAGCTAAAAGCAGGGAAAACGCGACGAGAATAGAGCAAATCTATTATTTTATAACTGATTTCCGGCTTAAGTATGAAATATCTTGCGTGGCGGGCTGAAACCAGGAATAAAAATGTAAGAGTATTGTTGAAATAACAGACAAATCGGTTCATTAAATGTGTTGCACTTAATGCATGAAGATCAGAGCTCTTCTGCCAGCATTAAAAAAAAAATGTTCCAATGTCAGATACATAAGTGAAAGGTCAGTACAGACAGCAGACTGGGGAAACCACTAATTTTCGGTGAACGCTCCGGAGTGGTGGTTGAAAAAGGGGGGGGGGGGCGCTCAGCTGGTGCGCAGAAAAAAACCTTTTCAATGACTGCCTAAAAGCTTTACTTAAATCCATGAACATTGACCTTGACATTGACCTTTATTCGTGGGAGACACTTGCCATGGACCGTGCAAGCTGGCGTGACAGACCCACAGTTGAAGCACATTCCTCAGAGGATAAATGCACTGCTGAAGCTGCAAAGAAAGCGCCCGGCAAGAGAAAGCAGAATCGAATCGACTCAAATCCAACGAGGACCCACGAAATAGCGTGTGTTACACGTCCTGGAAAGCTTTCCAGACAAAATAATAGAACTGGCAGGCCACAGGCATACTCACCGTTAAATAGCCTTGATCATTTTCGATGCGAAGGACAAATAAAGGCCAAATCATATGATATTTAGATACCCCAGCCTATTCTGAACCTGATTGTCACACTTACCACTTAATGTACGCGTTGAACACCAAGTTAAGATTTCCGAACTATTTGCACATTGAATGACACTAATGGTGATGTATCACCTTTAACTTGGCCATGACATGTAATGTAATGGATATGGGAAACAGATTATGTGATTCAGCTCAGTGATGAATAAGAATTTTTAAAGTTCGAAGATGGAGCATCATCCTATAATCAAGAGTAAAGACTTTCTGTAGAGTCCGTTAAATGGTTTAACCAAAAAATGATTTTATCAAATAGTGTTAATGTGTGAACATCAAATACCCTTCTAGTCAAGGCGTAAGTTGACTGTATCATAAATCTTAACATTATTTCTTTTCGTATTGAGCGACTCTCTGGTAATGCCGACTGTGGCTTTTGGGCAACTGTCTAGCAATGCCGACTGTGGCTTTGGGTCAACTATCTAGTAATGCCGACTGTGGCTTTGGGACAACTGTCTAGTAATGCCGACTGTGGCTTTGGGTCAATCGTCTAGTAATGCCAGTTCTGCAGTTGGGCAGTTTCTGTTTTGCTATCTGTTCAATAAAGATTTTATAGTGCTGGACCTTCACTTTTGATCTAGATATCCACTCGAGCTAGAAACCCTGTAATGGCATTGGAGTCTCTCCTTAAGCTTATATAAAAATAATTTATCATATAATTTTATATGTCATTTAATTTTTAATCACTTTGACAAATAAGAGGAATTCATAGCCGTGGTCACGTGTTTCGTCACAAAAATGGTGCGTAAATACTCTTGCAATCCTCCCCTCGCCACCCCACTCCCAGAAACAAAGATTGGATCTTCGCCACTCATGAGATTAATCATTTCATGCAATAGACTCTCTACTTATTCAACCCCACTCCCAGATCACGACAAGTGGACCGTCGCCACTTATGCCATTCATCAATTCCATTTTTGTCTCTCTTTGTCTCCCCTTGTCTCTCCATTTCCCTCCTAGTCTCTCATTTCATCTCGTTGTCTCTCCTCGTCTTTCCTTGTCTCGCCTTATCTCTCTCTTTCTTTCCTTATCTATCGTTGTCTCTACTTTTCTCTTTTAGTCTCTCCTTGTGTCTCCTCGTCTCTCCTTGTGTCTCCTAATCTCTCCTTTTCTCCCCTTGCCTCCCATTGTCTCTCCTTGTCTCCCCTTGTGTCTACCTTTCACTCTTTATCTATCTTTGTCTCCGCTTATCTCTCTTTGTCTCATCTCTCCTTGTCTCCCCTTGTCTCTCATTGTCTATCCTTATCTATCATTGTCTCCCCTTGTCTCTCTATTCTTTCCTTATATATCGTAAAATCTCCTTGTCGTTCCTTGTCTCTACATTTCCCTCCTATTCTCCCCTCGTCTCTCCTCGTCTCCCCTTTTCTCTCCTTGCCTATCTTTGTCGCTCCTTGTCTCTCCTTGACTTGTCGTCCATACTTGTCAAGATTTGACACAAAGTTTACTAAAAAGGTTTTATTGAGGGGAGGGTCGTTGTTTTCCCGGACAGATCAAATTTGGAAAAACCAAGAACAGGAGCAGGAAATAATTGTCGTCTGTGTTTGCGTGGACCTTTTTACATCCTTAAAAACCTGGCTGTCATTGTGTCGTTGCCTGACACCGGTGACACAACACGTGAGAAGTCAGGTGACAAATCATAAGACCGGCTTGGAAGACACACCGGGTCTATTTTTAATCTTGGGGCATCTTTATAAGTGAGAAATAGGTCGGAAGTCGAGGTTTCCGACGTTGTGTGTGGGTGTGTGGGGGGGGGGGGTGGTAAAGGATGGGGAGGGTCAGCTGTTTCTTGATGACGGTGTCGTGAAGAAAGTGTTTCGTTGTACCGTTGTGTTTAATTCGTTTGGAAATTGTAGTAGTCAGTGTTGGGTGAATGAATGCGTTTATTTATATTTATGAACTCTTCATTGTTTACATTTGACCCTTGGTTGGAATGACAGATAACTGGTTTACGAAATGATGTCTGGGGCAGTGAGACCTGGAAAGAAATTGAGTGTGGTGTAGAAATAGAAGTGCACAATTTTAAGACAATCTCACTCAAATATCTCTCGCTAAGTTAGATTTCAATACTCCTGTCACGGTCAGATTGTGTGGTTGTTTTTTTGTGTGTGTGTTTGGGGGGGGGGGGCGGAAAGAGAGTGCTCGTGGTATTGGCTATATTTTTCCACGAGTATGACCGTCTTGGCAGGGGGGGGAGGACCCAGGGGAGAAAGTGTTTGTTGTGAGTTGTGAAAACATTAGAGTGGTGAATGAATGTGAACATTTTTCTTGTTATCACGAGTGCATGGGCAATAATGGTATAAAAGGAGAGACAGATTATTATTAGGGGAGAACGATTTATTGTTGCGTGTGGATTCGACAGAGTGTTTTTGGAGTGAGGACTTCGTATAACTTTATGATGCTGTTTTGTGTATTCATTGGATTTGTTAGTCACTTCACATGACTATTCAATAGAAGGTGCTGTGTTTGAACACTTATATTTGCAACAAGAAATAAACATATTCGATGACTCTTAAACGACGTTGCGTGGTTTTTCCTTTTAAACTATCGGCTTTATAGGAGCAAGGAAATGTACAAGTACCAGCTTTCCAGAAGCTTAAGAAACGGAGTTGTAGACTCTGAAACGATTTTCTGTGGCTACAGAAGGGACCTAATCTCCTAGACAACGTACTTTTCGCCACAACTCCCTCGGGTAGATTTGCATGCGTCATTATAAAGTTTTCTTGATACAAACATGACACACGCCTGACATGATTCATTAATAGATACATACATTTGTGGCTCATTATGAAGTCATCTTGATCAAAACATGACACACGCCTGACATGGTTCATCAATAGATACATTAGTTCGCGCCAGTTACCCATGATCAATGCCTCATTTTTTATTGGAAGAAGAACAAGTCGGCGACTTCTTATCCGGTTTAAGCTAATCACTCAAACTTGCCCTATGAGGCACGAACGCAAGAAGAGTACCAAGTATCTCTTTAGGACAGGGGTCCTGAAATTTTTTAATCGTCGTGGTTTGTTCACATTCCCTCTGACACATGGCGGCCAAACTGTAGTTTGAAAACGTATAAACGAACTCATTATGCACATAGACAATATCTGATCTTTAGTGAAATAAAAAAATGAGTAAAACATGAAAATAATGCAATATTTGAAACGACGACCGATTGCAATCAACATAAAATTATAGGCTTTTATTTCAATGAGTAAGAGTCTTTGGCTAATGAGATGGTCAATGTCCGGCATTACAATGAGTACGAACTTTGGCTTATGAGATGGTCAATGCCCAGCATTGCAATGAGTACGAACTTTGGCTTATGAGATGGTCAATGCCCAGCATTGCAATGAGTACGAACTTTGGCTTATGAGATGTCAATGTGCGGCTTCATATTTGCCTCCCCTAACCGATGAAAACCTGGCGGGCTGCATCTCGCCCACGGGCCGAAGTTTGAGGACCCCTGCAATAGATCTTCGCACGGAAAATTAACAAAACTGCGAGTGGGAAATTTGTGTATTCATTTCTGGTTTACATAGAGACACTTATGACTAAGATACTCACCATTTGTCGTGTTAATTGAATTCGCGCCCATTATTATCAATATAATGTAGTTAATCAGATTTCCAAAAAAATCATACAAAATCTGCAGTTAATACCGAAAAAAAAAAAAAAAACTTTAAAAACTTTTCCATTGATGATTTCGAATGCAATAGTTAAAAAACGAAAGCAAACTAAGGATTTTGAAGGCACTGCGGTATCTTATAGAGTAATGAGTGGTGTAGCTAGTCGTTTGTGTCACCCAGTGGCGTAGCTAGTGGTTGGTGTCACCCAGTGTCGTATCTAGTGGTTGGAGTCACCCAGTGGCGTAGCTAGGGTTGGTGTCACCCAGTGGCGTAGCTAGGGTTGGTGTCACCCTAGAGCGGCAAACGCATTGTGTCAATCACACACCACACCACCCCCCACCCCCGCCCTGGACTTCCAAGATGGATTTCGTCTTGCTAAAATCAATCTACATTTATAACAATGACAAGAACTGAACCAAATTAATTTATGGTCAGAAGGTAAATGTATAATGTAAGAACTGTAACAACTTTAAGTTAATGGCATATTTTTTTTACATTAAATTTACTTAATTTAAAATCTTCTTTTCATGCAAACCTGTCAATCATTTTATCAAAATCATTTTTCTTCACTGCATCACGTTCAGTTGATAGTAGAGCCAGATCAGAAAGCCTTGACTGTCCTTCGGTGGATGGTAATTAGTTCTTGATAAGTCTTAGTTTTGAAAAGCGCCGATCACGTGAAGCCACAGACCGTAAGAAACAATTGAAGGCTTAGCGAGAGCATTGAAAAAGAGTCTAGGACGTCCCGTTTAGCTATCAATCCATGGCTTTGTGAAATTCGATATCAGCTGCCTTTGGGTGTCTTTAAAGCCTTGGTATTTCTTTTATCTAAATTCTGATAATTCATCACAGAAAGATGTTAATTTTGGTACGGACACCAATAACTCTTCTTGATTTGCTGATAGTAGCCTCTTGGATTGAACAGCCCCAAACATATCTGCTATATTCTTGATCGTAGATGATCTGATCTGGGGTTACGAATGAAAGCGATTACTACACTCCAGTATCTCCTTACTGTTTTATTCTCACAGAGAGAGAGAGAGTCCAGCATCAAATTAATTGTTCTCCTGCAATTCTCTTATTGAACCTTAATCTTCTCTCTAAAGAAATCCCATATTGGTCCGATTTTAATAGTAAATTTTCAATCTCAGGTTCCACCAAGTAACAACGTTTCTCGTGCAGAAACACTCTTAAGGTCTCTAGGTTGGTCCCCATTTGGTCAAGAGGAAACCTTTATTCTGCAGATACTGCTGTATAAGATTAAATTATTCCTCAAGTAGATCAGTCCAAAGATAAAGGTAAGCAGATAAACGTGAAATCACAGACATCATGTGTTCTGAATGAAAATCATACTCAAATGTTAAGGTTGGGGGGGGGGGGGTACTTGTGAGGAATCGGCAAACGTTTTTATTATCATTATTTTAGATTTCGATTGATTTGGTTTCAAAAACCTTTTTTTTTTTTTAAAAAAAAAACTTTAATACATTTTAATTAATATTAGAAATTTAAAAAAAAAATATTTTGTTATCCCTATAAATGGATAAAAATTCATATTTTAATGTTTTTAATTTTTACCGTTTCGATTTATGTACTAAGAATCGCCCGACCACATTGTATATAGCTTCATGTCACTTACGAAATTTATCGAACTCTTCCATCGGCACTGAATCATGATCAAAACGGGGGGTTTTCTGACCTAATTATAGTTTCACCTCATTTTGAAGCATCAACATTGAACTTTTAATAAAGCGTGCATTTGGATTGGCTAAATGAGCGTGCGATAGGTTATCCTTTTTTAGGAAATTAGGTTAGCCCGAGAAAATATACGCTCTGTAAATATGAAGTTTTTCAATTTGTTGTCACCCCCTGGCATGGTGTCACCCCCTGGTATGGTGTCACCCCCTGGTATGGTGTCACCCCCTGGCATGGTGTCACCCCCTGGTATGATGTCACCCCCTGGTATGGTGTCACCCCCTGGCATGGTGTCACCCCCTGGCATGGTGTCACCCCCCTGGCATGGTGTCACCCCCTGGCATGGTGTCACCCCCTGGCATGGTGTCACCCCCTGGTATGGTGTCACCCCCTGACATGGTGTCACCCTCTGGCATCGTGTCACCCCCTGGTATGGTGTTACCTCCTGGCATGGTGTCCCCCCTGGTATGGTGTCACCCGGTGCGGTCAGCACTCCCACGCCCACTGATGGTGATAATACAGTTTCACTCTTGCGTGGGGTTGCCATGTTGCTCTCTTTGTTACTCGTCACGTGACCATGTAGACACTTGGCTTAAGATGAACTTTATAGCTTCAAAACACTAACTCCTAAACCAACACACGTGTTGGCATACACGCACGTCTGCAGTGTGTAAGTGTAATGTCTAACAACAAGGTCAAGGTGATTTTAGACCATAAAATGAACCCTTATACACTCAACCATATAATGAACCATTTACACTCATTTTTACAATGGACCGTTTACAATCAATCATACAATGAACCATTTACACTCAATCATACAATGAACCGTTTACACTCAATCATACAATGGACCGTTTACACTCAATCATACAATGAACTATTTGAACTCATTCATACAATGGGCCGTTTACACTCAATCATACAATGAACCGTTTACACTCAATCATACAATGGACCGTTTACACGCAATCATACAATGAGCCATTTACACTCAATCATACAATGAACCAATTACACTCAACGATACAATGAACCATTTACACTCAATCATACAATGAACCATTTACACGCAATCATACAGTGAACCATTTACACTCAATCATACAATGAACCATTTACACTCAATCATACAATGAACCATTTACACGCAATCATACAGTGAACCATTTACACTCAGTTATACAACGAGCCATTTACACTCAACGATACAATGAACCATTTACACTCAACCATACAATGAACCATTTACACATGATATATACTTGAGCTTTACATTTCTTTTAAACAGTTTAGTCGTAGTATCACCATTTACATTTAAGATATATATGAGTATCTTTTCAGTAAAGCAACATTTAGACATGGAAAAAGCCAGTCCCCAAATCGGAGACTAAAATTGAAATGCATTTTTAAAAAATCTTCTAATCATTATTATTAAAAGTAAAATAAGTCTTTGATAGATTATATAAATGTATGTTTGCTTTATTAAGTAATTTCATCAAAAGTAAAAAAAAAAATGGAGGAAAAAGAAAAAGAAAAAAAAAGAGATACAAATATAACGTGATACAACAAAATAAAAAAAAAAGGCCTTTTTTTCAACTTTTTTTGTTATGACGATAGTGCTGTACCATGTGGTTGTTTAAGTAGAGGAAAGCAGAATATTGAGAGTGCTGGACCTGTTTTAAATAGATTTTAGCAGTATGTTGAAAGTTGTTTACTATGTTTAAGTAGCAGAAGAAGGAGGCGTTCTGCTGGGAGGTAGACAGTGATTGAGTGGTAACCTTGTCAGGGGGGGGGGGAGATGGTTGTGCTCAGTGAGGCCATCCCCCACCCCGATGTCAGCTTCTACTTTGACGTAGTTGCGCCTAAAGGCACGCTTCACTAAATGATCCAGGGCTCAATATCAAGGCGACAACGTCATTATTTGAGCCCAAATGTTAGTAAACATCTGGCTTCCTTAACTTCTCTCTCAATCATGCATTATTGGCACTCTTATCATATCGTACATGTATAATCTTTAGCCTGATTATTTTAACGCTAATCTTGCCCTCAGCCTTTATACTTACATTTATTCCCTACCTTTTAAAAAAAAAACATGTCTAAAAAACTTTTGACACTTATTTTGATTATTTTCCAACGTTCTAATTTTCGGTATCTATCAGCACGTGCTTGCGCTTTGGAAACCACCCCCCCCCCATAAAACTGTGTAATTTGTGTGTTAATTTTTTCCCGCAATGTTTGATTATTGGCCTGCCCCATTTTTGCATTAATGATGAGTATTTTATTTATTACGTTAAAACAGAATTGTTGATACATATTTATTTATATAAAACTTTCAACTTTCAAAATAGTTTACAAATAATTATTAAAAGCTCTTGAGCGTTCTTCAGTTGAATTCATGAATTTTTAGTCAAGATTTAACACATCTGAACGAGTGTGTTGCTTTTGGTGTTCTGCGTTGCAGAATGGCATTTCTGTAAGGACGTTCCCTTGAGTACCGATTCACTCGTACCAACTAACTCAAGTGACCCACTCTTTGTCGCACGGGCCAATGGAAGAACTTCGGTGGTTTACTTAAATACCCCCTTGACTCTCTCCCCCCGCCCCAGTTCTTATTTCTCACAGACAGGAAAAACTAGAGAGATGTATTAAACAAAAAGTGATTAAGAAATTTCGTCACCTCTCCGCGTCTCGTTCTTTTGTATTTAGCAAAGTAAACGAAAACAAGAAAAGTCAACGCTCTTGGTAAACTAACGACAGCATTATATACCGTCTTGTTAAAATGAATCAACAAGTATACAAGCTAAAATAAATCAATAAGTATACAGTTTTGTTAAAATTAAGCAATAGTTTAAAAAAAAATATATATTTTAATGTGTTTATTGTATTTTTGTTGTTGTTTGCTTTGTAAAGAAATATGGCATTTTATCATTAATTCATTTCTCGTAAGAAGGCTACGCATTTTTTAAAAATTCTTATGATGATTTTTTTTAAAATCACCAAGACGACAAATTTAAGACACATTTTTCGGTACAACGATTTATACAGAACTTATATACAGAAGCTGGGGGGATGTTTAGTAAGACTTCATGTCATCTTCACAGACATCTGAAGTATTTTAAATCTATAAACGGATGAGAGGTTAAATAGTCCCGTCCCTTCTGAGGCTCACAACTTTGTGTTGGACGTGTTGAATTTCCCATCAACGCCGGTGTTGTATCCGTAATTATCGTACTCGAATCCGTTGGATATACTGTTGATGGATGGTTTGTCGTAGCTGATGATTGGGTTGTGATCGTTTGTCCCGTTGTCAGAAGTTTCGTCTTTTGCATCGCCCTTCTCCGCGTCACCCAACTTCCGGCGTTCAATCCAGCTGGGTTTTGGCGCCATAATCTAGAACAAAAATGTCGTCTGCATTATTCTTTTTCTCATTACATTTAAAGAAAAAAGAGAAATTAGTAGGTGGTAATACCATGAAAAAAGAAATGAGCAGGCGGTAATATCATGTATTAACATTAGATTATTTTTCATCAATTAGTTACAGTGTACGTAAAAAGCGTTTAGTGAATATGGAGAAATGATGGTAAAGTGGAAGATCGAGATGATGGGGGAAAGGACAAAGGTCAAAGGTAAGGGGCCGTACAGACTGCAAGTCAGTTATAGTCGTGGTAGATCCAGGCTTAGTACAGGCTGTAAGTAGGTTATAGTGGTGGAAGATCCAGGCTTTGTACAGACTGTAAGTAGGTTATAGTGGTGGCAGATCCAGGCTTGGTACAGACTCTAAGTAGGTTATAGTGGTGGCAGATCCAGGCTTGGTACAGACTGTAAGTAGGTTATAGTGGTGGCAGATCCAGGCTTGGTACAGACTGTAAGTAGGTTATAGTGGTGGCAGATCGAAGTTTGGTACAGACTGTAAGTAGGTTATAGTGGTAGCAGATCCAGGCTTGGTACAGATTGTAAGTAGGTTATAGTGGTGGCAGATCCAGGCTTGGTACAGACTGTAAGTAGGTTATAGTGGTGGAAGATCCAGGCGTTGGTACACACTCTAAGTAGGTTATAGTGGTGGCAGATCCAGGCTTGGTACAGACTGTAAGTAGGTTATAGTGGTGGCAGATCCAGGCTTGGTACAGACTGTAAGTAGGTTATAGTGGTGGCAGATCGAAGTTTGGTACAGACTGTAAGTAGGTTATAGTGGTAGCAGATCCAGGCCTTGTACAGATTGTAAGTAGGTTATAGTGGTGGCAGATCCAGGCTTGGTACAGACTGTAAGTAGGTTATAGTGGTGGAAGATCCAGGCGTTGGTACACACTCTAAGTAGGTTATAGTGGTGGCAGATCCAGGCTTGGTACAGACTGTAAGTAGGTTATAGTGGTGGCAGATCCAGGCTTGGTACAGACTGTAAGTAGGTTATAGTGGTGGCAGATCGAAGTTTGGTACAGACTGTAAGTAGGTTATAGTGGTAGCAGATCCAGGCTTGTACAGACTGTAAGTAGGTTATAGTGGTGGCAGATCCAAGCTTGTTACAGACTGTAAGTAGTTTATAGTGGTAGCAGATCCAGGCTTGGTACAGACTGTAAGTAGTTTATAGTGGTGGCAGATCGAAGTTTGGTACAGATTGTAAGTAGGTTATAGTGGTGGCAGATCAAGGCTTGTACAGACTGTAAGTAGGTTATAGTGGTGGAAGATCCAGGCGTTGATACACACTCTAAGTAGGTTATAGTGGTGGCAGATCCAGGCTTGGTACAGACTGTAAGTAGGTTGTAGTGGTGGCAGATCGAAGCTTGGTACAGACTGTAAGTAGGTTATAGTGGTGGCAGATCGAAGTTTGGTACCGAGTGTAAGTAGGTTATAGTGGTAGCAGATCCAGGCTTGTACAGACTGTAAGTAGGTTGTAGTAGTGGCAGATCGAAGTTTGGTACAGACTGTAAGTAGGTTATAGTGGTGGCAGATCCAAGCTTGTTACAGACTGTAAGTAGTTTATAGTGGTAGCAGATCCAGGCTTGGTACAGACTGTAAGTAGGTTATAGTGGTGGCAGATCCAGGCTTGGTACAGACTGTAAGTAGGTTGTAGTGGTGGCAGATCGAAGCTTGGTACAGACTGTAAGTAGGTTATAGTGGTGGCAGATCCATGCTTGTTACAGACTGTAAGTAGTTTATAGTGGTAGCAGATCCAGGCTTGGTACAGACTGTAAGTAGTTTATAGTGGTGGCAGATCCAGGCTTGGTACAGACTGTAAGTAGGTTATAGTGGTAGCAGATCCAGGCTTGGTACAGACTGTAAGTAGGTTATAGCGGTGGCAGATCCAGGCTTGGTGCAGACTGTAAGTAGGTTATAGTGGGGGCAGATTCTGACTTGGGATCAGGATTATGGTTTGTCCACGGATACGGATTTAGGTAAGACTGTCGGGGTGTGTCAGCGTGCTCTGGGTCAGCACTATAGTCGAAGAAGAGGGCAGGGTGAATGCCAAGGAGGATGAGGGTTTAGAATGATTGATTTAATCGATTGGCATTTTTACTCATCAAAGTTTTTATTTGAATGTCAGCCAGATCCTCAGAAAAATCATGTGAGAAAATTTTTGTGAACTTTTGGAAACGATGACTTACTTTCTAAAAAGTCTATACTGCGCGGATCAAAACATTTCAGTGTAAAAGAAACACCATCGCATAAAGTGTATATGACTCCATTATAAAAGAGTTTTTTTATATAAAACTGTAACCAATGTAAAATCATTACTAACATCCCACAGTCCGTTTTTCAGAGCATTGTAGAAGAACATGAGGGGAATCCACATCATGGTGAAGATGACCATCAGGTAGTAGAGGAGACCCACCCATCCCACCTCGAAGTCTTCCATCTGGTAGGCTTTGAATACGATGACAGCCTGCAAGATGAGAACGTGGCAATGGCACTGTGACAACACAACGTGACAATGGCACTGTGACAATACGCCAAACTAGTGATACGTATACATACTCCTAACAGTGGCATACCAAGCTGGTACGGAAAGTGGATGGGGGGTGGTCCAAACCATGGCGGACATTTTTGCTTCTTATAGTTGGGACGGCATTTTAGAGTAAATGCTGAATTATTTTCGTAGAGGGAGGGGGGGGGGCGATAAAAAAAAAGGGGGGGAGGGCGATAAAAAGCTTTGCCCGCTCGAGGCCGCACAATGGTGATGCCGATGCGTAAACTTCCCATCTACTAAAGTTTCCAAACAAAACTTAAATTCAAGTAAGGCATCTTATTAGAATCCAAAATAGCCTTAAATTCTGGGAAATCTATTTTGCGCACCTATTTAACACAGCGTTACTGCCACACAGTCCTCCATTTATCAACCAATTCCCCGCTGCCCCCTGACTATCAAATCTTTGCTAAGTTTAGACGTTACCGCCATTCATTATGTTTCCGTCATCCCCTTTCTCCTAACATCCACTCTCTCGTGCCTTTGCTTTGAAAGAAAACGTTAGACTTGTATTTTCACACCTCATAAATCTCAGAGAAGCATAAATACAATGACCGTGCTGGCCATATCAGCATATTTCAAATGGTGGCATACTCTCCACTCCCATAATTATAAAAGCTCTTAATTATTTTTGCAAGACAAAAAACAGCTGCTCATCTACACAACGGTGAGATATTCTCTAAGAGTCTTTAACTGTATAAGAGTTTGTATTTAGATTGTCACTACTGTGCAGAATTCAGATATTTCAGCCAATGGGAGGAAGATTAGATTGTCACTACTGTGCATAATTCAGATATTTCAGCCAATGGGAGGAAGATTAGATTGTCACTACTGTGCAGAATTCAGACTATTCAGCCAATGGGAGGAAGACTTTTACGGTATGTAAAAACTATCACATCTTGAGAAAACCTAACTTTCTAAGGGTTTGGATTTTCCTTAATGGGGTTTTTATGACATTCCATTGTTGCTAGCATTGCCAAGGCACTATGGCCACCAAGTGCACGCCAATGGGAGAGCTACAGTCGCGTTTTTTGTTCATCACTTTGAGATGTGTTAAAGTTGTACGTCAAGGACGCTACTTGTCAGGTACAATCTCAGCAATTATTTCAGCGTCATCCTGTCTGTCGCCAATTGGTATGCAATAATGTGTTATCTTATTTTAGCAATCAGTGCGCAATGCAGTTTGGAAACTACAGGACTGGGCTCAAACCTTTTAAAAGTTATAAAGCTGCATGTAAAAAAAAGTGTGTGCGTGTGTGGGGTGGGGGGGGGGGGGTTAAGCAGACATTTCAACATTGTAACAAAAACTAAGTGTATGGGGACAAAACCTTTTAATATTATAAAACTACATGTAATTATTTTTGTTTGTGTGTGGGGGGGGGGGAGGGGGGCGGGGCCGCAATCCTTCAACGTTGTGGAAAAAAAATAAAAAAAATACATGTTTACTATAGGGATGCAAAACATTTAACAATTTGTGAAATTACGTATACGGGGGGGGGGGGGGGGTGCAAACCTTTTAACATTGGGAATCTAAATTGTATGGATGCAAACCTTTTATTATTGGGAATCTAAATTGTATGGATGCAAACCTTTTAACATTGGGAATCTAAATTGTATGGATGCAAACCTTTTAACATTGGGAATCTAAATTGTATGGATGCAAACCTTTTAACATTGGGAATCTAAATTGTATGGATGCAAACCTTTTAACATCGGGAATCTAAATTGTGTGGCTTCAAATCTTTCAACATTGTATTTTGAGGTGCATTTCAGCGTACAATGTAAAGCGGTACATGACAGCGTGCCAGGATATGTTCAAGATTTAGAAAAATAAAAAAATTACTGTAAAACAAGGATTTTCTTCCGCTTACCAGTAACAAGAAAGGGGAAATAACCACCCAGGTTGCTTTAAAGTAGATGAAAGGGTTACGTCCCAGCATCGCGTGGACATCACCAGCAAATCTGTTGTAACCTGAACATACAGAAGAGAAATTCATTACATAACATTTCAATTTTATTTTTAAAAAAAACCATATGCATTACAGACACAAAGACAGACACACAGACAAACAAACATACACAAAGACACACAGACGGACACAAAGACACACAGACAGACATACATACAGACATGCATACATACAGACATACATACAGACATACATACATACCTACAGACATACATACAGACATACAGACACACACAGAAACATACATACACACACAGACACACACACAGACACACACATACATATATGTGTATGTGTATCCTGCCCTTTAACTATGAAGTAGCTACACAATTAATTACTATTAAGCTTACCGTAGAGATGAATGATCACGATGTACTCAAACAATCCAATCAACAAGAGGGGGAACCCCAGAACCGCCTCGTCCACCAAATTGAGAAGATGGGAGCCGCCTTCCGTCACCATGGGTATTCCGAGCACGAAGCCGGCCAGACAGACAAACACACGGAACAACAACTGCCTCTTTCTGGTGCGGAACAGGCCCGGGAACTCGTCTATGATGGACGTCATGATAGTCTCCGCAGCGGAGAACTTGAAAACAAAAAATCAACTTGCGATTTCATGTGAAATATTTTAAATGGGATCTTCGAATGGCTTCTTGAACAGAGGGTTGGACCACGTCGTCAGAACAGAGGGTTGGACCACGTCGTCAGAACAGAAGGTTGGACCACGTCGTCAGAACAGAGGGTTGGACCACGTCATCAGAACAGAGGGTTGGACCACGTCGTCAGAACAGAGGGTTGGACCACGTCGTCAGAACAGAGGGCTGGACCACGTCATAAGAACAGAGGGTTGGACCACGTCGTCAGAACAGAGGGTTGGACCACGTCGTCAGAAAAAAAAACTAGACGTCATTATAATAGTATCGTTGCGTAGCCCTTGCAACCAGCGGTAGCCCTAGCAAGTAGCGGTAGCCCTTGCAACCAGTGGTAGCCCTTGCAACCAGTGGTAGCCCTTGCAACCAGTGGTAACCCTTGCAACCAGTGGTAGCCCTTGTAACCTGCAGTAGCCTTTGCAACCAGTGGTAACCTTTGCAACCAGTGGTAGCCCTTGCAACCAGTGGTAGCCCTTGCAACCAGCGGTAGACCTAGCAACTAGCGGTAGCCCTTGCAACCAGCGGTAGCCCTTGCAACCAGCGGTAGCCTTTGCAAGTAGCGGTAGCCCTTGCAACTAGTGGTAGCCCTTGCAACCAGCGGTAGCCCTTGCAAGTAGCTGTAGCCCTTGCAACCAGTGGTAGCCCTTGCAACCAGCGGTAGCCCTTGTAACCAGTGGTAGCCCTTGTAACCAGTGAAGTATACTCTTCAAACCCATGCACATAAACATCGCCAGCCCTCTCTACAAGCATAGGAGCCTCAAAATATAGAAGAAGAACAATTTGTAGCCGTGATGCAGATGTGCTGTGACAGGCATGGGTCGTAACGGAGGTGGGGAGCAATGGAGATGGTGTGGGACAGAGATCGTGTGGGACAGAGATTGGGTGTAACAGAAATAGAAATTGCGACTTTTAAGAATAGTCCATTTCTTCTTGTTTTGTTAATAGTTCAGGTACAGCGTGAAAAAAACAAAAAAACAAAAAGAAAACAACATCAGTTAAGATCACGTGACAATGTTGTAAATACCTGCGTACTGAAGCCCAGGATGCAGAGCATGAAGAAGAAGAGGATAGCCCACAGAGTGGACACCGGCATACTGCCAATGGCCTCGGGGTAGACGATGAATGCCAGACCAGGTCCTGGGGGAGAGTGTAGATGTTACGCATGTACAACAGTTCACGGCGGTCTCATAAATATTTATGTCTAATATCAGTGGTGAGAGAAACGTGCCGTTGTGTGGTAAATAGTATAAATTAGGCTGCAATGATTTCAACTATTGGCATTGTGAAGTTTATGAATCTTCAATGAGAGAAATATTTGATAACAGAAACTATAGTCATAATATCGCTGAACAGTTGGGTATTTACCCCCGGCTGTGACCTTCTCGATGGGGACACCCTTGATCTTGGCCATGTAGCCCAGGGTTGAGAAGACGACGAATCCAGCGTAGAAGCTGGTCATGCAGTTGACGATGGGAACCACAAAGGCGTCCCTGTTGGGGGTGGGGGGGGGAGGCAATGGTTCATGAAATTAAAAAAACTTAGACTGCGATATCCCAAAGCTTTCAAAAGAGGCAGACATATTTTAAATCATTAAAAAAAAAAAAGAAGAAGACGTTAAAACATTTCTTATATAACCATTTGGAGAAAAAAAAGGGGGGGGGGCATAAAGATAGTTCAGAGAAAAAACTCAGGAGAGACATGAATGTAGATAAAAATGTGATGAGATTTAAACTACAATGTCCATGTCTCAAAGTGTCTGCGTAACTTTTACATTTTGTCTCCGCATTTGTTTTGCTTATTTTGTTTGTTGGGTATCGCTGTGTTAGTTATAATTATATGAATTTAAAGTACATCATAAGGAATTACCTTATTTTCGCGCATACAAGACGCACCCGTATATAAGACGTGGGTTTTTACAATTTCTGTAAAATATTTTACATCGACCGCAATAGTGGTCCTTCAATATCACACACTATCGCCCATATATAAGACGCACCCTGGGTGCGGGGTGTGTAAAACTTTGTATAAGACGCGTCTCATATACGCGAAAATACGGTAGTGTATGTCTTTTGTATGAGTGAATGTTTGTAAATAGCGCTAATGACGTGCGCATGTTAATGGCAGTACCTAATGATGTTGTTACTGAATCTGTTGTAACTGGACATGGCGACGAGGCCACCCATACAGCAACTCAACGAAAAGAATATCTGCACGCAAGCATCACTCCATGCCTGTAAACAAACACATACCCAAAAAAAAACAATGAAATTATCAAGTTCATCCGATTTCATGGAATAATTTAGTTACAATCATGAATCGTTATGAAATTACCAAGTGAAATTAGTAAATATGGAATAATTTTTACATATTTCATATTATCATTTGGTGATGGTGTGGAGACTAATCAATAGTGTACGATCCCGAAGACCACCAAGAACACAATAGATTCAACTCTTACGGTAGCATCTGATAACTTATCCCAGTCTGGTGTCAGGTAGTACTTGACCCCCTCGTAGGCACCATCCAACATGGCACATCTGATCAACAGGATGGTTAGCAGGACGTAGGGAAAGGTTGCGGTGAAGTAGACAACCTGGGGAAAATAAATTGGGGAAGAGTTACTGGTACTTGTTGGCAGAGTTATCTTTTCTATTCATTTTTGTTACTTATTCATTTAAAAAAAAATAATTTAGACTTCATATATTCTTCTTGCACAATGAGCCTTAATTGTTATGTTCTACCGCCAGCACTTTTGGTTTACACGGACAAGACTCACTCTTTGTTTTACCTAACAAAGCAATTCTTAAAGGATTTCTTTCTACACTTTTGATGTGTTTCCATTAACATTTAAATGATATGACAAGAAAGTGTGGAATACATATTACAGTATCTATCAATTAAAACAAGACCATGTCTATAAAAGTGAGTTTAATGTAAATATGTTAGACGAACCCACTCTAAATTTTAATTGTCTACAGTAAGGTGATAGTTGGAATATAACTGGAAAAAGGGGCTGGAGGTGTGACACCGAGAACTATAAAAAAGAAAGAAAGAAGACTTAATCCAGGCAACTACTAATTTATTTCGTCTCATTGTAACTCAGTAAATAAATGAAGTATTGTCTCGGAAGCTGTTAATTTAACTATTGTCAGTGTCTGTACCCGCTTGTCTGAGGTGGTATGCTGCTACTTCTCATCACCCGCAATGGCAAAGACGCCTCCATAAAATTGTCTGACAAACGAAATCTGGATCTATGAAAATCTCTATTATATTGCTGTGTTGATCACCATTCCTTCCCTTGTATGTCGTCTGCATCTCACGGTCATTTGCCGTTTTACAACAGTCTATTTTGGGGGGCCAGGCCAACAAATACCCCGTTGTAAGTGACAACAATGAGTGTGTCAAGAGAAGCTCCCGAAAGCTGTAATATATATATACCGAGCAGTCAGACCGGTAATTTGGGGGGGGGGGGGGTGGTAGTTTGTGCTTAGCCTCTAAATCAAACAGGTCAAGTACTGTAGGTGCGCAGACAACTGAAGATTTAGGGGCATTGTAAAAAAAAAAAACGACAATCAGGGCACTTGGTAAACTAATGCGGTCAGGGCAGACGGGATTAGATAACAAGTTTAGGTTTGAGTCTATTTCCATGAGTAGCTGTTTCTGCTGCAGTGATATGTAAGAGTTTTAAATAGGGCAATTCTCTCGCCCCCCCTCTCTCTCTCTCTCTCTCAATCTCTCTCTCTCTCTCTCTATCCCTCTCTTGATTTCTATCTCTATTTCTCGATATGTTTCTGTCCCTTCGCTCTTTCTCTCTCTCTCTATTTCTTGATCTCACCCTCTCTCTCTTTCTTTCTCTTTCTTTCTCTTTCACTCTTCTTCTCTCTCTATCGTTTTTTCTCTCTCTCTATCTTTCACTCTCTTTATATCTCTCTCTTTCTCATCCTGTCTCTCTCTTCCACTCGTTCTTTCTATCTTTTTTCTCTCAATTTCTCTCTCTCTCTATTTTTCTGTTTCGCTTTTATTTATCTGATGGGGCATAATTACAATTTTTCTAACCTTTAAAATGGACAAGCTGGAGTGTTACAAAACCTTTATTTTATTTAAAGACATATAGATATATATATACGTTAATCCCAAACATTATATGTGTTTTCTTTGTTATATTATGTTTGTGTATGTTACTACTTTAGAAAAAGTTTTAATTCCTGTCCTTTTTACCTTAATTTGATTGTGAGTTTGCATACCTTGTCAAAATGTAATGTTTTAACTGTTATTGACTAAAATTATTTTAGTCTGTAAATCTGTTAGTCTGAAATTCTGCATTATTATTAGTCAGATGTCTGCAAATTTAAATTTAACGATTATAAGTCTGTAAAGATCAATTGTTTCGTTAGTAGACATCAGCACATCTGTCTTACTGGTCAGTTTCATCGTGATCTATAAATTATGTTTCCTGTGTCCATTGTTTATCTTAAGGTTGTGCATTGTTTAACTATGTGTTTACTAATTTTTACTTTTAAATTTACTTTGTAAGCATCTGAAATATATTAAGATTTTATATTAGCCTACATACAAATGTAAAACTGGTCCGTGGTAATGGCAGACAATACCACAAAAGCAAAGCCGTACATCTCCTGCCTGCCCCATGATATTCTGCAGCACAACATCACCACACATCAATACACATCACACCACACTACCACACAGCACCGCCAAACATCAGCGCACAACACCCCACAGCACCATATATTACCACATGTCACATACATATCCGAGAGATTCGGGAGAACCACATCATCACGACCCATCACCTTCATCACCACACATTACCTCACAATACTATACATGACCACAAATCAATATACATCACCATTCATCACCACCTATTACTACACATCGCCACACCTCAACACACATTACTACACATTACCTCACATCACCACACATCACTACACATTATCACACATCATCACTCATTACCATTAATCACCAAACATTCCCTACCTTCCCAAGAGATTCTATTCCCTTCAAGAGCACAACAAAAATGATGGCGAACGCCACAAAGTTGCATATCAACAGTTGCCATATGACGTCACCGATTTCCTCGATGGATCCAGAGTCGTGTAGGATCTCCTTGCTGGGGATTACCATCAAACATGCTGGTATACAATTCATTTTTTAAAATGTGTGTACAATTCAAAATATGCCGTAGTATAATATCAATTGTATGCAATAGTATATTATCAGTTGTATGCAGTAGTATAGTATCAATTGTATGCAGTAGTATAATATCAATTGTATGCAATAGTATAGTATCAATTGTATGCAATAGTATATTATCAGTTGTATGCAGTAGTATAGTATCAATTGTATGCAGTAGTATAATATCAATTGTATGCAATAGTATAATATCAATTGCAGACGATGTTGTATCCAACACTGTACATACTATGTAATGAAATAATAAATGTGAAGACAAAAATAGAAACTTGCACCATTAATAAGGACTAATTGACAAAACAGACACATGGACAAATCCTACAAAGCGCTGTTAATGAGCTGTCAATTGTTACTGAAAATAAAGATGTTCTTTGATTTGACCAGTCTCACCCGAAATTTTCTGATTGGCGGAGAGGTGAACACGTGTCCTTTTATTTGAGCATAAAGATTCATGGTTTGCGGACCGGCATTTGGGTACCACTGATTTAAATGAAGGTCGAAATCGTGAAAAGGAAATAAAATCACTAGAACAGTAGGTGGATTATACCCTTGCCAATAATTTTAATGTCTCAACAGTAGATGGATTGTATCCTTGTCAATAATTTTAATGTCTCAACAGTAGATGGATTCTATCCTTGTCAATATTTATAATGTCTCAACAGTAGGTGAATTCTATCCTTGTCAATATTTATAATGTCTCAACAGTAGGTGGATTCTATTCTTGTCAATATTTATAATGTCTCAACAGTAGGTGGATTCTATCGTTGTCAATATTTATAATGTCTCAACAGTAGGTGAATTCTATCCTTGTCAATATTTATAATGTCTCATCAGTAGGTGAATTCTATCCTTGTCAATATTTATAATGTCTCAACAGTAGATGGATTCTATCCTTGTCAATATTTATAATGTCTCAACAGTAGTTGGATTCTATCCTTGTCAATATTTATAATGTCTCAACAGTAGATGGATTCTATCCTTGTAAATAATTATAATTTCTCAACAGTAGATGGATTCTATCCTTGTCAATAATTATAATGTCTCAACAGTAGATGGATTCTATCATTGTCAATATTTATAATGTCTCAACAGTAGGTGAATTCTATCCTTGTCAATATTTATAATGTCTCAACAGTAGGTGGATTCTATCCTTGACAATATTTATAATGTCTCAACAGTAGGTGGATTCTATCCTTGTCAATATTTATAATGTCTCAACAGTAGGTGGATTCTATCGTTGTCAATATTTATAATGTCTCAACAGTAGGTGGATTCTATCCTTGTCAATATTTATAATGTCTCATCAGTAGGTGAATTCTATCCTTGTCAATATTTATAATGTCTAATCAGTAGGTGAATTCTATCCGTGTCAATATTTATAATGTCTCATCAGTAGGTGAATTCTATCCTTGTCAATATTTATAATGTCTCAACAGTAGGTGGATTCTATCCTTGTCAATATTTATAATGTCTCAACAGTAGGTGAATGTAACAAAATATAAAAAAAAAAACTCAAAGTACTTACTAATAGTAAAGTTCACTTGGTGAGTTGGCAGTGGCATTCATTGACAGGTTTACTGCAAGACATCAGATAGTGTTATCAATGTGTGAATGGCTTTTTAAAAAAAATAGTTATATTCAATATATCTATGCTAATCATTTTTTTAGGTGGCTGTAAAAAGCTCTTGTTAGCATAGAAGAAGAAGGGGGAGAATTAATTCACCGTAACAGATATTAAAAACAAATGTCGGTTTTCGTTCTGTGCAAAACATTTTCATTTTAACGTTGTTCGTATAGTTTTGTCTTGTCAATATGTCAATAATTATTTACTTATGGCTAGATAGTTGTGATTACAATGCTGTACACCAAATGAGTCGTACTTACAACACCTTGGTCAAACCTGAAAAATAGGAACGTAACAAAACAACGAACGTTACGGCAGGAAGCCTTCGTCAGCGAACAAACAGAATTAAATTATTTTAAAATAAATTTAACTCTGTTTTTTTACTGTCCTTTGTTCGCTGACGAAGGCTTCCTGCCAACACGTTCATTGTTTTGTTGCGTTTCTTTCTTCAGGTTCAATCTTAAATTTTTAAAAGCATTTCCTATTTTTCAAATCTGATTGCAGTCTTTTCCCTTATTGCTACAGTGTACACCGAAAGAGTTGTATTTGCAACACTGAACACCGAGAGAGTTGTACTTACAACACTGCACACCGAAAGAGTTGTACTTACTTACAACACTGCACACCGAAAGAGTTGTACTTACAACACTGCACACCGAGAGAGTTGTTGTACTTGAGAAGCTCAACAGACTCCTCGGTGACGTTCTTGGCGTCGTACAGCAAGCACGAACAGTCATGGCAGTCGATCCAGGGCAGGTTGGACGTGAAGGAGGCCACCAGGAACCGTAGGCCCCAGGCGATGATGATGTCATAGTAGATGAATACGAAACACGAGGCGACCACCATGGCCACGCCAAGACCTGGGCAATTAGAAATTACCTTATTAATTTGGGAGATATAAATTACATGCCGTACACATCAAGTCATTCTGTGTATTCACGTTCTAAGAATTAACAGTCAGTCAGAAAATTACATCACAAAATGACATTGTGCAACGACATTTGTAAAAAAAAAGGGAATTTAATTATTATATTTTTTAAATTAATTGTTTAATTTAATATTCGAACAACAATGGCACTAAATGTCAGACTATGTTAAAAAAGTGGGATTGATAGAATTATATAATTGCATTTAAAGACTTTTTTCTTTTAAATAAAGTTTACGACATCAGAGCATTTTGAGCATGCTAGAATAGCACGTGACACAAGCACTATCCAAGAAATCATCATCATCAATAACACTTAACGCAGTGGTTCTCATGTTGTGGCGACCCCCACATTTCTATAGAGTATATGTGTTTTCCGATGGTATTAGGCGACCCCTGTGAAAGGGTCGTGCGACCCCAAAAGGGTCGTGACCCACAGGTTGAGAACCACCGACTTAACGTATCCATGGAATTAAAAAGATGGCAGCTCTTAAATTTAATGACGAAACAAAACCATCACTAAAGAAGACCGAATTAAGGAAAAGATCAACAGTTTTCCCATCCATTATTTCATAGCTTTCGATGGTTAATAGCTGTTATTTATTGTGTTACGTAACGTTATGTTTATAAAGATTAAATCTGTCCTAATAGTTGGCTCGCATACGAAACAACGCGTGACAAAACCCTGATCTAGCAGTGTGCAAAGAAAAACGATACCAAAGCTTGTGATTCTTCAATCTAATTATAGAAATATATTTATATACAAACACATATTTTACTACAGAAGCCAAAAGTGCACCAACATAAAGCAAGTGGACACAAAGGAAGTACACCAACTTAAAGCAAGTGGACACAAAGGAAGTGCACCAACATAAAGCAAGTGGACAAAAAGGTACGATCGTCAAAATGGAAATATTAATCTATGCACACATAATTAACATCTTGTATGTCTATCGTTAAATCTCGCTAAGTCTATTTTTTTAGTCTGGTGCAGAAAATCTATACATTGCATCACCTACTGGAATTCTTGAGAAAAAATGGAACGCATTCGAATGTAAACAAACTTTTCCCCCAGCCAGGACAGGGGCGGGCAGAGAAGAAGTGACAACGTATTCACTCGGTGATGTCAACTACAAGGTGAAGGTAACAAGACAAATGTAAAGGTGGTGGCTAAAAATAAGTCTGTGAAAAGTATGATACTGTACTAGTGGATATATAACAATTGATTATTTTGTATTTGTAAGGGATTAAAGAAGCAAAGGTTTGTGTTTAAATATAGAAACATTGAACGAATTCACTATTAGGATAGTATAGAGTATGCACATCATAAAGTATCAGTTTCCTGCCGCGTTGTGTTTATGTGAGATCAAATGTGTAGTCTACTTTATTCACTAATTTATTGTGTTTCGTTTATAGTTATATACCTTTTTAAAAAATTTGCTTTCACCTTTCAATAATAACTTCTTCTTTTTCTATAAACAACAATTTTTTTAAGAGCTTTCGTTTATTTCTAAAACTAGCAGTATTTCGACGTGAAATTTAAAGTTAAAATATGGAACAACGCTTGTGTTCTTTCGTATCATTCGCACACTATCCGTGCCCAATACAAACAATAACTGCCCGAGTTGTTGAGTTTATGAAAAAAACCTGATCTCACCTTTAAATTATGTTGAGTTGATGATGATAAAGACAACATGATCTCACCTTTAAACGTTGGGTTGATGGACCATATACTGAGTGGACCTTTCCCTCCATACTGACCAAAGGCGCACTCGAGGGCGAACAGAGGAATCCCCAAGAATATCAGCGACAGCACGTAGGGGATGAGAAAGGCCCCTGAAATCATGTAAGAACAATTGTGTAACAAATTACCATGGCTTGTTTTTTGTTTCCATGCTAATGTAATGGAGCGTCGCTATATCACTCATTTTATTTTTTACCATGTCTTCTTTAAAAATAATAAAAAAATAAAAAAATTATGTCATTATTGTCTGACGCTTTACAAAAATCCTTTGAAACTACATTGCTATGTCCAAATTATTGCAATTTTGATATAATAATAATGATAATAATAATAATAATGATAATAATAATGATGATGATAATAATAAGGAAAACAATAATGATAAGGATCATATAATATTACACGTCTCCTTGTATGAAAGGATTATTAAAAATATAACTTTTTATCGCGATAAATTTGACATATTTGAGTAATGAAGTGTATATGAGGTTTATTGGATTGGACATATTCCTTAAAATTTAATACATACGAAAAAAAAATTTAGTTTCTATCAATAAAATAAACTATTTAGTTTCTATCAATAAACTATTTAGTTTCTATCAATAAACTATTTAGTTTATATCAATAAACTATTTAGTTTCTATCAATAAACTATTTGGTTTCTATCAATAAACTATTTAGTTTCTATCAATAAACTATTTAGTTTCTATCAATAAACTATTTAGTTTCTATCAATAAACATTTTACTTTCTATCAATAAACAACTTCACTCAATTAACTATTAAGAGTTTTAACAGCAGTGAATTTCTTTAATATCTTTATTGATGAATCGGGTTCATTGCTATTTTAAAGGGTTGAATTTTTATTGATCACATTAATAACAAAAAATCAATCAAACTTGTATTGCGTCACTTAATCATTGCTTCGACTTATCATTGCGTTATCCCATCAAATCATCAGCTTATACAAGCTTCATATCATACTTGCGGCATCTTCATATTGCTTCTAAGTGTTATCAGGTCATCTTGTTATTGCGGCATCTTATAATTACGTCATCTTATTATTGCGTCATCTTATAATTACGTCATCTTATTATTGCGTCGTCTTATAAATACGTCATCTTATTAATGCGTCATCCTCATATCACGCCATCTTATAAATACGTCATCTTATTAATGCATCAGGTCAACGTTCGCACCACATACCCCCGCCATTTTTGAAGCACAGATACGGGAACCTCCAGACGTTGCCCAGGCCGACAGCGTAGCCAATCATGGTCAGGACAAACTCGATCTGCTTGCCCCATTGTCCTCTCACTGGTTCATCCTGTGGTTAGAAGGGATGTCTAGTTTTACTCTTGAGTTCAGTTTCCTTCTAAAACCATGTATATCGCATGAGACTCCCTGGTAGAATCTTTAAGGGTTCCCTAAACGCATGGCAGCTTTTCTGTGTGCCACACACGTTTTCTTGGTTTAAATGGAAGGGGTCGAGTGTGCGGTCCGCACCACGTGACACTACCAGAGGAGTTGGACAAACAACGAATGGCTAATTTAAAGTTAAAAAAAATAAATAAATAAGATGTTCAATTTACTGTTTATGAACTGCCTTGTCAAATCTTCATAACACATTTAAAATAAGGCAGCCCGGAACGGAGGACCTCACCACCACCACCCATTTTATTTTTTTATGCTTTTGATCGAATGAAAATACGAGCTGAATCATGGCATATTTGTTTTTTTGCTGTTTTTTTTTAAAAACTGTAGAGTACAGCAGAGATTAAAATCTAGCAGGTGACGTACATAAATTAAGAATTAAACAAATAACATTGGAGGTTTGTCTTGTTATTCAGTTAAAAAAATTATATTTAACTTGAGGCTGTTGTGACATATCTGAAGAGTTAATTGACTATTGTAATCTGTGGGCATGTCCAAACAATCATCTAATAAAGTGACAGAGAACAACATTTCATTTTTCTGTGAAATTTTGTCTAGCAGCTATTTCACTCCACCCCCCCCCCCCCCCAAACCCACCACCCATACTATTTGGAGATGCTCCATATTTTTAATAAGATCTTAACATGAACTTTTTCTACAATGATTTACCGTTGTCGATAGTGTCCTGGCAGGATCTTCTATTTCGATCTTAGTCTCTTTAACTTATCTCACAAGGAAATTTTGTCTGTTTATCCCACTGTTAAAATATCTCACGAGGACAGAGATGCTTTTCTACCCAACTGGAATGCTATCTGTTTATCCCACTGTTAAAATATCTGGGCTTTTTCTTTTTGTTTGTCCATCAGGCAACAAACAAAACACCTTTAATCGCATTGAGTGTTTTACATCACGTCACTACTCACAAAGGAACATTTTTTTTCTAGAGCAGCCATCTTGGTATTTTATCAATTTAAAATTTAAAAAAAAAATATTTTATTATAATTCTTTAATTTTTTTTTCATATCCATTTTTAATTGATTTATTTATATTTAAATTTCACAGCTTTGTTTCAACAAATCTCTAACATTTCCGCTCATTTCCCACCTTGTGGTTTATATCAATTAAATTTTGTGTGTCAGCTCCTACAAGAGTCCCGTTTGAAGTGAGGAGGAAAAAGAAAAGTTAATTAAAAAGGGACAAAAACACCTCTGTGTCCTTAGTCGAACAATACATTTGGGGGGTGGGGTGGGGTGGGGGTGGGGGTGGGGTGGGGGGTGGGGGTAGAGAAAGGTAGAGGGGTGTAGAGAAAGGAAGGGGGTGTAGGGAGAGAAGTGTTGAGAAAGGTTAAGGGCATGATATCGCACGGACTGGCAATTTGCGCAAACACACGTCTGAGTCCTTGTTGAAATTATGCAAATTTAAACATCGACAAGTTGCTGTGGCCGTGATTAGCGTGGTCATGTGACGAGGACACCACCAGACGATTTCACGGGTATGCTTATTATAGGAGGCGGGGCGATGTACAGGTGATGACAGAGGCGTAGCTGGGAGGGGGCGGGGGGGGGAAGATTCCCTGGGCGCCTTACTAGTTAGGGGCGCCGAAATGTGCTTTGATATAATTTTATTGATGAAAATAATGGGTTTGAAAGTTGAAAAAGAAAAGGAAGCTCTTTAAATTGAATCTCGTCCCCTGGCGCAAAACACTCTATCTACGCCTCTGGGTGATGATATCCTAGTAAATAGGCTAATTGCCTTTAACAGTATTTTTTCGGTTATTTCATAGTTTGAAAAATGATACACTTATTTCAAGTAAAAGATAAGAGTTTATTTATTATTGCTAGGAGTGACAGGGGAGAGAAAAAAAAGGGGGGGGGGGCTCCTGACCTCATTCGGGTTACAGTCCTGGAGAGAACTGCAGGTGCTGTTGGGTGACAGAAATTAGGTTTCATATTGCAGTACCTGGCTCAATTTAAAAAGGAAATACGTCTAACATTTAATGTAAAACAAAATAAATACATTTAAAAAAGAATTTAAATTCGTTTAAATGTTGTTAGTATTTAATATTTATATAGAGTCATAAAGATCTTCCTGGTGTTTAGTATTTAGATAGAGTCATAAAGATATTCCTGGTGTTTAGTATTTAGATAGAGTCATAAAGATCTTCCTGGTGTTTAGTATTTAGATAGAGTCATAAAGATATTCCTGGTGTTTAGTATTTAGATAGAGTCATAAAGATCTTCCTGGTGTTTAGTATTTAGATAGAGTCATAAAGATCTTCCTGGTGTTTAGTATTTAGATAGAGTCATAAAGATATTGTTCGTATTTAATATATATTATTATAACGCTTAAAACCCGAAAACCCGAAAATATTTTGATACGTTCGGACTCTTAAAAACATCATAGTTATTTTCTATTATTTTACGGAAATCGAATAAATTTACATGCGCAAAAAATATTATATTTCCGCCTTCATTTTAGCAAAAGTTTAAATAGTATTATTATAAATTACAAATACATATAAAGAAACAAATAAGGAACTATCTTAAGCATTTTATATGCGTTTAAAAGTTATGAAAAAAAATTAAATAGACAAAATGTGATCAGAGAAATACACAGTAATCACATTTATCGGGAAAACCTAAACATCAGTTGTTGTTAGTGCGTTCTTTAGCGCGTTGTCAATAAGGCGAAATAAAATTAAAATTAATTAGTTCAAAATAATCAAATGACGTAATAGTGCGAATTGCCTATTTAGCCAAAGCTAAAAGTTCTCTGATTTAATAAAAGAGCGTGACAAAACTGATGATCTACATTCTCCTTATATTAAGTAAAACTAATAATTAGCATTTATTGATTTTTAAATTGCTAAACTTAAATACTAATTTAGCTTTGTATTTTTAACATTTAATAAGTTTGTACTTTTTATTCCTTCCAAAAATAAACTTTGATGAAATTTATAAAGTAGTAAAAACCATATATTTAAAAATACTTTTAATAAGAATATGCCGTTTAATTAAATTGGTGCAGCAAAACTAAATAGCCAAATAACATTTTAATGCACTTATCACTGATCTAGATAGAACAAAGCATATTAAATGCAAAAAAATCTTTTTGCGTAAGTAAGGGGGCTTCAATCCAGTGGATGATTTATTTATTTTTTTAAAACTCTGTGGGCGGGGTGTACACTATACATTCATTTTGCCCAATAAAGCACAAGATTAGCCTCAGAAAAAATTTGATCAATAATTAACCTTCTTCGATACATTTATATCGATGGTAGGAATTGAGTTCATGCATTTTTACTTGGATGACAATATCTTTCAATCCAATGACATTTCAGTTGTAAAAAAGGAACTATATTCTCATTTTACATATGAACACATGTTAACCAATTAAGAAAATCAATGACGTTAACAAAATGTATATAAATTTACATAATTATACCCATGGATATCAAAACCCAATCACTTTACACAAGTGAAAATTTAATCTTAAAAATAGAGAATTTATTAGATAGAGAGTTAGACAGAAAGACAGACAAATACACAGATAGATGAAAGATAGATAGAGATGTAGATAAAAGATAGATATACGGATGGATGGATGGATAGATGAAAGGATGGATGGATGGAATGGTGGGTGGGTGAGAGGATGAATGGATGAATGGATGGAGAGATAGGTAGGTAGAAAGATAGGTAGGTAGAAAGATAGGTAGGTAGGTAAGTAGGTATGTAGATAGATAGGTAGGTAGGTAGGGAGATATGTAGATAGATAGATAGATGGGTAGATAGATACAGACATGTTTACTCTTATTATTTTGGCGTACAATTTACGATTTTGAGGTGTATACATTATATATACTGTTTATTTTTTTACTATTAGATAATGTATTGAACGATTTTATAATGATTTTGTACGATTTTAAGATTTTGAGGGTAAACAGGTCTGTAGATAGTAGCTGGATAGGTAGATAGTTAGGTAGATAGGTAGGTAAGTAGGTAATTAGGTGGGCAGGTAGGTAGGTAGGCAGACAGGCATACAGATGGTAGATATGTAGATAGGTAGATGATGGATAGATAGGTAGATAGATAAACAGTCAGGCAGTCAGACAGACAGAGAGACAGAAGGAGAGACAGAAAGAGAGACAGTCAGTGAGACAGACAGAGAGACAGAAAGAGAGACGGACAGAGATACAGACAGACAGACATACAGAGAGATTGACAGAGAGACAGACAGACAGACAAAGAGATTGACAGAGAGACAGACAGATAGACAGACAAAGAGACAGAGAGACAGACAGACAGGCAGAGAGACAGACAGAGAGACAGACAGGGAGACAGACAGACAAAGAGATTGACAGAGAGACAGACAGATAGACAGACAAAGAGACAGAGAGACAGACAGACAGGCAGAGAGACAGACAGAGAGACAGACAGGGAGACAGACAGGGAGACAGAGAGATAGAGACTGACAGTGAGACAGACTAAGAGACAGCTTGAGAGACAAACATAGAGAGAGACAGGCAGAGAGACATATAGACCGGCAGAGAAACAGAGAGACAGACAGAGAGAAAGAGAGACAGACAGAGAGACATAGAGACAGACAGAGAGACATACAGAGAGAGAGAGACAGTGAGACAGAAAGACAGATCATCCTTGAATAATTGCAAAATAGTTATCTTAATTCGGTAAACTATATCTATACATATATAAAAATTTATATATATAAGTATATCCCGTATGTGCTTCTATACCATTAATCCAAAAGTGATTAAAATTTTGTAAATTGTAAAAAAAAAGCAAATGTTTCTGAATTATTACACACATTTTACAATATTCCGTTTTGGGACCGGGGACCTAAAATTCCTTTTTCCCCCCTTTTATGAGCTAAATATAATTTCCGTATGCGTTCCTATACCATTCATCCGATTGCGATAAAACTTTGGTAAGTTGTTTTGCGCACCAAAGGTTTCTGAATTAGCTTATCAATTTTGAAATTTTCCTTTTGGGGCCTTAGCCCCAAATAATTTTTTTCTTATATGAGCTATGCAAATATAATTTCAAACAGTGCTATTGCATGGGTGGCTAGAAATCAATCAAATACAAGCGACATTTCAGTTTGTGTGTGACATAAGTACAACCATTTTAAAATTTTGCGTTTGTGGCCAGGGGCCTTATTTTAAAAATAATAAATATTTTAGCTATCTAAATATAATTTTAAACAGAGCTACTGCATGGGTGGATCAATCGCTACAAGTGTGTGGACTAAATTTTGAAAATACATGCGTCTCACATGGGCAGCTGTATGTTGCCTGCTCACGTGGACAGCTGTATGTTGCCTGCTCGCGCGTTGAAAAAACACCTAATTTATTTGTGTACTCAGCAGACGGAAAAAACAATAAATATTTTCTATTTAAAAATTACTTTTAAAACTTAATTAAAACACAAACACTTTTTTCATTGAATGGCATGCAACGCTTGCTGGGTTCTCGCTAGTAGAATCATAAAGATCTTGTTAGTATTTAGTATCTAGATAGAGTCATAAAGATCTTGTTAGTATTTAATATTTAGATACAGTCATAAAGATCTTGTTTGCTATTTCCAGAAGTCGCAACTGTCAAAGCTCTATGTAGTAATTAAAATGCTAGGATGTTAATCACTTATCATGAAGGTAATGGAAAAATGCTGGTAAGAAGTAATTTTAAATAATTTTTCGAAAAGTGTGTCTACTTGACTATAGTTAACTAATTATTTGGACATCGTGAACATATCGTCACCTTATAGTTGACTAATTATTTGGACACCATGAACATATCGTCACCTTGTAGTTGACTAATTATTTGGACACCATGAACATATCGTCACCTCCACACAAAGAAAACCCTCCAAAAAACCCAACAAATTCCTGAACAAATTCCTGAACAAATTCCTGAACAATCCTTACGTATACAAGTAAATGTCGACAATTTTTATTGATATATTTTTTTAAAAAGTATTATTTAAAAACAACATTATTTCTGCTCTAAAAATCCGTTTATTTGTCTATGCATACATGCACATAAATATATTTATGTGTACAAATATATTTTTTAGTAATATTAAGCTTTCAAATTTAAAAAAAAAATTCATTGAAAGGTCAGGGTCATAATTAAATGAGGTGTAATGAAATGAAATGTAAAAAAATATGTAACATTAAGAATTGCATTTGTTAAATGAAAAAAAAAAAAAAACAGGAAATGTCAGAATTTTCAGATGAACGTAATCATTTCCTTTGATAAGCAAAGTATTTAAATCTGTTTTGAACTAGTATATCACTGGGAACTAATGCCACTGGAATGGGGATTTATTCACAACATATCTCCGGACGTTTCCGGATATCACAGGATATCTTTAGAATTTTACAATAATTTCTTAGAAAAGAGACACCCAAAATAGAAATCTGATTTTCTTAATATTTTTATTTTAGTGATTTCATTTTACGTTCTTTTAGAAAACAGCAAAAATTTATTTTTACTTTTTTTAAATGCAGTCAGTGATAATGGTTTTTTTTAATACGTTGCAGACTTGTATAAAGCAAAAGACAGTTCTTAGTTTTTTTTCCACAGTTGTTAAGTACTGTAAGAATTATCAAGGCCGTCTTAAGGCATGGGCCCGCTGTCCACTGCCCGGGGCCTCACACTTCTAGGGGGCCTCACGCTTCAAAGGGGTGGGGAGCTCACACTTCTAGGGGACCTCACTCTTTTAGGGGGCATCACGCTTCTCACGCTTCTTGGAGGCCTCACGCTTTTAGGAGACTCAGTCTTTTAGAGGCATTATGCTTCACATATTGTTAAGAAATATTGAACGATTTTGAAAATTAAATATGATTTAAAAGTAAATGAATAGCGTTTTTTGCAATTTTAACCCATGATTTAATCACAACATTCAAATATTAATATTTTAAATTCGAATGCAAGTTGGATTCTTCTTAAAGGGGAATAACTCTCGTCAACAAGTTTTACTTCTCACAGATATGAATCGAAAATATTATATAGTCAGAATTTTTTATTTACAATCATGTTAGACTAAGATGTAAGCCAAGGGCAGTAATAACACTATCCACGCCACTGCTACCTACTCAGAAGTGAAAATTAGTGGAGAAAAGCCTGTGCCGTCTTAAGGCATGGACTCACAGTGGTGACGAAGTCGGAGCTGGCCATGGTCATCAAAATTCCTACTTTCGGTGCTAATATATGCCCTGCACCCCCTCCCCCGAACGCCGGACATGACACACAGACTCCCCAGCGGAAAAAGTACCTGAAAACTTATAAGCCTACATATGCCATAATGCTTTTAATAACATTAATTGAATAGTAAACTCTAAACAGCCGTTCACAGGAAAAGCTAGCCCAGGGCGCAGTATTAATACGAATGTTCCCTCCCTGTCTATGTGAAGTACATGGGATTTTATCGTTTAATTCACTTATAAGGTCTTTCTTAAAACGAATTTGCCGCCCCCCTGATATTGGCGACAAGGGTAATTGGCCCTCTCGCCCCCTCCTTAGCGCGACCCTGAATATATAGAGGGTTAGGGGCCTCAATGCATTACTGTGCCCAGGGCCTCCGCTGCTGTAAAGACGGTTTTTTTTTCTCTCGCAGAAGAAAGAGTACGAAACAAAAGACTGATCAAATAGTAAGCCAAAAGATACGATACCAAAGATAACGAGATTAAACTTTAATTTAATTATATAAATACATTTTTATACAAATACAAATTTGAGAACAGAAGCAAAGAGTGGGTCAACTGCAGCAAGTGGGAAAAAAGGTACAATTCTCAAAATAGGAATATTAATTTATACACACAATAGTATAAACGTGTCATCTCACTAAGTGTAGCTCAGTAAGTCTCTGTTGAGGACCTGGCGGGCTTTATGTATAAAAATTTCAACGGAACGTTCTAGTACAGAAAATCTAGATATGGCGTAAACTATTGGCATTCTTGTGAACCAATGGAACATATTCGAATGAAAAATAAACTCTTCGCCAGCCAGTACAGGGGTTGACAGGGAAAAAGTGACGACCTATTCACTCGGTGACGTCATTTTCAAGGTCGAGACAAGTCTAAGCGGTGGTGGCCATAAATAACCCCGTGTCGAAGTTCAAAATCGAGACCTACTCTGTACTATGGGATGTATAGCAACCGGTCTAACCGGCCTTTTCTTAAGTGAAACGCGTGCCATGTTCTTATTGTGTAGAGTATATTTTCATTAATGGTTCGTAAAGTGTATCACACAAAGACTCGCCCACCCGACGCGGCTGCATATTACAGAACTTTTTTTTCCTTCTATCTTTTTGCTGATAAGCAATAACTGGGTTTGAAAATCTTGATCAGATAAGACACGTGACCTTGATGACTTCGATGATCTTAATGGCCATTATTGAACGTTTTCGCTTTCAGACCGTGACTTAAGTCACTAAAAACATACACCAACATAATGTTCAGTCTCTCCCTCCCTCCCTCTCTCTATCTCTTTCCTTCTCTCCCTCCCTCCCTCCTCTCTCACTGTCTCTCTCTGTCTCTCCCTCTCTCTCTCCCCCCTCTCTCTCTCTCGCTCTCCCCATCACTCTCTTCCTCTCCTTCTTTATCTCCCTCTCTCTTTCTCTCTCCCTTTCTCTCTCTCTTTCTCACTCCTTTTCTCTTTCTTTCTCTCTCTCTCTCTCTCTCTATATATATATATATATATATATATATATATATATATATATATATATATATATAAGTGGTAGGATAGGGAAGGCCGCAACTGTCACGGCGAGAATGAAGAAAAGAGTCTGGTCCAATGCCAAACTCACAACAAGAACTAAGCTGCAGGTATACCAGGCCTGCGTACTGAGCGCACTCCTCTATGGTTGCGAGTCTTGAACTACATATACCAGGCACGAAAAAGGGCTCAATGGCTTCCACCTCAGATGCCTGCGCCGCATCCTTGACATCAAATGGCAAGACAAAGTCCCCAACACGGATGTCCTGTCTCAAACAAATATGTGCAGCGTCCCAGCCATTTTAATCCAAAGCCGCCTCCGCTGGCTTGGGCACGTTAAGCGAATGCAACCTGGTCGCATACCTAAGGACGTGCTGTACAGCGAGCTGGCGACAGGGAAAATGTCAGTTGGAGAGCCTCGTCTCAGATACTTAGACATATGCAAAAGAGACATGAAGGCAGCCAACATCAAAATCTCAAATTGGGAGGACCTGGCGGAGGATCGATCCACATGGCGGGGTATCGTGAAGGCAGGATCACTACGTGCCGAGGAGCTCTACAGGGCGGAAGCAGCTGCAAAGAGAGCGCAGAGAAAAGCCAGAATACACTGCTCCACCGCATTCGTGTGTGGGTCACGCAAAAGAGACTGCCACTCGAGGATCGGTCTCACTAGTCACACCAAGAGCTGCAATCAGAAAAGATAATCTCTCGTAGACGGAAAGATGCCATACATACATATACAGTGCATAATTCGAGCATAATTCGTTCCAGAATCTTACTCGTTAAGCGAAACACTCGTTAAACGAAAAAATTTTCCCCACACAAATCAATGTAAAATACGATAATGCGTTCCATGCTGAAAAAAGCTTTCAAAAATTTTTATTAACATTTATTCAAATAAAATTACTTATGAATTGTTAAGGAGTGTAACAACTTGGAATACAAGATTAGATTTGAAACAAAAAACGTAAATAAAAATATAAATTTATAACAAATAATTAATCCTTTTTAACTAGAAAACTGTCTAAAGACGTTTGTTTTTGCCGAGGCTTCAAAATTTGACAGAAATGTGTCACATCATTATCATTGAAAAATTTTTTAGCACGAATAGCCACCTCCTTATTGGGGTGATGCTTCTCAATGTACGATGCAACAGTTTCCCATGCTTTCAACATTTCTCGTATTGGGCTAGAAGATTGTTGCTCTGCTACTTCCTCCTCCATTAATGAGCTCTCCTCCACAATTTCTTGCTGTGAAACACGATGCAACTCCATAATGATAGAACGGTGATGTTGACCGATTGTATGTGCGCGCTAGATTAACCATGCTCACACCTTGTTCTCGCTTATTAATGATTTTACGTTTAATTTCAAAAGTTATTTTTTCTCTCTTATTGTTGTCTTCTTGGTTTTATTTTCTTCGAAGACATTTTAGTACAGGTTATTACACCTTGCAAATAAAATAATAAACGAATACTGTCTGAATAAAAAATTTGTAAAAACCGGTGATCACACACGAAAACAATACGCTAAAAGACGGAGTGCTAAACACAGACTAATGCATCGGCGCGGAAGTTCCGGCTCACAAATGAGTGCCTGAAAAAAGGGACTTCTTCTTTCTGCGTAACACGTTATGCGAAATTTCGCTCGTTAAGGGAGCAACTTCTTCACATTTTATTTGCTCGTTATGCGAATTGCTCGTTATGAGAGGTGCTCGTTATGAGAGGTGCTCGTTATGAGAGGTGCTCGTTATGAGAGGTTCCACTGCATATATAAATATATTTATATCTTTCTCCCCATCTCTCTCATGTTTGTATGTAAGTATGTTAATTTTTAAGTTCATGATTATGTTTGTTAAAATGTATGTACAGCGTGGTGAGCCCAGCCCTAGGTTGGGGTACTACGCTATAAAAAAACTTCTTATAATAATAATAATAATAATCTCTCTCATTTTGTCAAGTTAAATTATATTTTTGTTTGGTGTTAAAAACGCCAACTGGAATCACGATGAAATGACGTTACTTCCAAGGTCAAGTAAAGAAACAAATTGTTATTAATCTCTCCACCGGTTCATTCTATAACAGATTACGTTTTATTTTTGTTTACTGAACACATTCATACTGAGCAGGGAGGGGGTAAGGTGATAGGCTCAAGACATTAACGTTTCTCAACGAAATATATTTTATCATCTGTCAATTCGGAAATAGAGACTGGGGGATCAGCTGGTATTAAGTGCTAGGGCAGCTTGAATGAAATGAAATCTTAATCTGAAATGGAGGGACAACTTGACTTGACACCTTGAATGGGAGGACACATCGAATGGAATGACACATTGAATGGAAGAACACATTGAATGGAAGAACACATTGAATGGAAGGACACATTGAATGGAAGGAAATCTTGAATGAACATATAACTTGAATGGAGAGACACCTTGAATGAAGGGACACTTTGATTGAATGGACACCTTGAATGAAGGGACATCTTGAATGAAGGGACATCTTGAATGAAGGGACATCTTGAATGAAGGGACATCTTGAATGAATGGACACCTTGAAAGAAGGGACATCTTGAATGAAGGGATATATTGAATAAAGGGACATCTTGAATGGCGGGACACATTGAACGAATGGACATCTTGAATGAAGGGACAACTTGAATGAAGGGACACATTGAATAAAGGGACACATTGAATGGAGAACACACTGAATGAAATGACATCTAGAATGGACATCTAGAATGAACATCTAGAATGAAGGGACATCTAGAATGAAGGGACATCTTGAATGAAGGGACACATTAAATAAAGGAACACATTGAATGAAGGGACACATTGAATGAAGGGACATCTTGAATGAAGGGACACATTGAATGAAAGGACACATTGAATGAAGGGACACATTGAATGAAGGGACACATTGAATGAAGGGACACATTGAATGAAGGGACACATTAAATAAAGGGACACATTGAATGAAAGGGCACATTGAATAAAGGGACACATAGAATAAAGGGACACATAGAATGAAGGGACATCTTGAATGAAGGGACATCTTGAATGATGGGACATCTTGAATGAAGGGACACATTGAATAAAGGAACACATTGAATGAAGGACACATTAAATGAAGGGACACATTGAATGAAGGGACACATTGAATAAAGGGACATCTTGAATGAAGGGACACATTGAATGAAGGGACACATTGAATGAAGGGACACATTGAATGAAGGGACATATAGAATGAAGGGACACATTGAATGAAGGGACAACTTGAATGGAGGGACACACTGAATGAAAGGACACATTGAATGAAAAGACATCTAGAATGGACATCTAGAATGAAGGGACATCTAGAATGAAGGGACACATTGAATGAAGGGACACATTGAATGAAGGGACACATTGAATGAAGGGACACTGAATAAAGGGACACCTGGAATGCAAGGAGGTGGGCGTGACGGGGGATTCGAGTCAGATAATGTAGATCAATAAACAGATATTTGATGAACTCTGCTCAGACAACGTAGATACAAAAAGATAGACTTTTTGACCATTTGTTTGATGATCAATAAATTAATATACTTTATGGCAACTGTTTTTCATTCTTTTATTTACTTAGCCTTTGACCTTTATCTTCAAACTCTTACCATGTTTTTCATTATCCTTTTTTTAAAAATTGATTTTTTGGTGTCCTTTTGAAGAAAATAACGTTTCTTATATTACTAAGATTAATTGATTTTTGGTGTCCTTTTGAAGAAAATAACGTTTCTTATATTATTAAGATTAATTTTTTAACAATAATAATAAGAATAAAAAAAATATTTTGACTACTTTGATTGCGTGGCGATTAGCTGGAGGTTGAGACGCCTTGTAAAAAAAAATAAACCAACGAACGGAAGTCATATTTCTAAGCGATCCAGGATTTATCCAATGTTTCCAAGCAGTTCGCTGGAACCTTCCATGATGAACGATTGGACAATAAATCTCACGACTTAATAATGTTAGACTAAGCTGACCCAGTTCACGTTTTCTGAGGCTGATACCTTGGCTCATATTGAACATTTTAAAAAAAAATCATGTTAACTATAAAGGATTTCAATGTAAAATTTAACCTTCATTTCTGGTTTTAACAAAAAAGAGGTACTTAAGATTTTTAGTTTTTGATGACAGCCAAGCTGTTGATGTGTTAACGTAGCACTCGGTTTGTGTTGAGAGCATAGCAATGATTTTATTAAGGTAGCACATGGTTTGTGTTCAGAGAGCATAGCAATGATTGTTTTAAGGTAGCACATGGTTTGTGTTCAGAGAGCATAGCAATGATTGTTTTAAGGTAGCACATGGTTTGTGTTCAGAGAGCATAGCAATGATTTTATTAAGGTAGCACATGGTTTGTGTTCAGAGAGCATAGCAATGATTGTTTTAAGGTAGCACATGGTTTGTGTTCAGAGAGCATAGCAATGATTGTTTTAAGGTAGCACATGGTTAGTGTTCAGAGAGCATAGCAATGATTGTTTTAAGGTAGCACATGGTTAGTGTTCAGAGAGCATAGCAATGATTGTTTTAAGGTAGCACATGGTTTGTGTTCAGAGAGCATAGCAATGATTGTTTTAAGGTAGCACATGGTTTGTGTTCAGAGAGCATAGCAATGATTGTTTTAAGGTAGCACATGGTTTGTGTTCAGAGAGCATAGCAATGATTGTTTTAAGGTAGCACATGGTTAGTGTTCAGAGAGCATAGCAATGATTGTTTTAAGGTAGCACATGGTTAGTGTTCAGAGAGCATAGCAATGATTGTTTTAAGGTAGCACATGGTTTGTGTTCAGAGAGCATAGCAATGATTGTTTTAAGGTAGCACATGGTTTGTGTTCAGAGAGCATAGCAATGATTGTTTTAAGGTAGCACATGGTTTGTGTTCAGAGAGCATAGCAATGATTGTTTTAAGGTAGCACATGGTTTGTGTTCAGAGAGCATAGCAATGATTGTGTTAAGGTAGCGCATGGTTTGTGTTGAGAGCATAGCAATGATTGTTTTAAGGTAGCACTCGGTAAAGGTAAAAAAACAAAATGACAAAATTGACAAATTTTAAGTTTCCCGTAAAAACCGGAAACAGTCGACAAGCATATTGTAATGGAAAGCAAAACCGTGAAATCTCAGAGTTTTTGGTGTGTTCTTGCTTGCTTGAAATTTGTGTTTATGATCGTAATCGTAAGCAATTCAACACTGACGAGAATGCGACAAAATTATATAACTTTAAAAAATGAGGAACAAGCCTCATAGTCATTGAGGCAGTGTTATATGGTCATACAGACATTGTCATACGACATAGAGTCCAATAAGACATAGAGTCCAAGGATCATACAGACAAAGTCATACGATAGGGAGTCCTAGGGTAATAACAGACATAAACATTTAAAAATAGTAGTGTACGGAAATCTAGCTTCTTTTATCTTTTTAAGATTTTTCAAAAATAAAACGTGTCCGTGAAATATTTTACGTGTTTTTTTTAAATTGTTATTTTGGTCTAATTAAAAATTGCGAAGATTAAGAATATTTTCTTCCGCAATTACTTTGTTTTTATGTTAGCGATCCTGGTACCACACCAACATTATTACATAAGAATTTCATCATTTTTTTTTCAATCCTAATAACTAGAAAAAGGGCTACAATAGAGTACTAACAACTTAAAAGATATTGGATAGCTCCACAGAACTGATTGACCTGTCGCTGAACTTGAAGGCTTGCACTTTGACTTGCGACAAGTGCGCGGAAAAAAGAATAGAGCTTTATTGTAATATCAAGGTCATCTGCTATAATACAGCGTTCCCGTCAACCCCCAAGCTCGGTTTGAAGAGAATGTCAACACTGCTGATAATATTCAGTGGCGCTGTTTGCCACCCCGGTGTACCTACAGGCATTACAACTAGCGTCTAGGATCCAGATAACATAGATATCAGCAGAAGTACTGAAAACCGGTCGACAGGGCATCGGCCTGTGTTTTGAGTGTCCCGGTTTCAGTTGCATTTTACTTGGACAAAAATATGGGTCGGAGGCTAGGAAAAAAATACACATTTGTAATATTTTAACTGCCTCATAATATGTTGTTGTTTTTTTTTGGGGGGGGGGGACACTTGAGCTTTAAATTGGTGAAAATAAAATCATTTGATTTGAAAACATGTAAACATTTATAAACAGGATGCAAAGAGTCGAAGACTGTGGTAAATTATTGCAATCAAACGTTGCCTTTTTAGGCGAATTTTCAAATGCTCCCAGAAATATTCTAGGAATACGACATGTGCTTCATCAACTGGGCGATTATAAAAGAGTTCGTTAAGTTATAAGCACTCCACAATTGATGCCAGGAGGCCATCGCACTACAAGTCTGTAGATTGCTAGCAAATATGTTTCCTTAGGGGCATCAGCTTTACACTAGTCCGGCTGGTAGTCTGTGTATGCACGATGCAAGATTTATCGCGATGCAAGATTTATCGCAGTACAATACTCTTAGTTGAGACTTTAGAGCTTTTTGAATAATTTGTATTTATTTTTTGTAGAGCTGCTTAACTTGCTTGTTATGAAAATACAATTCAAATGACTTTATGAAGAAAAGAAACCAACAAGAATGTTTATTTGAAAATCTACGGTATCAGCTAGTTGTTGGAGGAATGAACATGCCTAATAAGTAATAACATAGTTCATCATTGAACACTTTTTATCTTGCTATGCGTGTGGTACTTTATCCGTGATTGATAAATAATCTGTTTTATTAGTTATCTAACTTTTTTTGTTGTGTTCTTAAATTTAACAGATTCGGAACAATACTTCTATGAAAAAACTATGTCACAAAATAACGTCATTAGAAAGGATTAGTTCGAAGTATTTATAATAAATTAAACAACCCTTCAAACAAAGTTTTTCGTATAAATCCTTTAAAAAAAACTTGACAGAATATCAACTCATGTAACGCAAATTTTAGAATCTCATTTTTTCGCTTCACCCCCTTTCGCCCCCCCCCCCCCACTTTCCCCTCCCCCAGTGATACGTCACTGCATCATTTTATTTCATGCCTACGAACTATACAATATTCTTTTTAAACTGAATGATTTTTATTATATTTAAATGTAGACTATTTAATTTTACGAAAAGAAAATATTGCGCAGCAAAAGCAGTTTCGTCCATTAAAAAAAAACTATTTCATTTATCGCAGATTTAATAGGATGGGGGCATGTCCAGTTATTGCTTCCTCCACTAGGCTAACCCCCGTTTTACAATACGTCCGTTTAAACAAATGCTTCTGTGTGTTGACGTTGAAATCAATAGTTTCTATCTTAAAGTATAAACACATTTGGTTCTTAAAAACTCTTTGGCTTAGAACACGTTTTGCTGTCTTCTCTGTGCGTAAGCGGGTAATATCGATACACCAATTAAGTTGAATGCCTAACACGTTCAGTGAAATCAGATGCAGTTAAAGTGTTACATTTGTCAATAGTGTTAAATGTTTCAAGAGCGTTACACTTTTCAATAGTGTTAAAATTTTCAATAGTTTTAAATTTTTCAATAGTGCTAAATTGTTAAAAAGTGCTAAATTTTTCAATAGTACTAAATTTTTCAATAGTGTTAAAGTTTACAATAGCGTTACATTTTAAAAGGAAAAATCTCCACTCACCGCCATCTTTGTATCCTCGTGTACGCCTGTGGCTCACACCAGAAGTAAACCACAACACCTTTTCTTTAAATATAAAAAGCCAGAATAAAAAAAATTGTCAAGATCTTTTTTAGGAATGTTAAAATGATAGTCTTGAGTCCTCCATAGGATGTGGTGCTATTTGAAGATATCCAATTTGGGAAAAGTCAAATTTTGAAAAACTTACGCTATAAGCCGGTTGGCTTAATTTCAAATAACAAACTTATCAAAGGTTTCATATCAGGTCAGATATAAGTTGTGTGTTTTTACACTGTCAGATCAGTTTTCATTTTTTTATATAATAGTTTTTAAATTATTTCAGAATTGAGATTCTAAGTTCTTCTATAAACACATTTCTACAGCCGTCTCAGTTCGATCTATCCGCAAAGAAAAGCAGAAACTATCGAAATTGCAAAGCGCCCACAAAATTCTGCGCCTCAGATGATTATATACGAAACCAACTGGTCTCCTAAGTGGTGAAATAGGGCATGGGCCGTTTTTAACAAAGTTGATATGGTATTTGTGCAGGGGATGGGGGTGGGTGGAGAGGTTGTCAACAGGTAGAGAGGCGTGGACGAAAGGTTGTTCAATGGCCTAGAAGTCACGTTCTTAGACAAGCCAAACTTGAACTGCGCTTTAAAACAAAAGGATGTGTTGGGACTTGACGACATCGGGGTAGTATGACTTACTTGCCGACATTGGGGAGTAGGACTTACTTGCAGACATCGGGAAGTATGACTTACTTGCCGACATTGGGAAGTAGGACTTACTTGCTGACATTGGGGGAGTAGGACTTACTTGACGACAATGGGGGAGTAGGACTTAATTGCAGACATCGGGAAGTAGGACTTACTTGCAGACCTCGAGGAAGTAGGACTTACTTACTGACATCGGGAAGTGGGACTTACTTGCTGACATTTGGGGAGTAGGACTTACTTGCCGACATCGGAGAGTAGGACTTACTTGCCGACATCAGGAAATGGGACTTACTTACTGACAACGGAGAGTATGACTTACTTGCCGACATCGGGAAGTGGGACTTACTTACTGACAACGGAGAGTAGAACTTACTTGCCGACATCGGAGAGTAGGACTTATTTGCAGACAAAGGAGAGTAGGACTTGCTTTCCGACATCGGGGAAGTAGGACCTACTTGCAGACATCGGGGAGTTGGTTCAGAATGATAATTTAATCTTTACGTTGAAATCACGTGACGTCTTGAAATAAACCACGTGTCTTTTTCATCTCTGCCAACATCAATAGTATGTTCAAATAAAAAACGTTATTTTATGAGTTGAATATAAGGTAATGGAACATTGTTGCCTATTGATAGTTCAGTTCCATAGTCAAAGTACTCATGAATTTATTTTTTTTAAACGAAATCTATTATCACATAGTACTGTTAGTTTCACATAGTACTGATAGTCTCACATAGTACTGATAGTCTCACATAGTACTGATAGTCTCACATAGTACTGATAGTCTCACATAGTACTGATAGTCTCACATAGTACTGATAGTCTCACATAGTACTGATAGTCTCACATAGTACTGATAGTCTCACATAGTACTGATAGTCTCACATAGTACTGATAGTCTCACATAGTACTGATAGTCTCACATAGTACTGATAGTCTCACATAGTACTGATAGTCTCACATAGTACTGATAGTCTCACATAGTACTGATAGTCTCACATAGTATTGATAGTCTCACATAGTACTGATAGTCTCACATAGTACTGATAGTCTCACATAGTACTGATAGTCTCACATAGTACTGATAGTCTCACATAGTAATGATAGAAGTTAAGATAAAATGATGTGGCAGCGCTATAAAACAAAATTTGGGTACAGAGTGCACTTTTTTAAAGCGGTAGCGCCAACGTTATGGAATAGTTTACCTCAATCTTTGAGGCATATTGAAAAGGACAGAAAATCATTCAGGAAACATTTAAAAACTTTTTTGTTTAATAGATTTGAGGAAACCAGAGTGCAGTGAGCATGCTAAAGTAGCATGGATACCAGCGCTATAGAAGTATTCAATCAATCAATCAATTAATCAAGAACTGACACGTATGTACGCATTCACTAACTGACTAGTAAGTACACATGCAAGAACTGACAAGTATGTACGCAAGCAAGAACTGACACGGATGTACGCATGCACGAACTGATATGTATGTACGCATGCAAGAACTGACACTGATGTACGCATGCAAGAACTGAAACGTATTTACGCATGCAAGAACTGATACTTATGTAGGCATGTAAGAACTGACACGGATGTACGCATGCAAAGACTTACGCGGGTGTATAAACATCAAATTTATATATAACTAATTGGTGGACGCACTACTCTATAGCCAGCCCTGTGTGTAACACTAGAGTCACTTTTTTGGTTACACCGTTACTATGAGTGTCAGTGGCGGATGAGCTTCAGTGACAGTTGAGTGTCAGTGGTGGATGAGTATCAGTGACAGTTTAGTGACAGGGACTGATGAGTGTCAGAGTTTAATACTATAAGATGTGTGAAAAGAGCATGAGTCAATGTGTTTAATAATTAATTCGTTTCACTCATAGATTAGAATGTTTAATATATACCTTTTTTTTTTAAAGTATGGATTCAGAAATAGTGGTCAATGTTTACTACTGTGGTATATATTTTTAAATGCAGAGATGGCAACAATAGAGGCCGGTAAACATCTTTGGGGTACACGGTAGAGGTCACAAGTTGCTCAAAAGTTGGTCAAATGCTGGTTAAATGTTTGTCAAATGTTGGTCAAATGCTGGTTAAATGTTGGTTGAATGTAGGTTGAATTTTGGTTAAATGTTGGTCAAATGTTGGTCAAATGTTGGTCAAATGCTGGTTAAATGTTGGTTAAAAGTTTGGGTTCTTGTAAAATAAAAAAAATAATGTCATTGTACTTGACATAATCGATGGGTTTGTTATAATACTGGGATGATTCGTGTATGACATGGCCACTGTTCTGGATAGGAACACCGTATTAGTACTTGAAATTATTATAATTTAAAAAAAAACAAAAAAAAAAATTGTTCTAAAATTGTATTCCATGAACCTAGAAATTAAATCCAGATGGGAGAAAATCTATTTTATACGACATATTTAACAATAGATCTGATCAATCTATTTAAATTTGCCTTGTTATATATTGGAAATATTAAGTTACACATCTAATTCATTTGCAATATTTTATGTCATATCGCTTTCATGAGTGCTACTTAAGGATATTTAGTGTAACTTTAAAATAATGTCTGATAGGTTTTGTTTTTTTTAATAAATATTTTAAACGCTTTATTATATTTTATTTGTACTTTTTAGTAAATTACACAATTTATTTTTCTCCCAATCTTGAGTATTTCATAGGGCGTCATCCTTTAAACTACAAACACAATGAAACTATGAAGGAAATAGCAGAACTAGGTATGAGGAAGCTTGAATAGAAAGACTGGAAAAATAAGAGAAGAACGTTTCGGCTAAGAGCCTTCCCGAGCGGACAGGACAAATGAAAATACGACAAGAAGAAGAATCAAATTAAAAGACTTACGTGTCCGCCCTTATTATTGCCGGAAGTTGGATTTGATAAAACTAAGATTACATGAAGTTAAAGAATGTATGTATTATAACTGTGAAAAATAAGATCTTAAATGGCATAAAAAGAACTCCATTACAAATCTTCACTGATATCAACAGGATAGTGAACCGCTAATAATTTTGATTTTTTTCTTCTTTTTTTTCATCTTGAGGAATTGATATATACCTCCAGTGGAAGCTGAACTTCTCAGAAATGATCACTGCATCATTGGAATAAACAGTGAGTCAACCAATAACATTATCCAATATTACAGAGAAAACAGACTTTCTGAAATATTATTCCTCGTGGGGATTCATCCATTTCATCTTGTTTAGACATATCTGCTTTTTCTGTAGCACCTTTATCATGGAACCTCCTTCTTCTGAATTTCGCCTCACCCAGAGTTCCAGAGCGTTTCACTTCTATGCACAAATTGAAGACCTTAGTGCTAAAAGTACTCAAGTCACATTTTTGTCAAAATCAATCTAAACTGTGATCTTTTCTTACCCAGTTTAGCCAAGTGTACTGCAGAAATTTGAACACATTAAAATGTGCATTAGGCCCTTAATTAAACAATACAAAAAATGAAAATAGTCATATTTTATAGACGAAAAGTATATTTGAACTTGATTGTCTCAAAATGTGCATTTTGTGACTTAAGTACTTTTAGCACTAAGGTCTTCAATTAGAAGCAACATGTTTAGCGTCACATACTTTTCCAGCTGCTACGAAGATTTGTCAGTTCTTAAAATCAAACCTTTTAAGTTGGGCACTTCGAGATTCAAAGTTTCATTTCTGGATTTCTGGATGGAATGCCATTGTTACTGATATCATATGGAAGTAACACTCTGTACCATATAATAGAAACTGATCACATACATGAAGGATGTGACATAAGACAAGGCTCCATTTATCTCTTTCCTTGTGTTGGCAGTTATGTTCAACTCCAAGAGGTTTTCTGATGGTAAGTTGATGCCTGGACTGTAGGGTTCATGTTTTCAACACAGTCTGACCGTCGTGTGTTAGACATGCCGTCTGACCGTCGTGTGTTAGACATGCTGTCTGACCGTCGTGTGTTAGACATGTCGTCTGACCGTCGTGTGTTAGACATGCCGTCTGACCGTCGTGTGTTAGACATGCCATCTGACCGTCGTGTGTTAGACATGCCGTCTGACCGTCGTGTGTTAGACATGCCGTCTGACCGTCGTGTGTTAGACATGCCTTCTGACCGTCGTGTGTTAGACATGCCGTCTGAACATCGTGTGTTAGACATGCCGTCTGACCGTCGTGTATTAGACATGCCGTCTGACCGTCGTGTGTTAGACATGCCGTCTGACCGTCGTGTGTTAGACTTGCCGTCTGACCGTCGTGTGTTAGACATGCCGTCTGACCGTCGTGTGTTAGACATGCCGTCTGACCGTCGTGTGTTAGACTTGCCGTCCGACCGTCGTATGTTAGACATGCCATCTGACCAGCGTGTGTTAGACATGCCATCTGACCATAGTGTGTTAGACATGCCATATGACCATTGTGTGTTAGACATGCCATCCGACCGTCGTGTGTTAGACATGCCGTCTCACCATCGAGTGTTAGACATGCTGGTTTGAACATCGTGTGTTTAGACATGCTGTCTGGACATCGTGTGTTAGACATGCCATCTGGACATCGAGTGATAGACATGCCGTCTGACCATCGTGTGTTAGACATGCCGTCTGACCGTCGTGTGTTAGACATGCCGTCTGACCGTCGTGTGGTAGACATGTCGTCTGACCATCGTGTGTTAGACATGCCGTCTGGACATCGAGTGATAGACATGTCGTCTGACCATTGTGTGTTAGACATGCCATCCGACCCTCGTGTGTTAGACATGCCGTCTCACCATCGGGTGTTAGACATGCTGGTTTGAACATCGTGTGTTTAGACATGCCGTCTCACCATCGGGCGTTAGACATGCTGGTTTGAACATCGTGTGTTTAGACATGCCGTCTGGACATCGTGTGTTAGACATGCCATCTGGACATCGAGTGATAGACATGCCGTCTGACCATCGTGTGTTAGACATGCCGTCTGACCATTGTGTGCTAGACTTGCCGTCTGATCGTCGTGTGTTAGACTTTCCGTCTGACCATTGTGTGTTAGACATGCCGTCTGACCGTCGTGTGTTAGACATGCCGTCTGACCGTCGTGTGTTAGACATGCCGTCTGACCGTCGTGTGTTAGACTTGCCGTCTGACTGTCGTGTGTTAGACATGCCGTCTGACCGTCGTGTGTTAGACATGCCGTCTGACCGTCGTGTGTTAGACTTGCCGTCTGACCGTCGTATGTTAGACATGCCATCTGACAAGCGTGTGTTAGACATGCCATCTGACCATCGTGTGTTAGACATGCCATCTGACCATTGTGTGTTAGACATGCCATCCGACCGTCGTGTGTTAGACATGCCGTCTCACCATCGAGTGTTAGACATGCTGGTTTCAACATCGTGTGTTTAGACATGCTGTCTGGACATCATGTGTTAGACATGCCATCTGGACATCGAGTGATAGACATGCCGTCTGACCATCGTGTGTTAGACATGCCGTCTGACCGTCGTGTGTTAGACATGCCGTCTGACCGTCGTGTGTTAGACATGTCATCTGACCATCGTGTGTTAGACATGCCGTCTGGACATCGAGTGATAGACATGCCATCTGACCATTGTGTGTTAGACATGCCATCCGACCGTCGTGTGTTAGACATGCCGTCTCACCATCGGGTGTTAGACATGCTGGTTTGAACATCGTGTGTTTAGACATGCCGTCTCACCATCGGGTGTTAGACATGCTGGTTTGAACATCGTGTGTTTAGACATGCCGTCTGGACATCGTGTGTTAGACATGCCATCTGGACATCGAGTGATAGACATGCCGTCTGACCATCGTGTGTTAGACATGCCGTCTGACCATTGTGTGCTAGACTTGCCGTCTGATCGTCGTGTGTTAGACTTTCCGTCTGACCATTGTGTGTTAGACATGCCGTCTGACCACCGTGTGTTAGACATGCCGTGGAGAGATCATCCAAAACACTTCTGCAAGATTTCCCATCGCTGTGGACTAGAACTAAACAAGTTGTTAAGTTTGTACAGTACCAAAGTATGCTATTACGTCAGGAATGCATTCTATGACGTCATTTCCACAAACAGTTAAGTTTGTGGCATCCACATGGTGAAAGTAATGCTGTTTGCCATTGGTCAATTATTCTTGCATGTGCAGCTTTATATTATCCTGCCATGTTAGCTGCATTGTCATACCTCTGCTCACGACAATTTGACATTGGCATATTGGGTTAGTTCAAAGTTTCTATTTTTATCTGTTCTTTGTCATATCAAGTCTTATGGCTTGTTTCGATTAACTGTAAAAATCATCCTAACATTTCTAATGGTTTTCATATGTTATTACAAAACGTAAAAGTAAAAGAAATATGGTTTGTTCAACACGGGATGAATCTGATGTGGAATCAATAGTTAACAGCAAAGTACTTAACAGTTTGCTTGCCAGATATTCAAGGACCATTGCTTCTCTCATGTTCTGAGGTTCCAGTACGTTAGATACTGACCATCCTTTATGTTGATGCAAGCATAGACTTAGATGCTGACCATCCTTCTGTTGATGCGAGCATAGACTTAGATGCTGACCATACTTCTGTTGATGCAAGCATAGACTTAGATGCTGACCATCCTTATGTTGATGCAAGCATAGACTTAGATGCTGACCATCATTCTGTGGATGCAAGCATGGGCTTAGATGCCACTATTGCTGCAACAGAACGTGTTCCAAATTACCGATAAGGCAAGCAAAATAATGCTTGTTTAGCTTCATAGAAGACACGTCAAACTTGGTCATGTTTTTCATCATTTAAACTTCGAAATCTTAGACCACTTTTATCTATATCTTTTGGAAAGGTTTTACGAAAGCCAATATGACCTTAAAAAAACAACGCTGTTTATATCAAACAAAAAATAAGTCATCTCCGTATTTCTCTCGTAATTGTAAAACAAGGCTGCGAGGCGGTATTGCTATACATTAAAATTATAGAGTATGAAGTTTATATCCATAATTGTTTTTCTTTGAAAAGGTTTTTCATGGGTCCCCTTTGAGCGCCATGGGCACCCTTTGAGCTCCATGGGCCCCCTTTGAGCTCCACGGGCCCCCTTTCAGCTACTTGGGCCTGGGAACAATGAACCGACTGAAACCTCCTTCTCTTGAGGCCTGCAGTCCCCACATTTCTAAACTGAGACATCTACATGTTAACATTTCAACACCGACTGCTACCTGATTATAATATAATTTAACACATATCGATACTTACTCAATTACCTAACACGTATATTGTCATAGTAATAAAAACTATTTTATTGCAATAACAATGTTACTTTCTCGTTCCCTCGCCTCAAACACACCCCCACCCTTTTTTTTCCAACCAAACCACGTTCTTTCACAGTTTAAATTCCTACATGATTTTAGTTACGACTAAGCAAGTTTGAGTATTTGTTGGTATTCTGGTCTCCTAATGCCTACTAATGGATCCGCTTGCGTTGCTGGTTTCGCTTGTACGTGCGCAGATAATCATCGGAGCGGAACCAATCGCATCGCTTCCCTTTCACATGCTGTGCTCAACGTCACGGCTTTTAACGCCGGCTCATTCAATTAGAATGGAGGATTGAAACCACTTGGTACAATCGTTAACAAGCTACGATATCCTCCACTGTAATCGAACACATTGATGTAACACATGCGTACAGTTTTGATTGTGTCCGCGATTGATGCCGGTCTTCTTCAAGCGTTATTAGTGTTATTGTGATTTTAGATTTTTTTTCTAGTCGAAACTTTATAGTAGAGTATGTATGAAAGGATTGTAACTTAAGTCCCAAAAGAATATTTAATTTATCAGATATAGTAAGGTATAATTTAGAATGAGCTCTAGAAAAAGGGTTTTGAAACCCCCTAAGAACTATTGGAACCTCTCATAACAAGTAATTCGCATAACGAGCAAAAAAAAATTTGAAGAAGTTGCTTCCTTAACGAGCGACATTTCGCATAACGAGTGACGCAGATAGGGGAAGTCCCTTTTTCTAAAAAACGATTACGCATTCTTGATGATGTTGAGAGGACCAGCAGGCTATTTCTAACTTTAAAAAACTCTACACTAAAACACTTTTCGAGCGTTGTTTTGAAGTTACCGAAGAGACAAATCTCACTCTTAGAGAGTTTTGGAAAGATCATTTTCACATCGTTGCTTTCCTCAAGATGATTGACAAGGCTTGGGAAGGAGTTACCAAGAGGACCCTCACTTCTGCTTGGAAAAAACTTTGGCCTGAGAGTGTTGTTGAATGTGATATTGCAACAGTACCTGTACAGTTCACGAGATTGTGTCATTGGCCAATATCATGGGACTCGAGGTGGACAACAACGATATTGAAGAGCTTGTGAAAGAGCACAGTCAAGAGTTGACCGCCGAAGAGCTTATGGAGTTGCATCGTGTTTCACAGCAAGAAATTATCGAGGAGAGCTCATTAATGGAGGAGGAAGTAGCAGAGCAACAATCTTCTAGCGCAATAAGAGAAATGCTGAAAGCATGAGACACTGTTGCATCGTACATTGAGAAGCATCACCCTAATAAGGAGGTGGCTATTCGTGCTACAAATTTATTCAATGATAATGTTGTGACACATTTTCGTCAAATTTTGAAGCGTTGGCAAAATCAAAAACAAATGTCTTTAGACAGTTTTCTAGTTAAAAAGGATTAATTAGTTGTCATAAATTCATATTTTTATTGAAGTTTTTTGTTTCAAATTTAATTGTATTCCAAGTTGTTACACTACTTAACAATTCATAAGTAATTTTATTTGAATAAATGTTCATAAAATTTTTTGAAAAATGAGTATTATTTCAGCATAAAAACGCATTATCGTATTTTACATTGATTTTTATGGGAAAAATTGTTTCGTTTAACGAGTGTTTCGCTTAACGAGTAAGATTCTGGAATGAATTATGCTCATTATGAGAGGTTCCGATGTATAGCGTAATTTGCTAGTCCATTATATTGGTAGCTTATGTGCTACATTAGAGCCCCACAATCGTTGTGCCGCGGCGTACTGATGTGCAGCCAGATGATGCTACGTCCCGCTGTCAATGCCTCCAAGAGAAGGAACAACACATCCATTACGATCATCATATAGATAGTATAAGTCGATGAAAATATATAATTTAGATTGTAGTATTTATCGATAGAATAAAGCTATGATCATATTAATATAATGAAGCGATGATAATATAGATAGATTAAAAACTCTGAACATTTAGATTATAGACAGAATAAAGATGTAATCATATAAATATAATGAAGCGATTAAAGCGATGATCATATAGATAGAATAAATGCTAAAATAGGATGACGATGAGATTTTCACCAAGCTGCCAAACGTGTCCAAACATATAATGTCAGAATAATAATTGAATTTTCAAGAATCACTTTGATCCTTTAACCATTTAAATAATTAAAAAAACAACAGGGTTGGCCATGATATGTCTCATTCAAATTCTGAAGCAGTCGAAAATAACGATATTGCCTCTACTACGGCCTCGTCTCAGATACTTAGACTTAGACATATGCAAAAGAGACATGAAGGCGGCCAACATCAACATCTCAAATTGGGAGGACCTGTCGGAGGATCGATCCACATGGCGGGGCATCGTGAAGGAAGGATCACTACGTGCCGATGAGCTCTACAGGGCGGAAGCAGCTGTAAAGAGAGTGCAGAGAAAGGCCAGAAAACACTGCTCCACCGCATTCGTGTGTGGGACATGCAAAAGAGACTGCCACTTGAGGATCGGTCTCACTAACCACACAAAGAGCTGCAATCAGAAAAGATTAATCTATCGTCTCTCGTAGACGGAAAGATGCCATACAATACAATACAGAGGCGTAACTAGATTCGGAGCAATTCCGACAAACAATTGCCAGGTGATATAATACCTGGGTCTGAATGGCGGCGCTGCGTGTCCTGGTCCATTATAACTAAATGCTCTTCGGATGTAATTTGTGGTAGTTTATTTTAGTCAAGCTAAAGAATTAAGCTTGCAAACATATGATCAATTCAATTATATTTCACTAGCGAGTACCCGGCATGCGTTGCGATGCCACTCAAGAAAGAAAGTGTTTGCGTTTTAATTATGTTTCTTGAAGAGCTTTTAAATACACAATGTTTTTTGTTTTTCCGTCTGGTGCATACACGAATAAATCGGAAGGTTTTCCGACCCGAGAGCAGGCGACATACAGCTGTCCATGAGAGAAGCATGGGTTTTCCAAATTTAGTCCGCAAACTTGTAGCGATTGTCCCTGTGCTTTGTTGATGGTCATTGCAAATGCGAGTCGCACCGGAAACTGCAGACGTTTAAATTCAAATGGCATATCTGTTGGAATCATTGGGATGCGTGGCAGCAGTACATCTTCGCCTTTAAATTTTCCATTTAAAATAGTTGCTTCGATGATATTGTTCATCATCTTTTTCACTGAAAGCTTGGTGCCGTTACAAAGTCGTGGTGGATTTATGTTTCGCAAAAGAATGATAGGCACGCCAATTTTGAGTGTTAAAACGTGCGACGGGATGCCTGGCAAGTCAAGTGAATTCAAGAATTCCGTTGGATAGTTGACAACTTCGTCTTCATTCAATACAGTATCGATGGACTTGTACGTTGTCGTTTCGCCTGGGATTTCATTTTGAATGCTTAAGTTGATGGCATTGACATCGTTGTTTTTGGCTGCCAATATAGCACGTGCACTGAGCCACTGATGATTTGTGTAATTTTGTGCGATATTTGGAAAAACTCTATGAATCAATTCGTCGATGGTTGCTGTCATTTTACAGAAACTTGTTGGCAATCTGAAACATTGTGTGGATTCATCGATTGCCATTTTCCCATTCCCAATGTCCAACAACTGTTTTGCGAAACGTTCAGCGGATGCATCATTGTGTAGTTGCACACGCATATTGGTCTTCAAAGTCAATTTCTGTACATGCCACCATAAAACTGATGATTTTAGACATGCATTTAATTCATCTGCAGCGGTTGAACGTGCTATAACTGGTAGAGTTTGTCGAAAATCACCAGATAATAGAATAAGTGCGCCACCAAAGAGCTGTTCATTTCCTCTCACATCTTTAAGTGTACGATGCAGCGCTTCCAATGCTTTTTTGTGCGCCATAGTACATTCGTCCCATATAATGAGTTGACATGATTGTAGTACTTTACCCATTCCAGAATGTTTATTTATATTGCATGTTGGTGTCTCAGTTATTTGCATGTTCAATGGCAATTTCAGTGCTGAATGCGCTGTTCGTCCACCATCCAAAAGAGTTGCTGCAATTCCAGATGATGCGATTGCCAGTGCAATATTCTTTCGAGATCGTATGGTTGCCAAAATAAGTGAAATTAGGAAAGTTTTGCCTGTGCCTCCGGGAGCATCTAGGAAATACAATCCACCTTTTTGACTTCCAATTGCATTCATAATTATGTCATACACTAAGCGTTGCTCTGGAACCAGTTTCGGATGATTCATTTGAACAAATGTACCCAATTCGTCGATATCAAAGTGTGTTTCTCGATGCAAATCTCGATGGAATAGGTTGTTTTCAGATCGATTCGGAGCAGTCATTCCCAAATCTACCAGTGTTTTGTTAGCGATTGCCAAACACATGTCCTCAATCGAAATCAATGCCTCATTATACACGTTTGATGTAAATTGAATATCCGGATTTTGTTTCTTTGCACGCAAACGGTGTAGAATGTCTTCACTCATGTAGTCTTTGTATTTCTCCCAAAGATCTTTTGGATTGGATGGGAAGCATGTTGTCAATATGATTGAAAACAAAGTGCGTATTTGCTGTGGTTGAGCAATATTTGATGCATCAGAAAGCGAAGTGTCCCAATGAGCATCGTTTTCCAGAAGTTTTAATTCTTGGCAAGCTTCACGATAAGTGGCACATACTTGACCGTTTACTGTTCTCAATTCTTGGAATGATGTCGGTCCACGTACGTTGATTAACAGTAATCGCAAGTAAAAGCATTCTGCATTGTTTGGGTGAACAGTGTACAGACGGCCTAATGCGTCGGTTGAATATAAATTGGGGTGTTTTTCAAATGCTTTACCCTGTTTGCGACGTTGAAACCTTTTCGCTAAAGCATTCCATGTGTAATATGTTGGCACTTCAGAGTAAAGTAGCGACTTTGCAAAAATATCATTCCCGCACAATGAGAAAAATGCAGTTAACGTTGTTGGCGGAGGTGACAAAGCTCTTGCACGTGCATTTTCTAATGTAAAGTACACGCGCTGTCCATTTTCAAGGTGCACTGCCAAATGAACAACTGTTGGATGGCGTTCATGGATTGGAAATGATAAAATGCGCCATATTGCTTCATTGCTACTAATGTAGCGTCCAAGTTGATATTGGTAGACTTCATCGAGTGATCGTGTTGTTTTTTCCAATCCAAAAATTGCCATATCGCTTCCTTTGTTAACATATTTGCAAATGTACTTGATCGATTTCACCGAATTGCAATACTCGACATTGATGTGTGCTTTGAACGTTTTCGAGAGTAACGGTGAATAAGGTACAACCCAACGATTATCAACTTCAACATCATTGTTTCGTACTTTTAAAGTGATTGATTTGCCACCATCTTCAGTTGATCGTCGACGATATAGTGGATATCCGTCATTGCCAGTGACAGTCTCAGCAACTAAATCTCTTGGGTATCGTTTCGTACATTTCCCATCAGACATGCATGGAGAATTTTTGTTGAGTAAGCCACATGGACCGTGAATCATGTTTTTGGTGACGATTTCTAATAAGTATTGATCAATGTCGCCATCAGGTATTTCTGCAGAAATGACTTTATCAATTTGATCTGCTTGGACTTTTTCGATCAACCAAATTAAAATGTGTGCATGTGGCAATCCTCTTTTTTGCCATTCAACGGAATACATCCAACAGCGTGTCCCTCCAAAAACATGATGCTTGACAATAAAATCGATTAAAGATTTCAATTTTTGTTTGAACACACGGGCAGCAATATCGTGACGATTTGATGGTGATTGTCCAGTTAACAACAGTTCTTGTATTTCATCCCACTTAGGGTTGCATGTAAAGGTAATAAAAAAATCTGGGCGGCCATATGCACGAACATATGTCATTGCATCTTGTGCGTATTCATGCATGTGACGTGGACTCCCAGTAAATGTGGCCGGCAGTATAACCATTTTCCCTAATTCATTTGGATTCACATTGCCATCATTCACAACTGCATCACGTAAATGAATGTACTCTTCGGAACGCAACTTGCTTTGATTTAATCGAATGTAGAGGAGTCGTTCGGTTTCGATTTTTGCATACATATCAACAATGTATTGATGGAACAATTGTCGACATTTCAAGATATGATTTTCGGCACTCTCACGAATCATCAATCGATATGAATAGTATTTCTTGGAACTGACTTTCTTATTCGATTCCTCATCTGTTTGTGGATTTCTCAATTTGATGTTGAAATGATATCCATCTTCTCCTTGCCAAAATAAAATTGGATATTGCAATGCGTCGTATGAGCGATGAGTTTCTGAGACTCGCTGAACATCACCATTTCTGCGATGAAGAATTATATCACGTGAGTTAAATTCTTCGCCCACTATAACGATCGCAACTTCATCAATTGTTGGTGCGTTGTATTGTCTTTCGTGTTGGCCGGCAGGTGTTTTGTCTGCTCTAACTACAACTGAGTAATCATCTGTCGGCATTTGTTCAAGTGAATTTCTAAACAATTGAACTAATTCGTTGTGTTGCAAAAATAGAGATTGCAATACAGCTACAATTTCTCTCTTAGTGCCCATATTGATATGACAACGTTGATCGATTTGTTCATCAGTATTCCCCATAAAATAAATTTGAAGAAATTTGTGATCTGTGTCTGGCAGTGGTAGTAGTGATCCTGCACGATGATAAATTTGCCCTTGCACTTTAAATGTTGGCATGTAATTCTCGCGCACGATATTTGTTGCACCGAACGATGTCATTTGGAAACATGAATTGTACTTGCGTATGTTTGCCAAGAAATGTTTCGATTGGCTTGTTTCACCTGATACCAAGGTTGATAATGGTTCTGGTGGTGAATGTAATTCTTGCAATTTCACTTTCCCACCCGCGCAGCAAATTCCCGCAGTTTCATTCTTAAATTTGAGGGCACTGCAATACACGCATAATTTATCCATTTTTCCAATAACCACGCTTGGATGAAGACTGTAATCATAATTAGCATTGTAATGGAATGCACTAAGATTTAATTCAACGTGCAGTGTTCGTCTGGTTCGAGCATTGCGTACTCGGGCGGTTGCCAGTCTTGCTTCACGTTGCTCGACTGTTTCAGATGAACGGGTTTGAGCGTTGCGTACTCGAACTGTTTCCAGTCTTGCTTCCCGCTGCTCCACTGTGTCAAAGGTACGGGCTTGAGCATTGCGTATTCGAGCGGTTGCCAGTCTTGCTTCACGTTGCTCGACTGTTTCAGATGAACGGGTTTGAGCGTTGCGTACTCGAACTGTTTCCAGTCTTGCTTCCCGTTGCTCCACTGTGTCAAATGTACGGGCTTGAGCATTGCATACTCGAGCGGTTTCCAGTCGTGCTTCTCGTTGCTCGACTGTTTCCGATGCTCGTGATGACCTTTTCTTTCGCGCTTGAGGTGTGGAAAAACCAATAGCTTTTCGTTTGGGTGGCATCAGTGATGTGACAGCAAAAGTATTGCTTTGTGACGAATATTACAAATGCATGTGATATCTGTTATTATATTTCGATAGACAATGCTAATTTCACATTTAACACCACTTGTTACCTCAAACACAAAATGAAATATCGCTGTTTGTATTTGATTCAATTAATTAACGATATTTTTAATGGTTATAGTTTTCATATGTTAGGAAGTACAATGAATTGTTGGCAGTACATTTCCAGTTGTATAAGGGTCACATTACTTTATAAATCATAAATTCCAGCGTTAAAATCTAGATGTTATTATAGTTCAATACCTTCGTTGTCTATTGGGTAATTTAAAAACTTAAGAAACCATCGATTCATGTCAAATGTCTTTTCATAAAACAAAACAACTGCGAATTTCTCACACTCTATTATAGAATTACTTTATCATTGCTGTTCAAAACCATAACACGTTTACAACGTCATATCCTATTCTAAAATACGTCACAAAATTCAAGCTTATTTATAAAAACAACAAAAATACTCTCTACACTAAACATGCAACAATGTGTTTTTTCATGCTCTTACTACAAATTGCTGTCTGTTGGCATTTGTTCAAGGGTGGTTGTTTTGACGGCTCTGTTTGAAATTATATTGATGAAGCTCATTTAAGAAAACAAAACGAATTTAAGGCCCCCGGCCCAAACGAAATATTGTAAAATGGTTGCATTAATTCAGAAACCTACTTATTATGTAACACATAAACTGAAATGTCGTTATTTGTATTTGATTCAATTTCATCCACCCATGAAATAGCTCTGTTTTAAATTATATTTTTATAGTTAAATTAAGAAAAAATGGAATTAGGGGTCCCTGACCCCAAACGGAATATTGTGAAATGGTTGTAATAAATTAGAAACATTTGCGGGAGTGCGCATATCAATTCACCAAAATTTTATCGCAATCAGATGAATGGTATACGATAATTATAAAGACAATAAAACGGTGGCACAAACGGAATATTGTAGAATTGTTGTATTACTTCAGAAACCTACTTATTATATCACACACACAGTTTAATGTTGCTATTTGTATATCATTAAAAATCTATCCATTAATGTAGTAGCTCGGTTTGAAATTATATTTGTATAGATCATATAGGAAAAATAGAACATGTGGCCCCTTGCTCAAAACGGAATATTTTTAAACGGTTGTAATAATTCAAAAACCTTTGCGGGCGTGTGCAAAACATCTTACTAAAGTTTTATCGCATTCAGATGAATGGTATAAGAGCGCATACAAAACTTATTTTTTAGAAAACTCTTATAAGTAAAAAAAAATTTGGGGCCAACGGCAAAAAACGGAATATTTTAAAAGTGTTGTAAGGGATAAGTAAAATGCGCAAGCTTATGGACAACCTTTCAAAAAAGTTTTGTTGCAATCACATGAATGGTGTAGGAGCGCATACGGTTTGAAATTATATTTATATAGTTCCTATAAGAAAAAACGAACATGGGGCCCCTGGCTCAAAACGGAATATTTTAAAACGGTTGTAACAATTTTAAAAACTTTGTGGGCATGCTCGCAACATCTCGTCAAAGTTTTAGCGTATTCAAATAAATGGTGTAGGAGCGCAGACAAAATCTATTGTTTACAAAGCTCATATTAGAAAAAAAAACGATTTTGGGGCCAACGGCCAAAACAAAATATTTTAAAAGTGTTATAATGACTCAGTAAAATGCGCGAGTTTATGGAATACAACACTCCAATGTTTTGTCGCAATCGCATGAATGGTGTAGGAGCGCATACGGTTTGAAACTATATTTATATAGCTCATATAAGAAAAAACGAACATGGGGCCCCTGGCTCAAAACGGAATATTTTAAAACGGTTATAATTATTTCCAAACCTTTGTGAGCGTGCTGGCAACATTTTACAAAAGATTTAGTGCATTCAGACGAATGGTGTAGCAGCGCAGACAAAAATATTTTTTACAAAGCTCGTATAAGAAAAAAAAACGAATGAAGGGCCAACGGCCGAAAACGAAATAATTGAAAAGTTTTTTTATAACGCAGTTAAATGCCCAGGTAGGTGGCCAACAAATCAACAAAGTTTTGTTGCAATCGCATGAATGGTGTAGGAGCGCATACGGTTTGAAACTATATTTATATAACTCATATAAGAAAAAACGAACATGGGGCCCTTGGCTCAAAACGGAATATTTTAAAACGGTTTTAATAATTTAGAAACCTGTGTGGGCATGCTCGCAACATCTCGTCAAAGTTTTAGCGTATTCGAATAAATGGTGTAGGAGCGCAGACAAAACCTATTGTTTACAAAGCTCATATAAGAAAAAAAACGATTTTGGGGCCAACGGCCAAAACGAAATATTTTAAAAGTGTTATAATGACCCAGTAAAATGCGCGAGCTTATGGAATACAATTCTCCAATGTTTTGTCGCAATCGCATGAATGGTGTAGGAGCGCATACGGTTTGAAACTATATTTATATAGCTCATATAAGAAAAAACGAACACGGGGCCCCTGGCTCAAAACGGAATATTTTAAAACGTTTATAATTATTTCCAAACCTTTGTGGGCGTGCTTGTAACATTTTACCCAAGATTTAGCGCATTCAAACGAATGGCGTAGGAGCGCAGACGGAAATATTTTTTACAAAGCTCGTATAAGAAAAAAAACGAATGAAGGGCCAACGGCCGAAAACGAAATAATTGAAAAGTTTTTTAATGTCGCAGTTAAATGCCCAGGTAGGTGGCCAACAACTCACCAAAGTTTTGTTGCAATCGCATGAATGGTGTGGGAGCGCATATGAGACAAACATACATACATACATACATTCATTTTTATATATATAGATTTGATACCTCATTTTGTCTTACAAACCCAACAATAATATTGTAAAAAGTTTTTTTAATCCCATCCTCTCACTTTAGGTACCCGGGTGAGAATAGCCACTTCGATCAGTTATTCTTATTCGATGGCGTACGGTGTTAACACAAAAAAAACACCTCATTTATTATTTTTATTTTAAATTTCAATTAAACCAAATACACGAAATATTTCCTGAAACCTTAGTTTTTTAGGCTCGTCGTAGTGGCCGTGGTCTTAGGATTAAAAACGTAGTTACTATGGCGAAGGCGTAGGGGTAAACACGTGTGGATTTAGGAGCAGCTTTGTGAAGCCTAACAAGATGTGATCTCTCCTGCGGTTCCATTGAATATTACTAAATAAAAGTAAAAGTTAATATGTTATGAATTTCGTTTCATTTTTTATTCCCTTAGTTTATTTTGGATGATACATTTTGGCCCCCGACTCAAATCTTTGAATCCCATTCACCTTAATGATATTTTGAGCATATATATTATATGCCTAGGTTTTCAATGGTTAAACTTATAATGATCTATTTTTCTTTTATTGTGTGGCCTGCTTGAGAAGACATTTGGCCGAAACGTGCATTTATCACCTGACTTTTTATTACTCAGGCCTTAACAAATCTTGTTCCACAACTTATGACCCTGGCATGCATGTGTTTTATATTTTAATCACTTAATTTTGAGGCAGTATGTATCTGTTGTTTTCTTTTTTTAAATTACCAGTTATGCGATTATTTTAGTGATGAAAAATTATGTTATTTGATGAAAGGAAAGCTTCACGCACGAGCTTATGTTCAATTCTCATTGTTAGAACGAACTCATTTTGGGGGGGGGGGGGTGAGGGGGGAATTTGTTTTTGGTGAACAGCAGGATTTTTCCAGGTCTCTATCTTTTTCTATGTGCGCCTTGCGTGAAATATAGTCGCGGAGCACTGCCTTACAACGACATCGTCTATCCGTGTCAGCATTGGTTCCAGATGTCTGTCGGCGTATAAAAGGGTGTTTTGAGTGCTCCTTACAGTGACGTATTAACCTACTTTCACCAGTTGTAAATGGTTGATCCTTTCTATGATTTGAGGCAGTATGTATCTGTTGTTTTCTTTTTTAAATTACCAGTTATGCGATTATTTTAGTGATGAAAAGTTATGTTATTTGATGAAAGGAAAGCTTCACGCACGAGCTTATGTTCAATTCTCATTGTTAGAACGAACTCATTTTGGGGGGGGGGGGTGGTTGGGGGGGGGAATTTGTTTTTGGTGAACAGCAGGATTTTTCCAGGTCTCTATCTATTTCTATGTGCGCCTTGCGTGAAATATAGTCGCGGAGCACCGCCTTACAACAACATCGTCTATCCGTGTCAGCATTGGTTCCAGATGTCTGTCGGCGTATAAAAGGGTGTTTTGAGTGCTCCTTACAGTGACGTATTAACCTACTTTCACCAGTTGTAAATGGTTGATCCTTTCTATGATTTGAGGCAGTATGTATCTGTTGTTTTCTTTTTTAAATTACCAGTTATGCGATTATTTTAGTGATGAAAAGTTATGTTATTTGATGAAAGGAAAGCTTCACGCACGAGCTTATGTTCAATTCTCATTGTTAGAACGAACTCATTTTGGGGGGGGGGGTGGTTGGGGGGGGGGAATTTGTTTTTGGTGAACAGCAGGATTTTTCCAGGTCTCTATCTATTTCTATGTGCGCCTTGCGTGAAATATAGTCGCGGAGCACCGCCTTACAACAACATCGTCTATCCGTGTCAGCATTGGTTCCAGATGTCTGTCGGCGTATAAAAGGGTGTTTTGAGTGCTCCTTACAGTGACGTACTAACCTACTTTCACCAGTTGTAAATGGTTGATCCTTTCTATGATTTGAGGCAGTATGTATCTGTTGTTTTCTTTTTTAAATTACCAGTTATGCGATTATTTTAGTGATGAAAAGTTATGTTATTTGATGAAAGGAAAGCTTCACGCACGAGCTTATGTTCAATTCTCATTGTTAGAACGAACTCATTTTGGGGGGGGGGGGGGTGGTTGGGGGGGGGGGGAATTTGTTTTTGGTGAACAGCAGGATTTTTCCAGGTCTCTATCTATTTCTATGTGCGCCTTGCGTGAAATATAGTCGCGGAGCACCGCCTTACAACAACATCGTCTATCCGTGTCAGCATTGGTTCCAGATGTCTGTCGGCGTATAAAAGGGTGTTTTGAGTGCTCCTTACAGTGACGTATTAACCTACTTTCACCAGTTGTAAATGGTTGATCCTTTCTATGATTTGAGGCAGTATGTATCTGTTGTTTTCTTTTTTAAATTACCAGTTATGCGATTATTTTAGTGATGAAAAGTTATGTTATTTGATGAAAGGAAAGCTTCACGCACGAGCTTATGTTCAATTCTCATTGTTAGAACGAACTCATTTTGGGGGGGGGGGGTGGTTGGGGGGGGGGGGAATTTGTTTTTGGTGAACAGCAGGATTTTTCCAGGTCTCTATCTATTTCTATGTGCGCCTTGCGTGAAATATAGTCGCGGAGCACCGCCTTACAACAACATCGTCTATCCGTGTCAGCATTGGTTCCAGATGTCTGTCGGCGTATAAAAGGGTGTTTTGAGTGCTCCTTACAGTGACGTACTAACCTACTTTCACCAGTTGTAAATGGTTGATCCTTTCTATGATTAGCACACATGTCATGCACTGCTTAGCTCTGTTATAAGATAATATAAAGGCAACGATGTGTTATCATTCACCTTTTTTTTTTCATTCTTCACTATTATTATAAAGATAAACTCACCCCCCCCCCCCCCCCCCCGTTTCTGAGTGATAAAAATTACTACGGGAAAAAAAAGTTACTCTTAAACCATAATCGGGAATACCCGCTGAGGCACAAAAAGTGTTTATATCTATATGGCACTGTGTGTGTCAAGTGCTTTATAACGGTGTCAATCACCCTTCATCGTAAACCACGTCCCTCGACACGCCCGGCACTGTGTTATCAGCCATGTTGACACACACACTTACCTGGCACTTACATTTCATTAAGGTAATAAGAAGGGTTGTAAAAAAAAACTTGAATGCAATTGATTTATCTACTGGCGGAATAATGGAACGGGTCTGTTGACGACAGGTGCGCCAAAGCGAACTCGACCATTGGCCAATGGGGCAACAGGTGCGCCAAAGCGCACTCGACCGATGGCAAATGGGGCAACAGGTGCGCCAAAGCGAACTCAGCCATTGGCCAATAGGGGCGACAAGTGCGCCAAATAGAACTCGACCGTTGGCCATTGGGGCAACAGGTGCGTCAAAGTGAACTCAACCGTTGGCCAAATGGGCGACAGGTGCGTCAAAGCGAACTCGACCGTTGGACAATGGGGCAACAGGTGCGTCAAAGTGAATTCGACCGTTGGCCAATAAGGAAACAGGTGCGCCAAAGCGAATTCTACCGTTGGCCAATGGGGCAACAGGTGCGCCAAAGCGAACTCGACCGTTGGCCAATGGGGCAACAGGTGCGCCAAAGCGAACTCGACCGTTGGCCAATGGGGCAACAGGTGCGTCAAAGCGAACTCGACCGTTGGCCAATGGGGCAACAGGTGCGTCAAAGTGAACTCGACCGTTGGCCAATGGGGCAACAGGTGCGCCAAAGCGAACTCGACCGTTGGCCAATGGGGCAACAGGTGCGTCAAAGCGAACTCGACCGTTGGACAATGGGGCAACAGGTGCGTCAAAGCGCACTCGACCGTTGGCCAATGGGGCAACAGGTGCGTCAAAGCGCACTCGACCGTTGGCCAATGGGGCAACAGGTGCGTCAAAGCGCACTCGACCGTTGGCCAATGGGGCAACAGGTGCGTCAAAGCGCACTCGACCGTTGGCCAATGGGGCAACAGGTGCGTCAAAGTGAACTCGACCGTTGGCCAATGGGGCAACAGGTGCGTCAAAGTGAACTCGACCGTTCGCCAATGGGGCAACATGTGCGTCAAAGTGAACTCGACCGTTGGCCAATGGGGCAACAGGTGCGTCAAAGTGAACTCGACCGTTGGCCAATGGGGCAACATGTGCGTCAAAGTGAACTCGACCGTTGGCCAATGGGGCAACAGGTGCGTCAAATGGAACTCGACCGTTGGCCAATGGGGCATCCGTTAATTCCAAGTTTTAAAGATTTGCCTTAATTTAGATGCGTTTTTGTTTTTTTGTTGTGTGTCAAGTATGTGTGTGTGTGTGTGTGTGTGTGTGTGTACTGCTTGAATTGCAAACTCTTTTCTTGATGTGTGTTGTTTTCTTCTTTTAGTGTACATGCAACACAATCAGTGTACATGTATCTCAATGGGTGTACCTGGAGCCCAGTGTACATGCAACTCCATCAGTACGCATGCATCTCAAATAGATTTATTTTTATTTTGGGAATCATAAAAGATTTAAAAATTAGTTTGGGCTATCCTGCCCTGTATAGTAATGTCCAGTGAATTGGGATCCCTGTCTCCCTCCACATCTGAGGAAGTCTTCATTGCCTCCACATTCATTTGATGACATCCAGTGTCCCTTTCATTTGAGGTCATCCAGTGTCCCTTTAATTTGATGACACCCAGTGTCCCTTTCATTTGATGACACCCAGTGTCCCTTTCAATTGATGACATCCAGTGTCCCTTTCAATTGATGACATCCAGTGTCCCTTTCAATTGATGACATCCAGTGTCCCTTTCAATTGATGACATCCAGTGTCCCTTTCAATTGATGACATCCAGTGTCCCTTTCAATTGATGACATCCAGTGTCACTTTCATTTGATGACATCCAGTGTATCCCAGAATCAACTCCTGTTTTCCATTTACATTATCTAAGGTGTAAAATATTGCTCCCCCCCCCCAATCCCACTTTATTTTCTCCAGCTATGTGATAACTCAATTAAAAACACTATCAAGTAAATAGAAAGATCATCTTGAGCATATAGTGCACGGCGCTGTCTCACGTTATCTCTGGCATATATTTTCAACCCCCAGTCACGCACTGTGTGGGATCGGGCATGCTTAACGCGTGGGGGAGGGCTCCCCAAGGTCAAGGTCACCCCGCAAACATGAAAGAGATTTCCAATTGGGGTGGGGGGATAAGAAAATAAGCTAAGTATTTGTATCGTATTTTTTTTGTTAACGCTAATGGGTCAAAGGCTATGTCAGTTTGTAGGAATTTAGGCTTAGAGAGTAGCAAGAGATCAAAATATGAAAACAGGGAATACCTTTAAGAGGGGAGGGAGGTTAATGGCCAATAAACCATTGCTCCACTCGGCAAGGGGGTGGGGTGGAGTGGGTGTGGTACAAGTGAACTGATTTGTGAAATTTATGGAGTCTTAGTATAATAGCTGATAGCCTGTTACGTGATTACTTTTATTAAGACGATGAGAGAGAAATCAATTGTAAAAATTAGTTTAATAATTTTCACGTTACGATTGATGGAGTGATTGATTGAGTACTAACGTAGCGCTTGTTGTGTCCATGCTGTTTTAGCATGTTCACGGCACTCTGATGTGTCCAGGAGTACAATTGGAAGAAAATATTCCAAAAAATGAGAAAATGTGCGAGAGATTTCACTGCTGCCTGTTAAGCGGACTCGTGAACTCTCATCACTGTTACAGCACGCAACTAGAGATTGGGTCGGGGGAACATTATGTATAGGAGCCCAGTATCAAGTGAACTTGGTATAATGTCAGAAGAAGGAGCTGGTCAGCTTCATTTTATCATCTTACTAATGGAAAAATACGTATCCGAAGACATCCATTCTGATTTTGGCCAAAGTCTTAAGTGTATTTTTTTTTACAGATCGATTTTACCATTTCTTCCAGATAATTTTTGTCAAAATTTCAGATTTCCTTTCTTTTGTGCTTTTGCTGTTTTTTTATTCCGCCATCTTGTTGCATCCGGAAGTTGATTGATTGATTGATTGGGTATTTATATAGCACTAGTATCCATGCTACTATAGCATGCTCACTGCGCTATGGTTTTCTTAAATCTATTTAAACAAAAAAGTCTTTAAATATTTCTTAAGTTGTCTCTTTTTAACAAGTTAAAAAATAAGAAGTGATTTTTTTTTTAAAGTAGCCATTCACTGTCCTTTGCGAAGGAGATAGTTTGACGTTTTTTAAGGAGGCTCATTGTAAATTAGTCTGAATTAAACTTATGCGTAAAATGTAATTTTAATAAAATTCGATTTTGATTTCTCTAAGTGATGCACTTCCGGTGCCTTGAAAAGTCCCAATTAGTGCAGGTAAATGTAGTAATTTGTTTTGTGTGTGCCTTATTTGGACTTTGACAAATAGTTTGAGGCACGAACATCATGTGTGTTTTGTATTAATTGATGAAAATTTGTTGTTTTTTTAAACAGTTAAATCTGCGAGCCAAAAAGCGTTGAATACTTTAAAATAACTCCTGAATTAACGATGTAGCGAATTGCGTTTCTTCGTGAAATTTATTTTTATAAAGTTTAGTTTGTGTGTGGGGGGTTAGGGTTCCGACAACATAAAAGACAACATGAAAGACAACATAAATAAGCAGATAGGAGACTTGTGAGAAACTCAAGCATTTCCCCGAAATAACTTGTTGACGCCTACTAAATTATAGTTGACCTCCGGAACCGAAACTATAACCTTTCATGATACAAATGATATAACATCACCGAAACTATCAGATTTCATGATACAAATGATACAACATCACCAAAAATATCAGCTTTCATGATACAACATCACCGAATCTAACAGATTTCATGATACAAATGATACAAAATCACTGAAACTATCAGCTTTCAAGATACAAATGATACAACATCACCGAAACTAACATCTTCCATGATACAAATCAAACAACATAAGCTGGTTAATATTTTTAAAAATAATAATAATAAATATTCAAACAGAATATGGAGCTTATACATAACAATATGTGATTTTTTTCTCCGCTTAACTAACGAAGCTTACTTTCTACTTAAGTTGTCGCTGTTGTTACCAGTATCTCCTTTGCAGATAATGCAAGTTATTTGATCAAATTTTTAGACGTTTGAGAGCCGTCACGTTGTAACCGAAATATCATAGCCGATAAATAAACATTGTTTAGAAAAAGAAGAGAAAATGAAAAGAAAAAGTACTTTACAGTTTCAATGATGCTATAGCTTAAACTGGAGTACTTTCAAGTTTCAATGACGCTAAAGCTTAAACTGGCCTTAGAATTCGTACCGCCAGTGGCTTATCTGGTTGATAGATTATTGTGATGACAGCTGGTATAAAAAAAGTCATGTCATGACGACCACTCATGACAACTGGCATCCCATATTTAGAAGTATGCAGGTACGGAATTGGTGCATAGACGTAAAATACGCGTAATACTCACTTCGGAAAAACGGATGAAATTAAGCTTTCAGTAAGGAAGAGATCCAGTAGCGTCAGTCCTTATTATGGAAGTCGGGCTTCAAGATACGTGATCGATGGCTTTTAGTGCTTGAAAAATGTTCTTTTTAGAGTGATTTACATTTAAATTGACGTAGTTTTAAATTGTTGAACATTTTCCGTCATGCATCTGAAGCCAGGTGGGTACTTAGAGGTGCGAATTTTCGAGTCAACATTGGCCGTGTCATCGAAGAGGATGTCCATCCTTTACCAACCTCTTCCATCCTCTGCAAACTTGTCAGTTCTAATCTCCAAGCATCTTCTCAGCCCCATACTCCCCCCGAAACGTGTCACAGATTATCACCCAATGATCCTATTTCACTCCATCATACAAGCCTCGCTGCTACAACCCATTCCGCCCCTCTACATTTCTATCACTCTAGTATCTCTTTCTCTCTCTCTCTTTCTCTCTATCTCTCTGCATCTCTTTTACTACTCATATCACATTTATTTCACCAACTATTTCAGAAAAACAAAAGGAAATATTATGCACCAGTTATCGGGAATTCTCTTTTAAGATCGATTTGAAAAACTGATTTTTGGTGGGTTCATTTTGGGGTGTGGGACTGAAAATGTGAATGAATATGTTGTCATTGGCAACGAGTCTATGTGCAAAGTTTTAGTTCGATAGAATGACGGGAAAGTGGTTACTTAGCCGTCTGAATATTTTTGCCAGTCCGCAATCCAGCCAGTCACGAAGAAAAGAGAAGTTAAATAAATAATTAAAACAACCTATATTAACTTACAGCACGTGAAAAGCTACAATGCTTGAAAAATAAAAAATATTATGTTATTCACACATATAAAGATACAATCTTACAATTATGTAACGTCTGGTATATGTGAGGAATTTAAGCAGAATCTCTCTCTGATTGGAAAGCTGCGGGCCTATATATAAGGATTGACAAAGCTGTAGCACTGAGACAGCGGGATTGACCAAGCTGTAAAACTGAGACAGTGGGATTGACAAAGCTGTAAAACTGAGACAGTGGGATTGACCAAGCTGTAAAACTGAGACAGCCAGATTGACAAAGTTGTAGCACTGAGACAGTGGGATTGACCAAGCTGTAAAACTGAGACAGTTGGATTGACAAAGCTGTAAAACTGAGACAGTGGGATTGACAAAGCTGTAAAACTGAGACAGTGGGATTGACCAAGCTGTAAAACTGAGACAGCCAGATTGACAAAGTTGTAGCACTGAGACAGTGGGATTGACCAAGCTGTAAAACTGAGACAGTTGGATTGACCAAGCTGTAAAACTGAGACAGCCAGATTGACAAAGTTGTAGCACTGAGACAGTTGGATTGACCAAGCTGTAAAACTGAGACAGTTGGATTGACAAAGCTTTAACACTGAGACAGCCAGATTGACACGTCTATAACACAGAGACAACGGGATTGACAAAGTTGTAACACTGAGACAGTGGGATTGGCCAAAGCTTTCACTTCTGAGACATTGATTTTTACAAAAGCTCTCAAAACCGAGCCAGGTGTATGCGAATGTTCGTAGGCCGAAGCATCGTTCGTTAACCGATACAAAACTAGTCCATATAAATTGACTTCAAAACTAAGCAATTTCAGTTTATTAATAGTCATGCCGCACATACATTGTAACGACACACATACATTGTAACGACATACATACATTGTCACGACACATCCATCGTCATGACACACATACATCGTTACGACACACATACATCATCATGACACAAACATCGTCATGACACACATACATCGTTACGACACACATACATCGTTATGACACAAACACATTGTCATGACACACATACAAGATAATGACACACATACATCGTCATGACACACACACATGTCAATGACACACATACATCTTTAGTACACGCAAACATTGTCATGGTAGAAGAAATGTTATCGACCTATTGTAACTAAAACCCAGACGGAACCCAAAAGGTTTTCAACATTTTTTTGTAGTTGATTATTTTGATGACCCAGTCCGGGATTTCGCTTTTGTGCCCGGCACTGGGTTGTGACCCAGCATTTTGAAAACGCTGACTTATATGTTTGTAATAATTCTATCTTGCTCGCTGTCATAAACTGTTTCCGGTCTCTGTCCTCTAAGCCAGCAGCTGTTTATTAGATATGATCAATTTCCAGGTGTGCACCGAGGAGCTGAAAACATGCTCCATCACTACGAGACCCCACAGTGAATATTACCTGTCGCCGTGCACCTGTGGGAAACTGTCTGACCTGAAGCTCAAAGTGTGGATTGACATCAGCGGGCCCTACCTACACCGGTGGTGCTCTTTCAGGACGCGGCTGTCCGACGTCTCGGCGTTTGCGCGATTTTTTCCGAACAACGATACTGACCACATCGCCGCGAGTGGCCCACTAAGAGTAGCGGACCTGATGAATGAGTTGTGGGCAGCTCATCACGTGATTCACTAGCCTGACAGTGTCTGTTCATACGTCTAATAAACTGTATGGGTCATGCCATCTTTTAACACAAATTAACACAAGACAAATGTTGATTACTGTCCCGTCCTAAGCAATCAAGTTTGATCAAAGTATTCAGTCATCTGTGGTACAATCTTTGTCAGATAGTTGGAAGCCGTGTCTTAATGACGCTTGAAGTTGCTTGGCCAACATGACAGATTGACTTATGACGTTACATGGCCAACATGACAGATTGACTTATGACGTTACTTGGCCAATATGACTGATTGACTTATGACGTTACTTGGCCAACATGACAGATTGACTTATGACGTTACTTAGACAAAATGACAGATTGGCATATGAAGTTACTTAGACAAAATGACAGATTGGCATACGAAGTCACTTGGCCAACATGACAATTTACTTATGAAGTTACTTGGCCAACATTACACATTGGAATATGAAGTTACTTGGCCAACGTGACAGATTGACATATGAAGATGATATACCAACAAGATGCTTCCAGTCATGTTGTAGAAGGACATTGTGACAAATGGGACTCGATCATGACATGATATTAATTCTAGTTCAAATATTTTATGTCACTTAAAACATAAGCCACATTTTTTTAAAAATCTTGACCTGTTTGAAAAGTATCTTTGGCGAATTCTTAAGACCTTAAGGCAGTGGTCGGCACACTCATTAATCAAAGAGCCAAAAACCAGCAGCAACCCGATTAAAAAAAATGTTGAGAGCCAAATATCTTTTCAAGAACCAGTCAAGAATCATGTTTTTCGGAATCAAAACCGATTTGTTGCCGACTGGCCGAGCCGCACTCAGGTTGCTTAAAAGCCGCATGCGGCTCGAGACACGCGATTAACCGACAACTGACTTAAATTACCGCAAGTATTTAGCTGAGACCATTCAATATGAATCAACGGAATCAATGAAAAATGACCTTTTCACAGAACTAATTAATATCTTTGTTCTTTTACTCAAATTATGTTAATTTTTTTTCTCATTTCCCACCAACGTACCCTTTTATCCACATATTTCCACTTTCTTTAACTTTTCTCTCCTACTCGCTCTTTCCATCTCGCTGTTTCTCTCTCTCTCTTTCTCTCTGTCTTCTGCTTCTGTCCCTCCTTCTATGCCCCCTTCCTCACTCCTTCTGTCCATCCTTCTTCTCCCCCTTCTTCCCCTCCTTCTGTCCCTCCTTCTTCCCCTCCTTCTTTGCCTTCTTCTTCCTCTCCTTCCTTCCATCATTCTTCCCATCCTTCTGTCCCTCCTTCTTCTCCCCTTCTATCCCTCCTTCAGTTCCCTCATTCTGTCCCTCCTTCCCCTTCTTTACCCCCTTCTGCCCGTCCTCATTTTTCCCTTCTTCTCCTCCTTCTGCCCCTCATTCTGCTTCTTCACATCCTTCTGTCCCACATTCTTCCCCTACTTCTGTTTTTCCTTCTGCCCCTCCTTCTGTTCCTCATTTTGTCCCACGTTCTTTACCTCTTTCTTCCCCCCTTCGTCCCCTCCTTTACTGTCTTCTTCTTTTCCTATTTCTCTCTATCCGTTTGATTTGCCTTTAATAACTTACAAAAGGGACGCAATCTTACAACGATTCGCTTGACTGACTTTATAACAAGTGGGATAACTCGTCAAGTGTGTAACAGAAACATTTATCACCTGCAATGGCTTATGCGAAAAATTCCCAGACACCACTATTTGCAGGTAAGTAAGCCAGTTATATGTTTGAACGTGACTTTGACAGACAGCAAAGTCTTCAGGTAAGAAAACCAGTTATGCATGAGCGTGACTTTGACAGACAGCAAAGTCTGCATGTAAGTAAGCCAGTTATACATGAGTGTGACTTGGACAGACAGCAAAGTCTTCGAGTGAGAAAACCAGTATTACATGAGCATAAATTGGACAGACATCAAAGTCTACATGTAAGTAAGAGTTATACATTAGCGTGACTTTGACAGACAGCCAAGTGTTTATGTAAATACGCTTGCATTTATACATGTATTTAACTTGAAAACAGTTATAAATAGGAAATATAAAACACATGTTAGGGGAAAACCTGATATTCGACTGCTCCAAACAATGGACGTATCGGCTAAAGAGCATCGTAAGTTATCAAGTACAGTACACATTAATAATGGGGGGGGGGGGGGGAGGGTAATTACTTAAAACAGCTTATCTAGTTTGATAGAAATATCTAAAACGATTACGTTCTCTCATCATAAACTCCAGGAAAAATAATCTTATAAAGAAGGCAAAATAATATTTTATACTGTTTTTGGGACAAGTTAAAAGGACCAGGGTTTAACGTTGTCTTAAATTATTATTATTAAAGACAATGTATAAGATTGTATGTATCATTGAGAACGAAGAATAGGACAACACGTAAAAGTTTATGACATATCCCATACAGTAATTAAAACTTCTTTAAATATAAAGACCTTAATTTGTCTTTAAGACTGTTTAGGATATGTTATGTGAGAAAGGAATTGTGACTAATGATGGCGTTAAAGCGGTGTGAGATTTTTAAGTGAGAAAGAAATTGTTATGAATGATGGCGTTAAAACGGAGTAAGATATGTTATGTGATAAAGGAATTGTGACTAATGATTGCGTTAAAGCGTGGTAAGATATGTGATAAAGGAATTGTGACTAATGATTGCGTTAAGGCGGGGTAAGATGTTATGTGGTACTGACATTGAGACTGATGAAAGCCCTATTTCACCAGATGTAGTCCTCATTCTTGTTGGGATCGCCTGTACACTTGGCACACACAAGTCTTAAAACTCATGTCAGAGTGATTGCAGCTTGCAGCCAGCCCAAAGGATGACTATGAAATTATTGAATTGAAAACTGAGATTTGTGTTTCATAAAAGTTGTAATCTCTCATTTAATACAAGACAAAGTATAAAAACGACATAGTAAATAAAGGCAGTTACAGTGTAACGCTACCACTGATTAAAAAATTTACTTTTTGTTCTTTTTTTACTTTGCGAAAAGTAAAGTGGGTGTGTATTTTTATAAGTTTTAATAAAACTTCTTTTTTTTTAAAAACCACTCAAGACCGGTGGTTCTCAACCTTCCAAACGCCGCGAACATTTCATACAGCTCCACATGTTGTGGCGACCCCTCAGCAACACAATTATAATAATAAAAATAATAACTCTAGAGTATATGTGTTAGAGGTGGTTTTAGGCGACCCCTGAGAAAGGGTTGCGCGACCCCAACAGGGGTCGCGACCCACAGGTTGAGAACCGCTTCTCAAGACTGTTACAGACGTGAAAATTGCCAATAATGCCTCTGAAACATCTCATCTCCATCAAATGATGTTAGGAACGTAATTACATCTATACTTCATTATTTAATTAAAAAATTCTGATGTGTTTTCGCAATAGCAAATAGAAAATATCACTAAATGCAAGCCATTAAAATCATGGTAGCATCGGGTCATAGATTCTAGTGTATAATATTATTTTAAAATAGTGAATAAAACTGTCTTGGGCGCCGGAGTTGAGATGGCAGCATGTTGCATACGGAATGTTTAATGATATTTCTCAAGTTCCAATGTTTAAGCAAAAGATATACCGTAGAAGAATTGCCCACAGGAAAGATTGAGCCTGCTAACCTAACTACGGTTACACTGCAAAGATCACGAAAATGAGGAGAAAAAAAATAGACATAGTTTGTTCTAAACGTAATCTGGAAAATTCAGCTTTACAAAACAAAAAAAATTAACGAAAATTAGAGTCGTTTTTTTTTTTGCGTAATTCCCCCCCCCCCCCCCCCCACCTTTTTTTTCAATTTTTAGACAACGTGTACTTGTATAAGAGTTTTATACATCACATCTTAGAATTAAAATAAATGTTTGACCATAGTACAGTAAGCCTGGCTGCATCACTTCCATCTTTAAAAAAAAAATAATTGTTGATTAATATTTTTTAAAAAAATACTGATTACAAGCCAAAAATCTGGGTTCTGCACTTAATGTAAACAAATATGAGCAAACATTTAAGGGTAATAAGTTAACCTTTGGTGGTTTCTTGCAATCAATCGGATATTAGAACTGAAGAGTGGCTAAAGGTTAATAAGTTAAACTTTGGTGGTTTCTTGCAGTCAATCGGATATTAGAACTGAAGAGTGGCTAAAGGTTAAATTAGAGAAATCTCTCCGTGTGCCTAAACATTATGCCACAAAAACTTACGATTAAATATCTTCGCTGTTATACATGTAAGCTCTGTATATAGACTCACTTAACAAACTCAGGAAGGTGAGAAGGGTAGCATTTATTTATACAAGATAACCAAAAACCAAAACCCAACCAGCCAATTAGTGCGGCTGGAAGATAAAATAATAAAACACATTAATTCATGAATTACAATAAAAATAAGTACAAATATCAGAAAGTTAAATGAGGGTATTAAAACATTGTTAATACCGGTATGAGGCCACACCACTGCCTGGTACACTCTAGACATTAAGGATTAATGTATCAATGTATCAAATACACTAGAGGCATGACTCAGAATCTGGGAGACCATGATTATCTGAGACAAATGTACGCAGGTATTTTACCTATACCCATACGCTGACTACAAGGAGCCATTTATCCTAGAAGTTCATAATACATAGTATTTACTGTCTAGCTTTGATCAAAATATTACCGCTTTAGTTGACCTAGTCAACTCATGTTCATAATGCACATTCTCATTTAAAACTTAACTAAATAGTGTTAGATACAGGCATCAAAGCAATATGTACACAAGTAACTAAATAATCATAATAACAGGCCAGGGGATGACAAAATATAAAAGTAAAACAATGTTTAAAGTTAAAGACAACATAAGCATCAATAGAAAACCCAGCGTGGGAGGTAGGTTCGATTTAAAACTACATGTACTTTTAAAAGGTTTCCCAAGCATATTCAATTATAATTTGAAAAAGCAATAAGTAACAAAAGTACATAGGCTATAATAAACATGCGAATATAAAGTAACATTAGAGGTTAAACAAAATAATTACCTAGTGCTACAACTTAAACCTTGAAATGGAATACTGTCATCAACATTTCACTAGCAACTTAAATAGTCTTTTTCAAAAAAACGGGGAATCCACTTAACACAAAAAGGGGGCCAGCAGAACAAAAACATACATTTAGACGAAACAAACTTAAAAAGGCCACTGGCCTACATACAATTATAATCTTATTTTATTTTTCCATGCAGTTTCTTTATCTTTAATGGGTTTTTTTTAATGTATTTCTTGTGTTAAAAATAAAACCAAGTCTCATATTAGCTAATAACGAAAAATTATTTAAAATAATTTCATTGCCTAATTATTTTTTTAATGCCAACATGAATTTTATAAACATTTGTCTGATAATAAAAAACATGTATTTGCCTAATATGAAAACGCCAAAAAATAAAAATTTAAAAAATCAACTAGTGGTAAATATTCCTGTTCTATTGCTTCGGCCTTCACGAAAAGGTTAGAGAGTAACTTATACTACTTAATGAATTCACAATGCGTTCACGCCAGTTGCACAATATCGTTAAGAGATGTCTAATTGGAAGAATTACAACATGGAAAGACCAACAATAAACTGTTCAAGTAATTGAGATTTTATGAGAATATAAATTAAAAGACATAAAAAGAAAGGATTTTATATGGACTGAAATTTTTTTTTGTTTTTTTCACGAGTCGTTGTAAGACACTGATAATGATGATGACAAAAGTTACCATTGCTGTAAGAACTTTAAACAACTTGTAAATATTTGTTTGTTAATTTGTTTAATGTATTTCTATTTTTTTTTAAATATTTCGTTTCATATACAATAATACTAATGTGTTTCATCATTTCCAATACAAAACATCTATCACGCTTTAAAAACACAACATTTACAAAACGAAGGAAACCTGGGAATATTTTAGAGAATTTTACAAAACAATTGATTATTTGGACGAATGTCGTTTTAATATATTAGTGTCTGTTGATGAGTTATTTGAATCTGTTGACCTTTGTGTTTGTTGATGAGTTATTTGAAATGTACTGAAATTGCATTTCGTGAAGGGGCCCACGATGTAATTAGCCTCGCCTTCTACATGCTATTTTAAAACAATTTATTTTTACTTCTTCCTCTTTTATATATTAACGGCCCACTATCAGTTTATTCATCATTCTGGCTCCTATGCATGTAGAGTGGATTTGCAATGTTTCTGTGCCTGGAGTTGGTGAGGATATTTCACTGGTTGCAAGGGCTACAGACGCAAATGAGTCAAGTGTTGTCGCCTCAACTGTTCCGGTCCCTGATTGTCTTTAGCAGGAATGAGCAGTTCCTATACTGGCTTCTCGCCTGTATGAGCCGGAACTGCTTGTCATGGCCTTGTCACTGTCTATACTGGAGAGGGACGAATTTCTGTTTAATGCTAGAGCAGTGGACTAGCCCATATTTATCTTGTACATCATGGAGAGCATGGAGAGTCGTCGTCGTTCCTTAAAATAGTGACCAGCCCAGTGTTTCCAGCATGCTGCCAACACTAGATGTATTCCTGTCGCGGTTCAGGACAAAGCGTGCTGTCGATGTTCTTCTGGGTAAATGGGTCCCAGGCATGCATAATCCAAAAGCGGCCGGACAAAGTGTTTATATGGTCTTTCTTTCATACTAGAGTTACTGATCTTTAGATTACGCCTTAAGAACCCCAGGGTCTTGTTTGCCTGGTTGCACACATTGTTAATATGCTCGTCCCAGCGGACCTCTCTTTGAATGGTAATACCCAGGTACCTTACGGAGGAAACTGGCTCAATTATATGGCCATGCAGTTCGGTAGTGTAGAGGAGTACAGCTTCTTGAGACTGACAGTGTCCGGCACTTGGCAGGAGAAAATTCCATGTCCCAGCTCATCTCCCACTCAGCTAACCGATTGAGATCTTGCTTTAGCTGGTCCTGGTCAGTTCTCTTGGCGATCGACCTATACACCGCCGTGTCTCTACGAACAGATCTACGTATCGCTAGTAGTTCCAACATTAGTTTTCATCTGATACTTTTGTTTAAGGGAGGCAAACAAGCTAGCACAAAATTACTAGTAAAATCCGAAGTTATCTAAACATAAAAGAAATGTTATGAAATCCTTTATATCAACTTCGCTTTTGTGTTTCTGTGTGGCAAAATCTTCGGAAGATTAAATGACGCTTTCCCCGTCGTCCTATCGAGCTGAAGCTTGGCACATAGACTCCTTGCCGAAGACACATTGTATCGAATTTTCATCCCCACCCTCAAACCCCCCACACCCCCGGCCCCCCAAAAAATCAGTTTTGTTCCTGTTTTTCATAAAGGGAGGGGTGTTAGGTTTAGGGTGGATAAATTTAGGTTCAGGCAACCAATATTGCGGCCAGGGTAAAAAAAAACGCGGTACGATCTATCCGAATTTACCAATTTTATCAAAGGATGCTTGTTTTGGTGTGGAGATTAATTTTGTAGCTGTTGCTGTGTGCTTTGTATTTGTGACCTAAGTAGGTTAAAATATATCTTTAGTCTGTGGGGGTTTTCTTTGCACTAAGCTTAAAAAACATTAGCATAACAAAAAAGCTGTTGCTACTATCACATAAATGATAAATCCCTTGCAATTGCATAAATTCGAGCAAAAAATAACATATTTTACAGGATTTAGACGAAAACGTTTGTTTTTACGGGTTGTTTATTCATATTTTAAAAATAAACTTTATTTGAAAATTTGTTTCGTATTATCATTTTGTAATCTAGCAATTTTGGCTCAGGATTTGTATCTACGATAATTTAACGTGTAATGTCATTCAACTATTCATTGAAATCAGTCTTTTGTTTCATGTATACCAACAATGAAACTTTTTAAGATTAGCAAATAAAATAAGTGTTAACCTTCCTGGGTGCAGCCATTATGTGATTTTTTAAAAGGATTTTTTGTAACATTGGTTAAACTGAACTATAACACGCATGAAGTATGGGATCAAATCTTATTAACAAAACAAAGAAAGTTTATTATTAGCTTATGTTCAAAATCGTGATATATATATATATATATATAGAGAGAGAGAGAGAGGGGGGCAGATAGAGAGAGTGAGAGAAAGAGAGAGAGACAGAGTGAGAGAGAGAGTCAGAAAGATATCTTAGTACAGTAAATAGTGAACTTTTAAATGACATTTACCCTGGAAAATATGCTTATTCACCTCAGGCACGTATCGATTTTCTAACCAAACCCCTTTGTTATAGGTCAATCCTGTCACTTAATAGCTTATCCATTTTCTAAAACAAGCGCTGTTTAAATATGTAGAGTCTATTTTCGAAACGCAGTATTCGCCATTTTCGAAAAAAAAAAACACGAAAAAAAAGGTACTTTCTTGTAGAGCAAACAAAGTTGCCTTAGGATATGGTTAAGTTTATTTTCAAAACGCATTATATTCCTATATTAGTCCATGTCTAAAAATGATTTAATTTTGAGAAATATTAATAATATTTTTTTTAAAACAGGTCATTTCCCCTTAAGATTTAATAGATCAACAACTAAATTTTAAATTATGTGCAAACGGGTATACACATCTAAATTCAAATATTCTATAAACTCTTTAAAAAATAGTGACGTGGGGTGCTGGGTGGCCGAACGGTATGAGCTGTGTCAAACACAAGCTGGTGGGTTGGAAGTCAAACCACAGAAAACGCCTAGACAAGTGAAATCCTCACAATAACATTGAACATCAACACATCTATAACATTTGACATCAACATATCTAAGAGAGGGCAAACGCTGAAATCCAACCCGGAGATGGAGTCCCGTAGGCGGTGAGATGACCCCCCTGCGACGTAGAGCGCGTAAAGAGTACAGCGAGACACACAAGACACACCGCTGGTCATCTACTGCACCCTGGTCTATTTCCGGTCTTGTTGGCTAAGTCTTGCCATTGGATCATACATAAAAGGACGAGAGAGTGAGGCTGGCGAATTGAGCACCCATCCCTCACAATAAACAATATACAGCTCATGTCACTGCACTCGTCAAGTATAGATTTTCCCTGATCATCTTCCCATGCCAATGACAAACAACACAGAGGTTAAGAATATGGATATTCGAAGGAATTTAAAAAACAACAACTTTTAATGTGAAATGTACAATTTAAGTTTTAGACCTTTTCAAGAAAAAAGAAAGTTTGTATAAAATAAAACAGAAATATTTCATACGCATTCATAGTTCAAAGACATCAGTGGAGTTAATAATTTTAATTTTATTATTCTGGTTCTGGTTCGGTACGTTGCTGCATCCATATACTGGCATATGTGCAACGGTTGGGGGAAGCGATGCTGCCATCCTAACGGCTCCTATCAGATGCCAGGGCAGCCTTGAAGCTTTCGATAGATGTCGAGTTCACGGCGGTGTTGTCCAGGTGGTTCCAAGCGATTATTGTGCGTGGAAAGAATGACTGCTTATGTTGCACAGTGTTACTCCGAGGCACAGTGAACCATTTGATATTGTTCCGGGTGTAATTTCTCATGGGTTTGTCAGAGGTTAAGTCAGTGTTAAGTGACTGTTTGGCTCTAATTAATTGACCTGGCTTCTGTGGGGTGAGATAATTGTTTCTTGGGATGGCCGGCATTAGCCCCATGATCACTTTATATAAGAATGTTAGGCGGATCTTTTCTCGTCTGCCCTTGAGAGTGGGGATGTCAAATCTGTTTAATAGGCCAGTGACGTAGCCAGGAGTCGTGATTTTGTGAAGTCTAATAGATAGTCGCTTGATTGATTGAATATCAACGAATCTCATTTCGGACCAACACTAAGCTGTTTAGGGATAAGGCTGATAAGGATACTAAACGATACAAATATTAATTTTACTAAACGATCATCGCATTATTTTTGTTCTAAATGATACTCGAACTATTTTTACTATTTTTTTAAATACATTTTTTTAATTCCGAAAATTCCATGAGCAAATTTGGATCGAAATAGACGGTTGGGTTAACATTTCAGAACCTTAATTTAGAAATTGGAGGAAATTTAGCTCAAAATTGTACTTATTGAACTAAAAATATATTCTTAGCCTTTTTTGTTCCGTGGACCCCTTAGTCAATCAGATGAAAGCAACGCCCCCTTTGTCAGTCAGATGAAAGCCGTGCCCCCTTTGTCATTTAGATGAAAGCCACGCCCCCTTTGTCATTTAGATGAAAGCCACGCCCAATTCGTTAATCAGATTAAAGCCACGCCCAATTCGTTAATCAGATTAAAGCCACGCCCCCTTTGTCAGTCAGATGAAAGCTGTGCCCCCTTTGTCAGTCAGATGAAAGCTGTGCCCCCTTTGTCAGTCAGATGAAAGCTGTGCCCCCTTTGTCAGTCAGATGAAAGCTGTGCCCCCTTTGTCAGTCAGATGAAAGCCGTGCCCCCTTTGTCAGTCAGATGAAAGCCGTGCCCCCTTTGTCAGTCAGATGAAAGCCACGCCCCATTTGTGATTATTTTAAAAAGAATATTAATTTGCACAAATAAACCAAAATATCTCTTAATCTGTTTCACATTGTCATAAAAATCGAGACCATTTAGGAAGATACAATTTTGTTTATGATACCTTTTTTAGCAGCTGCCGGACAACTTTCTCCACTTAACATTTTATTGGTGACGAATAGTGGCAGTTTTTACCAAGTGATTGGCAACTACAAGTATAAGTAGGCAGGACCAAATTAACTTGGGGTACGCAATTTTATAGGCGGCATTTTTTAAACACGCCAGCAGTCTCCTCCTTGCGTTCACGCCCAAGCTGATGTTGGACCGCTTATTTCGTATACACGACATATCTTCGGGCAGTTCGTCTTTGTAAACAAATCGACCACCATTTTCTCTTAAAGACGCGACGTTCTTTTTCCTGAAGCAGATCGTCTCGTCTAACGAATCCAGGAGATACTTTCTTGAGCTTGTGTGGATCACGGTGAGGTTGTCAGGTCTCCTTGCAGTGACGTCGTCGGCTCTGCAGCTCTGCGATGTGTTGGGTATTCCCGAAGCTGCGATGTGTTCCGTCAGAAGCAGGGGAACGTTTCCAAGCTTTTCTCTAAATACTGCGTCGTGTAAGCTGTGGTCCCGTCCGTCTGAAAACACCAAGAACGTCAGAGTGTACATCGTGGTGTTGAGCTGCGGGGACCAGTGATCTGTCGGAGGGAGCCATTCGCCGAGCGTGTCAAAATGCAAATAATACCTCAGTAAGCAGTGGACGTGGTAGGGAGCGTCATCGATTCGTCCAAGTGCGCTGCCTGGGAAGGCTATGAAGTAAGCGAACATCGCCTTACAGGTTTGATCGTCTCTTTTTATGAAGTGGGACCTTGTGTTGCAGGTCTCTACGACCCAATCACATTCACGATCGTTGTTGGTCTCAATGGTAAGATTACACGCAAGGGTTCCCCATGGAATTTGACTGTAGTTTCCTTGGGAGAAGTACTGCAGTTGAAAAATGTCTTCAGAGTACGTCATGGCTACTCCTTCCGTAACATCAAACGAAGCGTCATCATTGTAAACTACGCTCACTGGATGCATCGACCCTGAATCTTGCGACAATCTGGCCAAATATCGATTTCGGTAAGTTTCAATTCTATAGGATGCCAGCTGCAGTCTTACGAGAGACGTGAACGAAAGAAATCGTTTGGACAGCTCGCTCAGACCCTCATTGCCCGAGTCGTAAATTTGTAATTTCTCAAGTCTGCAGGCATAACCAAGCATCGATTTGTCGAGAATTCTCTCCCCAGTGTAAGATGGTTTGTCTAAAGCGTGGAAGAGTTTGGTAACAGGGTCGTTGTAATTGTGGAGTATGCTCCATTTTTCTCGGGCGTTTTTAGACGAGCGTACAGTTTGCCAGCGGACAGGTGTTGAGATTTTCCCGGCATTGCACAGAAAAATTTCCATGTTTTTATAAACCAAACCCGTTGTGCTGTCCGTCACTGGAGCATTTGAGAATATTTTGGAGAGTTCGCGTTGGCGTAGAAGTTTGTCTCCGTCAAAGTCAGCTTGAGATGAGATCGTGTTCGTTAAATTACGTTCATCTCTACAACTTGAAATTAATAGTCGTAATGAGTCGTCGCAGCACTCAATATCTAAATCAAGCAGGTTGGCAAATTTTTCAAACGCCAGCTCGAAATCGGTGGCGCAGACGATGGAGAAATCTTCACAGCAGTTGCCGAACACAACACACTTGGCGTCGCACGTGCACGGCATGTGTTGTATTCGGCCACATTTGCCGCGACAAGAAAGTTCCGGTGGTAGATCTCCAACTTCCGGTAGTCCCAGCAACACGGGGTCAATTGTGAAGTTCTCGAGCTTCGTGTTGTTGCTCGTCTTGGTCTCGTACAATGATTTCATATTCTTGTACCTCACACAGTCTCCTTCTACGATTGGAGAATGGGCATCGGAGAGCATCTCTATTATATAGAGTAGGGGAATAAATATCACCCGTGCCAAGTGATCCTCTTTAGACATTGTTTAAAATGTTAAATCTCGGCTCTTGAATTTTAGGCCACTGAATTTAGGGTGTCCCCGATGGCCAAAAATACTGTGTTAAAGAAGACATACAAATTAATTAAACTTCTATATTCTAAGATTTGAACGTTGAAAAATTCAATATTTTTTTAAAAAATCATTCTGCTGATTGCATCTCATCTTAAAATAAAAAAATGTAAACTTGTTAAACATCCTTGGTAGGATAAAGATTATTTATTAAAATGACAAAGTTATCACAAGCTAACAGACATGCTCCTTAAATACTCACTACAATTATATGTTATGCTAATTTCCTTTAAGGCTACGTGTCTCACGCTAAGTTTTGACATCTCCTAGCAACAGCGAGATTCGATATCTCCTAGCAACAGCCAGCGGCATTGCTTTTTTTTAAATTAACGAAGCTGAACTTCTGAATGAAATAAATACTTTTCAAACGTGACTCGCTATAAGCCAAAGGTTCATTTTATGCCCGAAGACTTGTACGAGAATATATAGTGCTTGCGATATTCATCAAGTTTCGATATCACATCGCCCCCAAACAAATGATCATTCTCGTCCATGGAAATATAGGAGGTAAGGAGAAGAGACGAGAATACTAGGCGCCGGGCCGTACACGAGATGTCTTTGGAGAGAGCGTTCCAATCGAACATTAACTGTTTTTTAAGGAGTATTAAGTTACAATACGCAGTTCGGCGTTTCAAGGAAAAAAAAAACCAATCAACAAAAAGAATGATATTCTAGAACAGTGATTCTCAACCTTCCTAAAGCCACGACCCTCTAATGCAATTCATGTTGTGGCGAGCCAACAACCACAATTTTATTATCGTAGCTAATTCACAACTGTATAGTTTATACGTTTTCCGATGGTCTTAGGTGACCCCCAGGAAAGGGTGCTTCGACTTCCAAAGGATGTCGCGACCCACAGGTTGAGGACCGCCGCTCTAGAACATGAAAATTATTGAAGATGACTGATGATTATTTTTCTGTTTTCCTAAGCCCAGCTTTCAACAAGTGTATGATCAGGTTATGTGTATAGACTGGTAAAATAAAATTTCATTGTCTCAAAGAATGCTTAAAACAAACGTAGGCGTTGGATGGCGCACGTGTTTAACATGAGATTAGTAATGGATTAGCAATTCACGGCGGGGGTTTGAGGGGGGGGGGGCTGGGTTAAATGAATTTCATTTTGTGGAGAGCTAGGGCGAGATACTCTTTGGTGCTGATGTGAAATGATAAATTGTGGAATCATATCTCATGAAGTAAGATGCAATGAAATAAGGATATTATACAAATATTGGGAAAACGTAAAAAAAAAACACGAAACAAAGCAGCAAACGTTTTGGCTAGAAGCCTTCGTCGGCGAACTGGAGCGAAAGTTTAGCGAACCTTGCATTGAATAACAATAATATATATATATAAGTAAAAATGTAATCTTATGATAGCATCCTAGAGAACAGCGAGTTTGAGGGGGTAGCGTTGAAGTGGCTGGATACGAACAAGTAGATCGCGTATATTTTTTCTCGCCTGAACACAATTTGGGAGGGGGGGGGGTGATACAATTTTGAGTGAGTCAGGAACAGCGAAGAGAACGGCACGGCTTTTCAAGAAAATATGTTTGGCTAACAAATTAAGGGGGTGATGCATAAGATAAGTTTAGTCTTGCTGCCAATATCCCTTAGACGAGAATTGAAGGCGTCTCTTAGATGAGATTTGAAGGCATCCCTTAGACGAGATTTGAAGGCATCCCTTAGACGAGATTTGAAGGCATCCCTTAGACGAGATTTTAACCATCGCTTAGACGATATTTGAAGGCATCCCTTAGACAAGATTTGAACCATCCCTTAGACGAGATTTGAAGGTAGCCCTTAGACGAGATTTGAAGGCATCCCTTAGACGAGATTTAAACCATCGCTTAGACGATATTTGAAGGCATCCCTTAGACGAGATTTGAACCATCCCTTAGACGAGATTTGAAGGCATCCCTTAGACGAGATTTGAACCATCCCTTAGACGAGATTTGAAGACATCACTTAGACGAGATTTGAACCATCCCTTAGACCAGATTTGAAGGCATCCCTTAGACGAGATTTGAACCATCGCTTAGACGATATTTGAAGGCATCCCTTAGACGAGATTTGAAACATCCCTTAGACGAGATTTGAAGGCACCCCCTAGACGAGATTTGAAGGCATCTCTTAGACGAGATTTGAACCATCCCTAAGACGAGATTTGAAGGCATCCCTTGAGATTTGAAAGCATCCCTTAGACGAGATTTGAAGGCATCCCTTAGACGAGATTTGAACCATCGCTTAGACGATATTTGAAGGCAGCCCTAGACGAGATTTGAAGGCATCCCTTAGACGAGATTTGAACCATCGCTTATACGATATTTGAAGGCATCCCTTAGACGAGATTTGAACCATCCCTTAGACGAGATTTGAAGACATCCCTTAGACGAGATTTGAAGACATCCCTTAGACGAGATTTGAAGGCATCGCTTAGACGAGATTTTAAGGCATCCCTTAGACGAGATTTGAAGACAGTCCTTAGATGAGACTTAAAGGCATCTCTTAGATGAGACTTAATGGCATCCCTTAGATGGGGAGAGCTTTTAAGAAAATAATAATAATTTCGTTACTTCGCGGGCCGCTAAGTGGGTGCAGGCGTGCCCGCATGTTGTGCAGGTCTGATCTAGAGTGTTTTGTCGTAAAAGTTATCTTCAGACTGCCAAAGTCGACATGAACGTTTAAGAAAAAGTAAATGGAGTCCTTACAGAATTTAGGGTGGGAAGAAGGGTAGAGAAAATATCGGACCGTCTGTAGGTTTACGGCAGGCGGATGTGAGTAGATAGAATACAAAGCAAATTATATCTGTACAATCAACCATTTTTCAAATTTTAATATGCTCATGATTACAAGCAAATGGAGCAAAAATCTTTTTAAATTCCCAGTTTTGTGCTAGCCAGTGATAAGTTATTAATTTTATTAATATGATATGCCAAAACAAAAACAACACAATTAGGTGAATGGAGGATGTGGTTATACGAGTATAACACAATACGTTTTCATTGAGTGTAAAACAAGAAAATGTCCAAATTATTTCATTGGTTTGTTAAGCAGATTAATTAATATCAATTGCACACACTAGTTAGGACTTGTATATTAGCTAGGTATAAAGTACAAGGAATTATCTTTTATAAATGTAATGATAAAATAATTGTACTTGATGGTTATGTTGTTACCCATTACCAGCAGCCCACTTTAAAATAATACAACACCATAGGGGACATTGAACGTATCTCGTTTCAATATTAATACAAGGGACATATCTGTTATCACGTGTCCAATATGCTATCACGTGCCATGCATGAATGCATGTTATCCCGAGACGCTGGCTTCCATTTTATCACGTGTCAAGGATGCCACCACGTGACATGTATGTTATCACATGCCTCTGATGACTCTTTTATTTCCGCGTCACGTCTGTAATCACGTGACTCTGGTCACTTCAGCAGTATGACGTAACTAACAAGGGAGACAATAATATCCTCGTCAACTCTTACAGAGTTGAGAGCGCCTAGCCCGTATGTGATTCCCTGCAAGCTGAGTGAATTCATTTCAGCGTAGTGCAATATTTCACTTACACTCACAAGCATGCACGATTTGGCCCAACAGAATCTTATCAAAGAGTTGCATCCATTGAGCATCACATTCCTTATTTCCAGTGCTAGTGCTAGTCTTGGGCTCTGATTAAAACTCTCGTGAAAAAAAAATATATTCCTTTTCAATCAGTTGGTAAAACGAGAAGTAGATAAAACCAATGGTAAGCGACGTACTGAACAGCCAGTATACCCAAATAGCCAGTGTACCAAACAGACTGTATACCAAACAGCCAGTCACCAAACAGCAAGTAAATGGCCCAAAAGCACATTCATTGGCTCGACATATTTGCCTGTCAAACTGTCAATCAATTGGCATTGCAAGCCTACAGCACAATAACCGACACGGGCCCTTCCGGTGTCAGGGAGAGTAAGACCACAATGGCTAAGGATTGACCGTGTTAAGTACAAACAAAAACTCCACAGCATGCATCATCAGCAGTGCTCACGCCATGAGACATATCGACAGCATTACCTCACTATGAATACCCCACCACCCCCGCAGACACGCGTGTTCTGTCCGTTGCTAAGACACGTACTAAACATATGGTGAACAATCTTTCTCTTTCTGCGCCCCCAAACAATGGAATTCTCTTCCACTACACATCCACAATATACCAACTACACAGGCCTTCAAAACTGCACTCAAAACACATCTCTTTAAACTCTATTACCCCGACTGATTCCCCAAACCTGACCGATAAACGATGCTGCTGGCCGACGTCAATGGCTTCACATGTAAAAGTTCTGGGGTGGGTGGGGTGAATATGAATTTGTTTTTGTTTTGTCTTTAAACAGCTGTTCTTTATTACATAAATGTATTTTATGTTATTGTCACGAGTATGTTTCTTCTGCTAATATTTTAATGTACAGCGAGGTGAGCCTAGCCCTAGGCTGGGGTACCGCGCTATATAAGACAACATATAATAATAATAATGATAGAAGCAGACATAAAGAGAAAAAGCAGACAGAAGTAGAAGCAGACATAAGAAGTAGGAGCAGACAGAAGAAGTAGGAGCAGACAGAAAAGGTACAAGGTTACATGTTTATAAAGCAGTTCTTTCAGATATTCCGTTGCAGGGCCTTCTACTTCTATACAGCCGTACGCCAAGGAAATAATCTTGTAATCAATTCGCCTACTCACAGGAACCCAATGGAAATCTCGTAGAACTGGGGTGATGTGGTCTGATCTCTTTTTCCGCGACACAATGCGTGCTGCAGAATTTTGCGCCTTCTCTAGTCTCTGAATTTGATTCTGAGGCAAACCCCACAAACAACTGTTACAATAATCTAATCTTGATTGGATTAGAATTACCGCTACAGCATTGGCTGTTCTCTTATTGAGTTGAGGACGCAGCTGACCCAGGGCGCGTAGATGACAGAAGCATGCCCTGACTACAGAACTGTTATGTAAAATCATACTGCGTTTACTATCAATATAAAACCCAAGGTCTCGGACAGTGGAGGACAACGGGATCTCTGATTCACCAACTTGCTGAACCTAAGCCCGCAAGATTTAGAAAATGGTATACTTTTTTTTTTTTAAATTTCAATTGCGGCTGACAGGTTTAGTTGGGGGGGGGGGGGGGGGGGGCGGCGGCTTTTAAAATGACACAAGAAAGAAGAATTTGTTACAGCTTTATTCAAAGTAAAATAATTGTTAACAATGAAAGGACGTTGTAGATGTTGTTGTGTGATGATGTGGTTTAATTTTTTTGGGATGTTGGCGCGTGATGATGTGTGATGTTTACTTTTGGTGATGTTGGCATGTGATGCTGTGTGATGTTTACTTTTGGTGATGTTGGCATGTGATGCTGTGTGATGTTTACTTTTGGTGATGTTGGCATGTGATGCTGTGTGATGTTTACTTTTGGTGATGTTGGCATGTGATGCTTTGTGATGTTTAGTTTTGGTGATGTTGGCATGTGATGCTGTGTGATGTTTACTTTTGGTGATGTTGGCATGTGATGCTGTGTGATGTTTATTTTTGGTGATGTTGGCATGTGATGCTGTGTGATGTTTACTTTTGGTGATGTTGGCATGTGATGCTGTGTGATGTTTATTTTTGGTGATGTTGGCATGTGATGCTGTGTGATGTTTATTTTTGGTGATGTTGGCATGTGATGATGTGTGATGGTGATTTTGTGTGATGTTTTATTGTGATGTTTTTTTCTGTGATGTTATTGTGTTGTGAACATGGCAAAGAATACAATTTATACAAATGGCATTTAAATAAGTCTATAGAAGAAAAAAAAGTTACACTTAACCTTAGTTTACTGTCAAAGGTTTTCAAATTTATAAAGTAAATAAGATGATGTTATACATGTTAGTATTATACATGTTAATATTATACAAGGTAGTATCATACAAGTCAGAAGTATGCAAGTTTAACACATCATAAAGGTTCACTTGGAAGTATAATTTTGAGAAATGAATTTAAAAAAAATAATTTATTCAAAGCTTTGCTCTAACATGAAAAGAAAATCTGTATCATTTGTCCGACAAGCACATGTATAGGTTTGAACAATGGACACAAACTACAGAGTGGAAGCATTATCCAGGGTTTCTTCTAGCATTGTGACCTCCATCACATTGCTCATGTCCACCATACTGCTCACCCCCATCATACTGCTCATGTCCATCATACTGCTCATGCCCATCATGCTGCTCTTCCCCATCATACTGCTCATGTCCATCATACTGCTCATGTCCACCATACTGCTCATGCCCATCATACAGCTCAGTTCCATTTTACTGCTCATCTCCATCACAATACCACTGGATCCACTCTTGCTCACAACCGATTTAGTTGATTTCTCAACTTATAAAATTGAATTTCTGTTTTTTAACACACGCGTCTTATCAACTTTGTTCACCGGTTAAAATGTTGTTTACTTTAATTAATTTTTTTTTCTTTATTTTCAACAGATGCTGTTGTTTTAGAATGTCAGGTGATAAAAACAAATACATAATCAAGTCATTAAAAAACAAAAACAGGAATTATAATAATCTCTGGGTATGGAAAAAAATAAATGTCTCACAAGAAATTCTTGACTGTTTAGTATAAAACAACTGTTTAGTATAGTATAAACAACTGTTTGGTATAAACAACTGTTTATTATAAACAACTGTTTATTATAAACAACTGTTTATTATAAACAACTGTTTAGTATAAACAACTGTTTAGTATAAACAACTGTTAAGTATAAATAGAGGAAATAAATGAACAACCACAAACCACTTTAGGAGTTGGGGGGGGGGGACTGTTTACAGTAAATAAAAAGACACAAACACAATGTAATTAATCAGGCTAAGTCAGGGGTCGGCAAATTGCGGCGGGTGCCGCATGCTGCTCTTTAGCGACCTGAGTGCGGCTCAGCCAGCCGGACACTAATCAATTTTGACTCTCAAATAATCTTTCATTCCCTGCTGCTGATTTTTGACTCTTTTGACCAATGAGTTTGCCGACCACTGGGTTAAATTGTTAGATGTCCACTATCAGAGCAATGAAAATCATTTCCAATAAAACCTTTGAGGTTTACATGAGAAAATCACAGCAAATAAACAGCAAATAAATCAAGAGGAAAAAAAAAAAAATTGAGGCCAGGTCAAATAACTTAATGAGTTGTACAACTTCTTTTAAAATTTCACCCAAAATATCAGCAGATAAAAAGGTGGTTCATCATGGATTGTATGCTTAGACTGAGCTAAGATCAACAAAACTGGGATCACATTGAATAACTCCCACTCCAAAAACTACTAACAAAATTAAAATGACAGCAAATTTAGAAAGGTCATACTGAACAAACGAGACATTCAATGAAACACATGTTAAGTAACTGAAACACTTTATAATAATAATAAACTGTTTATACTACCGGCATAATGATCACATAATAACATGTAGCAACTGACAAATAATTATAATGTGTCTTTAAATTATATTTGAACATTTGATGTCGGTAACTTGAATGTAGGATGGAGGATGTGTTGAATGGAGGATGTATTGAATGGAGGATGTGTTGTAGGATGTGTTGAATGGAGAATGTGATGTAGGAGGATGTGTTGAATGGAGGATGTGATGTAGGAGGATGTGTTGTAGGAGGATGTGTTGTAGGAGGATGTGTTGAATGGAGGATGTGTTGCAGGAGGATGTGTCGAATGGAGGATGTGTTGTAGGAGGATGTGTTGAATGGAGGATGTGATGTAGGAGGATGTGTTGAATGGAGGATGTGTTGAATGGAGGATGTGTTGTAGGAGGATGTGATGTATGGAGGATGTGATGTAGGAGGATGTGTTGAATGGAGGATGTGTTGTAGGAGGATGTGTTGAATGGAGGATGTGATGTAGGAGGATGTGTTGAATGGAGGATGTGATGTAGGAGGATGTGTTGTAAGAGGATGTGTTGAATGGAGGATATGATGTATGGAGGATGTGATGTATGGAGGATGTGATGTATGGATGATGCATTGTAGGAGGATGTGATGTATGGAGGATGTTGAATGGAGGATGTGATGTAGGAGGATGTGTTGAATAAAGGATGTGATGTAGGATATATTGTATGGAGGATGTGTTGTAGGAGGATGTGTTGTAGGAGGATGTGTTGTAGGAGGATGTGATGTATGGAGGATGTGATGCATGGAGGATGTGATGTATGGAGGATGTGTTGTTGGAGGATGTGTTGTATGGAGGATGTGTTGTAGGAGGATGTGTTGTAGGAGAATGTGTTGAATGGAGGATGTGTTGTAGGAGTATGTGTTGAATGGAGGATGTGATGTATGGAGGATGTGTTGTAGGAGAATGTGTTCAGTAGAGGATGTTGAATGTAGGATGCGGTGAAGGAGGATGCGGTGAATGGAGGATGCGGTGAATGGAGGATGTGGTGAATGGAGGATGTGGTGAATGGAGGATGTGGTGAATGGAAGATGCGGTGAATGGAGGATGCGGTGAATGGAAGATGCGGTGAATGGAGGATGTGGTAAATGGAGATGTGGTGAATGGAGGATGTGGTAAATGGAGGATGTGTTTAATGGGGGACACGTTGAATGGAAGAAGTGTTGACCAAACTGAACTGTTTTCTCTAATGAATCAGAGCTGCGAGAAAAAAGTGTAGAAAATGTGTCATCAATTGAGATATGTAATAAAACTGGTTTAAATTGCCCTGTAAAGAGCTTCATACTTACATGTAGCTCTTAAATACACAAAAGCTAATTGTTTTTACTCTGAGTTTATGATCAATATTTGGCTTAGAAATATGATATGTTGGACAGCAGAAGTCTCCTCTCTTTTTCCTTGAGGGGACAAACCTCTCAGTTTGCAGAGTGGGATATTTTTATTTCACGTTAATAATTTCTTCCGAATGTCAGTCTTGTTGGGATATTTCACTTTAATCTGGCTCAGATATTAACCAAAGGCAAGGGAGGTTAGAGAATCACTTTAGTGGTGCAGCAAGGAATCACTTCACTGGCGTCACAGAGCGCCACTTCACTGGCCTGGTGGAGAATCACTTAAGTGTTGTAAGTGGCAGAGCATCACTTCACTGGCGTGGCATCTTTTCATTCTGGACTTGGAAATAGCAAGCCTGGAAAAATAAAACATTCAACGGGATAGAAAAGTTTTATCTTAAAAAAATAAGTTCTACTAAAGATACTAAAGACACTGTTTTTTTTTTTTTGCAGAATAATTGTCCTGTATGGAAAATAGATTATTAATTTAATTTTGTAATGACATGGGTTCAAATAATGACTTCACTAATATGTGCACACAGGGTTTGGAATTTTTTGTATGTGCTCACTAAATGATATCTGACATTACTTACAAAGATATGTGACACTATCTTTCAAAACAGGCACTATTTTATCTAAATTTGCTTTAGGGTCCCAGTACACTACAGGCTGAGGTGCAATGAAGTTTTTCTTTTTAAGTGGCCCAAAATGAGTTTGAAAACATCATTGCTACAAGTCAACAGTGAGCCAGCAACAAAAGTAGTTTCTCATTGTTTGCATTGCTTCTTGTCCAATTGTATGGGGAAGTATTAGCAGGGAGGTCATGGCGGGGAGGTCATGGCGGGGAGGTCCTGGCGGGGAGGTCATGGCGGGGAGGTCTGCGATCTGCCCTACAGCTGGCCATCTGCCTCACAGCTGGTGATCTGTCGCATAGCTGGTGATCTGCCCCACGGCTGGTGATCTGCCCCACAGCTAGTGATCTGCCCCACAGCTGGTGATCTGCCCCATAGCTGGCAATCTGCCCCACAGCTAGTGATCTGCCCCACAGCTGGTGATCTACCCCATAGCTGGTGATCTGCCCCACAGCTGGTGATCTGCCCCATAGCTGGTGATCTGCTCCACAGCTGGTGATCTGCCCCACAGCTGGTGATCTGCCCCATAGCTGGTGATCTGCTCCACAGCTGGTGATCTGTCGCATAACTGGTGATCTGCCCCACAGCTGGTGATCTTCCCCACAGCTGACGATCTGCCCCACAGCTGGTGATCTGCCCCACAGCTGGCAATCTGCCCTACAGCTGGCAATCTGCCCAATAGTTGGTGATCTGCCCCAAAGCTAGTGATCTACCCCACAGCTGGCCATCTGCCCCACAGCTGGTGATCTGCCCTACAGTTGGCGATTTACCCTACATGTGGCGATACAGACATTTTTCTCTCATTTTTAGTTCCTTGAGGTTTTTCATTCTACTTCCAGCTTTGCTGGGCTTGCCTCACGTAGGCGTTTCAATTAGAGTTTTCATTCTCTTAGATGAGTTACCATCCAAGGTTTGCGTGCCCCGTCTACCCCCCCTCCCCCCCGTGCCGGTGTTTGGTTTGTTTGCCTGGGGTTTGAGCTCCAGCCCACTAGAGTGTATGTCACTATATGATGAAGCCACACTTTAACGCACAGCCAACCAGGGAAACCCTTATATTGCTTAGAATTTAAAAAAAAACTAACAATTGTTAACTAATCACAAATTTTGAGTGTAGTTAACAAACAAACCTTGAATCTGGTGAACATACAAACCTTGAGTGTGGTGAACATACACACCTTGAGTATGGTGAACATACAAACCTTGATTATGTTGAACATACACACCTTGAGTATGGTGAACATACAAACCTTGAGTGTGTTGAACATACAAACCTTGAGTATGTGAACATACAAACCTTGAGTGTGGTGAACATACAAACCTTGAGTGTGGTGAACATAAGGCCAAACTCCCCATGTTCCATATGGGGTTCCATCAGGTCTTCAATCATCTGCAGTTCAGCTCCAAGATGGTGGATCTTGGCTCTGACCACAACAAACTGGAAGATGGGGAACAGGTCATCCATGCACCACATGTGTTCATCCTTCAATGCCTGGGTTACAGTCTGACAGGAGTCAGAGAAAACAGCTGGTCAGTAAGAGTGGCTTCAATTGACAAAAAGGCACATACAAAATAGATATGTCCACTTCCAAACAAGATGGCCATCACTTTATGGTAATGCACAAATGGCTTGGCCATCACTTTAGGCCAGCACCTAGGAAATTCTGGGCCCCAGGCAGGTGAGTTCGGGCCCCTTTTGTGTTTCAAACACGTGTGTAACTCGAAAAAGGGCAGGCGCCTATCTAGCTTGGGTCCCTGACAAGTGCCATGGTTGTCTCCCCCCCACCCCACTAGGTGCGGGTCTCATCGCTTCATGGTAATGGACTAAAAGCTTGGCCATCATTTCATGGTAATGGACTAAAAGCTTGGCCATCATTTCATGGTAATGGACTAAAGGCTTGGCCATCATTTCATGGTAATGGACTAAAAGCTTGGCCATCATTTCATGATAATGCACTAAAAGCTTGGCCATCATTTCATGATAATGCACTAAAAGCTTGGCCATAATTTCATGGGAATGCACTAAAAGCTTGGCCATCATTTCAAGGTAATGGACTAAAAGCTTGGCCATCATTTCATGGTAATGCACTAAAAGCTTGGCCATCATTTCATGTTAATGGACTAAAAGCTTGGCCATCATTTCATGGTAATGGACTAAAAGCTTGGCCATAATTTCATGGTAATGGACTAAAAGCTTGGCCATCATTTCATGGTAATGGACTAAAAGCTTGGCCATCATTTCATGGTAATGGACTAAAAGCTTGGCCATCATTTCATGATAATGCACTAAAAGCTTGGCCATCATTTCATGATAATGGACTAAAAGCTTGGCCATAATTTCATGGGAATGCACTAAAAGCTTGGCCATCATTTCATGGTAATGCACTAAAAGCTTGGCCATCATTTCATGTTAATGGACTAAAAGCTTGGCCATCATTTCATGGTAATGGACTAAAAGCTTGGCCATCATTTTATGATAATGGACTAAAAGCTTGGCCATCATTTTATGATAATGGACTAAAAGCTTGGCCATCATTTTATGATAATGGACTAAAAGCTTGGCCATCATTTTATGATAATGGACTAAAAGCTTGGCCATCATTTTATGATAATGGACTAAAAGCTTGGCCATCATTTTATGATAATGGACTAAAAGCTTGGCCATCATTTTATGATAATGGACTAAAAGCTTGGCCATCATTTTATGATAATGGACTAAAAGCTTGGCCATCATTTCATGGTAATGCACTAAAAGCTTGGCCATGATTTCATGGTAATGCACTAAAAGCTTGGCCATGATTTCATGGTAATGCACTAAAAGCTTGGCCATCATTTCATGGTAATGGACTAAAAGCTTGGCCATCATTTTATGATAATGGACTAAAAGCTTGGCCATCATTTCATGGTAATGCACTAAAAGCTTGGCCATCATTTCATGGTAATGCACTAAAAGCTTGGCCATCATTTCATGGTAATGCACTAAAAGCTTGGCCATCATTTCATGGTAATGCACTAAAAGCTTGGCCATCATTTCATGGTAATGGACTAAAAGCTTGGCCATCATTTCATGGTAATGCACTAAAAGCTTGGCCATCATTTCATGGTAATGGACTAAAAGCTTGGCCATCATTTCATGGTAATGCACTAAAAGCTTGGCCATCATTTCATGGTAATGCACTGAAAGCTTGGCCATCATTTCATGGTAATGCACTAAAAGCTTGGCCATCATCTCATGGTAATGGACTAAAAGCTTGGCCATCATTTCATGGTAATGCACTGAAAACTTGGCCATCACTTCATGGTAATGGACTAAAAACTTGGCCATCACTTCATGGTAATGCACTGAAAACTTGGCCATCACTTCATGGTAATGGACTAAAAACTTGGCCATCACTTCATGGTAATGCACTGAAAGCTTGGCCATCATTTCATGGTAATGGACTAAAAGCGTTGATGGTAATGAAAACTATCTCTGATAATCAAAGCAGCAAATTCTTAAACTTTGTTTGAAATGTGTAACACTGAAAAAATATATACACTGAATCTCATGAAATATAAAATTAGTATTATTCTCTACCATTTACCTATGTAATCTCATCTACTATAATCAGTAATATTTTCTACCATATTACCTTCATAATCTCATCTACTATAATCAGTAATATTTTCTACCATTTTACCTTAGTGATCTCATTGAAAGTCTGTTCAATTATCTTCAACTTCTCCAGAGGGCTGAACGCTGTACTGAAAATGTAAATAACATTAGGTCAGAGGTCAAGTCTTGTTGTGTTGACATGTTTATTATTGTCAAGTACGGTTTTCCTGATTTAGACACGATGATCTGAAGCCAGAATCATAAACATTAGAAATGGTGCACACTTTCAAAAATAGCAGTCACAAAATTAAACTGTAAAACTAGCTGGCACATTTGACCAACAGGTGTTTCAAAAATACAGCATCACCTGAGTTTCAAAATTTTGTTGTTAAAAGGCAACATTAACCTTTCTGATGGCAAATCAATTCAAATGACACAATTACAAAGTCAGTGGTTCACAAATTTTTTTTGCTCTTGGCGTTCTAGCTGAATGCATGTTTCCCTAAGGCAACCTAGCTGAATGCATGTTTCCATAAGGCAGCCTTGCTGAATGCATGTTTCCCTAAAGGCAGCCTAGCTGAATGCATGTTTCCCTAAGGCAGCCTTGCTGAATGCATGTTTCCCTAAGGCAACCTAGCTGAATGCATGTTTCCCTAAAGGCAGCCTAGCTGAATGCATGTTTCCCTAAGGCAGCCTTGCTGAATGCATGTTTCCCTAAGGCAGCCTAGCTGAATGCATGTTTCCCTAAGGCAGCCTAGCTGAATGCATGTTTCCCTAAGGCAGCCTTGCGGAATGCATGTTTCCCTAAGGCAACCTAGCTGAATGCATGTTTCCCTAAAGGCAGTCTAGCTGAATGCATGTTTCCTTAAGGCAACCTAGCTGAATGTATGTTTCCCTAAGGCAGCCTAGCTGAATGCATGTTTCCCTAAGGCAGCCTAGCTGAATGCATGTTTCCCTAAGGCAGCCTTGCGGAATGCATGTTTCCCTAAGGCAACCTAGCTGAATGCATGTTTCCCTAAAGGCAGTCTAGCTGAATGCATGTTTCCTTAAGGCAACCTAGCTGAATGTATGTTTCCCTAAGGCAGCCTTGCTAAATGCATGTTTCCCTAAGGCAACCTAACTGAATGCATGTTTCCCTAAAGGCAGCCTAGCTGAATGCATGTTTCCCTAAGGCAGCCTAGCTGAATGCATGTTTCCCTAAGGCAACCTAGCTGAATGCATGTTTCCCTAAGGCAGCCTTGCTGAATGCATGTTTCCCTAAGGCAACCTTGCTGAATGCATGTTTCCCTAAAGGCAGCCTATGTATGTAAAATTCTAACAAGTGCACTGCGGCATAAAATTGATAAACTTTATTTTGAACAGCAATATCTAGTACCGTTCTTAGAGACTTCAGGAATCAGTTAAGTTTAAGTAGGTCACCGTTTTCCCACACTTTTCACAAGAATTTGTGCACAGTCAAGGCCTGTTTACCCTCATTTTTAAAATTATTTAATACATTATCTTAATAGTAGAAAATAAACTTACAGTATATATAATGTATACAAGTCAAAATTGTACATTGTACACTAAAATCGTTAGAGTAAACAGGTCTGACAGTCACATTTAATTTAAAATACAATAATTGGTACATGATTGGGGCAGCCACTTTTCTAATTGACAATTGAACTTCTAGACCCACCTCAACTGCTGCAGAACGTCCACAGCTTCTGCATAGCAAACATCCTTTATGGTGGACAGCTTCTAGACAATGGGATGGAAGAAGACACATTTATTTCTAACTCAATGTCTGCTTAACTATCATAAATATAAGGACGTTTGCTGCTTTCATTATGTAAAACATTTTGAGGACCAACTGCTTAAACTACATGGTTCATTGCATACCTGTGTTTTGTCATGTTCAAGAATTTCTTCCATAAGCCAAAATCGTCTGAGGAGATCAAAGAAGGCAACATATTAATATAGTATGCTATTTGTAAACTGAAGCACAAAAAAAATATTTTATGAAACAATTTAAGGTGGGAATTGCTTTGCGAAGTAATCTGGAATTAAAATAAAGTCATCTAGAATTAAAGTGAAGTTAGCTAGAGTTACATTGAAGTCATCTAGACAATAGTGAATTCATCTAGAATTAAAGTGAAGTCATCTAGAACTAAAGTGAAGTCATCTAGAACTAAAGTGAAGTCATCTAGAACTAAAGTGAAGTCATCTAGAACTAAAGAGAAGTCATCAAGAACTAAAGTGAAGTCATCTAGAACTAAAGTGAAGTCATCTAGAACTAAAGTGAAGTCATCTAGACAATAGTGAATTCATCTAGAATTAAAGTGAAGTCATCTAGAACTAAAGAGAAGTCATCTAGAACTAAAGAGAAGTCATCTAGAACTAAAGTGAAGTCATCTAGACAATAGTGAATTCATCTAGAATTAAAGTTAAGTCATCTAGAACTAAAGTGAAGTCATCTAGAACTAAAGAGAAGTCATCTAGAACTAAAGAGAAGTCATCTAGAACTAAAGTCAGTTGCAAAGACTGCGGGGAGACCATATGATTAAAATTAAATCCAGGAAGGTGGATATGACTGAAGTAATAGGTGAGTGGATCATATCCATGAAATACAGTGGACTGCATAAAATGGTTAATCTTAAGACTGGTCAGCCTTATAATGTTGTTTTTTTTCTCACTGCAAATCTCTGCTGTCAGATGTTCAGCCACTTATCTGTACGCTGTAAAACTTACTGCTCTATCCTATAAACTCACTGATCTATCCTACAAACTAACTGCTCTATCCTACAATCTCACTGCTCTATCCAACAATCTCACTGCTCTATCCTACTAACTCATTGCTCTGTCCTACAAACTCACTGCTATATCCAACAAATTCACTGCTCTATCCTACAAACTCAATGATCTATCCTACAAACTCACTGCTCTATCCTACATACTCACTGCTCTAACCTACAAACTCACTGATCTATCATACAAACTCAATTCTCTATCCTACAAACTCAATGCTCTATCGTACAAACTCACTGCTCTATCCTACAAACTCAATGCTCTATCCTACAAACTCACTGCTCTATCCTACAAACTCACTGCTCTATCCTACAAAATCAATGCTCTATCCTACTAACTCATTGCTCTGTCCTACAAACTCACTGCTATATCCAACAAATTCACTGCTCTATCCTACAAACTCAATGATCTATCCTACAAACTCACTGCTCTATCCTACATACTCACTGCTCTAACCTACAAACTCACTGATCTATCATACAAACTCAATGCTCTATCCTACAAACTCAATGCTCTATCGTACAAACTCACTGCTCTATCCTACAAACTCAATGCTCTATCGTACAAACTCACTGCTCTATCCTACAAACTCACTGCTCTATCCTACAAAATCAATGCTCTATCATACAAACTCACTGCTCTATCCTACAAACTCAATCGTACAAACTCACAGCTCTATCCTACAAACTCAATGCTCTATCCTACAAACTCACTGCTCTATCCCGAGATATGCCATCAATCCCATGTCACTCTGTCTGTTGAGTTTGGTCACTCTCTCCCAGTAGCGGTCATCGTGGGACTCATTGTAGAGGGCATACAGGTCAAACAGGGGAGGATAAATCTTGGGGAGTAAAATCGGATACAGCAGCCCGGCAGCAGTGAGAACGGAACTGAAAAAGAAAGTTGATTGTTTGTAGTCAGCCAAGTGAATGTGAGGACATAGATGGAAGGTACAACCAATCAATTCTCATAACATCCTCTAATGTACCATTTCCTCTCAGACCTATGTCAACATAATATCATCCACTTCCTTCTTATTTCCTCTCAGATCTATGTCAACATAATACCATCCCCTTCCTTCTCATTTCCTCTCAGACCTATGTCAACATAATAGCATCCACGTCCTTCTTATTTCCTCACAGACCTATGTTACATAAAGCCTTTCCTTTCTTGTATTCTCTTCTCCATTACCCACCCCAATTTCACTTCTTTTATTTTATTTATAAAATACCTAGAATAATAAAATAAATATAAAATTGAATTTTTTTCTTCTTTTTGTTGAACTGATGAAGGCATTTAGCCATTTTGTTTTACAATTAGAACTTCACTAAAGTGATCTACTTGTAAAAATTGTGTCTTATCATTAGAACTTCACTAAAGTGTTCTACTTGAACAAATTGTCTTATCATTAGAGCTTCACTAAAGTGTTCTACTTGTACAAATTGTGTCTTATCATTAGAGCTTCACTAAAGTGTTCTACTAGAACAAATTTTGTCTTATCATTAGAGCTTCACTAAAGTGTTCTACCTGAACAAATTGTGTCTTATCATTAGAGATTCACTAAAGTGTTCTACTTGTACAAATTGTGTCTTATCATTAGAGCTTCACTGAAGTGTTCTACTTGTACAAATTGTGTGTTATCATTAGAGCTTCACTAAAGTGTTCTACTTGTACAAATTGTGTCTTATCATTAAAGCTTCACTAAAGTGTTCTACTTGTACAAATTGTGTCTAATCATTAGAGCTTCACTAAAGTGTTCTACCTGAACAAATTATGTCTTATCATTAGAGCTTCACTAAAGTGTTCTACTTGTACAAATTGTGTGTTATCATTAGAGCTTCACTAAAGTGTTCTACTTGTACAAATTGTGTCTTATCATTAGAGCTTCACTAAAGTGTTCTACTTGTACAAATTGTGTCTTATTCATTGAATTTTTTTTACAGCATTAAGTGTCATAGAAGAAACTAAATTGTAATATTTTTGAATGAATGTTGGTGTTTTTTGCTGGTAAATTTGTCCTGAAAGCACTACTCTCCTTACTGACCAGTAATACTGACCGATATAGATTTGTTTGTTAGTTCATCCTACATGGCTTATATAGCTACCAACATACCCTGCTTCATACCAGTTATTTGTTTTCCTTTATGATGAACATCTAAGTTTGTTTCAATGCAGAGGGCCCCACTGACATCAAGTCTCTTATGATGAACATCTAAGCTGGTTCAATGCAAAGGGCCCACTGACATCAAGTCTCTTATGATGAACATCTAAGCTGGTTCAATGCAAAGGGCCCACTGACATCAAGTCTCTTATGATGAACATCTAAGCTGGTTCAATGCAAAGGGCCCCCTGACATCAAGTCTCTTATGATGAACACCTAAGCTGGTTCAATGCAAAGGACCCACTGACATCAAGTCTCTTATGATGAACATCTAAGCTGGTTCAATGCAAAGGGCCCCCTGACATCAAGTCTCTTATGATGAACATCTAAGCTGGTTCAATGCAAAGGGCCCACTGACATCAAGTCTCTTATGATGAACATCTAAGCTGGTTCAATGCAAAGGGCCCACTGACATCAAGTCTCTTATGATGAACATCTAAGCTGGTTCAATGCAAAGGGCCCCCTGACATCAAGTCTATTATGATGAACATCTAAGCTGGTTCAATGCAAAGGGCCCCCTGACATCAAGTCTCTTATGATGAACATCTAAGCTGGTTCAATGCAAAGGGCCCACTGACATCAAGTCTCTTATGATGAACATCTAAGCTGGTTCAATGCAAAGGGCCCCCTGACATCAAGTCTCTTATGATGAACATCTAAGCTGGTTCAATGCAAAGGGCCCACTGACATCAAGTCTCTTATGATGAACATCTAAGCTGGTTCAATGCAAAGGGCCCACTGACATCAAGTCTCTTATGATGAACATCTAAGCTGGTTCAATGCAAAGGGCCCCCTGACATCAAGTCTCTTATGATGAACATCTAAGCTGGTTCAATGCAAAGGGCCCCCTGACATCAAGTCTCTTATGATGAACATCTAAGCTGGTTCAATGCAAAGGGCCCACTGACATCAAGTCTCTTATGATGAACATCTAAGCTGGTTCAATGCAAAGGGCCCCCTGACATCAAGTCTCTTATGATGAACATCTAAGCTGGTTCAATGCAAAGGACCCCCTGACATCAAGTCTCTTATGATGAACACCTAAGCTGGTTCAATGCAAAGGGCCCACTGACATCAAGTCTCTTATGATGAACATCTAAGCTGGTTCAATGCAAAGGGCCCCCTGACATCAAGTCTCTTATGATCAACATCTAAGCTGGTTCAATGCAAAGGGCCCACTGACATCAAGTCTCTTATGATGAACATCTAAGCTGGTTCAATGCAAAGGGCCCCCTGACATCAAGTCTCTTATGATGAACATCTAAGCTGGTTCAATGCAAAGGGCCCCACTGACATCAAGTCTCTTATGATGAACACCTAAGCTGGTTCAATGCAAAGGGCCCACTGACATCAAGTCTCTTATGATAAACATCTAAGCTGGTTCAATGCAAAGGGCCCACTGACATCAAGTCTCTTATGATGAACATCTAAGCTGGTTCAATGCAAAGGGCCCCACTGACATCAAGTCTCTTATGATGAACATCTAAGCTGGTTCAATGCAAAGAGCCCACTGACATCAAGTCTCTTATGATGAACATCTAAGCTGGTTCAATGCAAAGGGCCCCCTGACATCAAGTCTCTTATGATGAACATCTAAGCTGGTTCAATGCAAAGGGCCCCCTGACATCAAGTCTCTTATGATGAACATCTAAGCTGGTTCAATGCAAAGGGCCCCCTGACATCAAGTCTCTTATGATGAACACCTAAGCTGGTTCAATGCAAAGGGCCCACTGACATCAAGTCTCTTATGATGAACATCTAAGCTGGTTCAATGCAAAGGGCCCCCTGACATCAAGTCTCTTATGATGAACATCTAAGCTGGTTCAATGCAAAGGGCCCCCTGACATCAAGTCTCTTATGATGAACATCTAAGCTGGTTCAATGCAAAGGGCCCACTGACATCAAGTCTCTTATGATGAACATCTAAGCTGGTTCAATGCAAAGGGCCCCCTGACATCAAGTCTCTTATGATGAACATCTAAGCTGGTTCAATGCAAAGGGCCCCCTGACATCAAGTCTCTTATGATGAACATCTAAGCTGGTTTAATGCAAAGGGCCCACTGACATCAAGTCTCTTATGATGAACATCTAAGCTGGTTCAATGCAAAGGGCCCCCTGACATCAAGTCTCTTATGATGAACATCTAAGCTGGTTCAATGCAAAGGGCCCCACTGACATCAAGTCTCTTATGATGAACATCTAAGCTGGTTCAATGCAAAGGGCCCCCTGACATCAAGTCTCTTATGATGAACATCTAAGCTGGTTCAATGCAAAGGGCCCCCTGACATCAAGTCTCTTATGATGAACATCTAAGCTGGTTCAATGCAAAGGGCCCACTGACATCAAGTCTCTTATGATGAACATCTAAGCTGGTTCAATGCAAAGGGCCCCACTGACATCAAGTCTCTTATGATGAACATCTAAGCTGGTTCAATGCAAAGGGCCCCCTGACATCAAGTCTCTTATGATGAACATCTAAGCTGGTTCAATGCAAAGGGCCCCCTGACATCAAGTCTCTTATGATGAACATCTAAGCTGGTTCAATGCAAAGGGCCCACTGACATCAAGTCTCTTATGATGAACATCTAAGCTGGTTCAATGCAAAGGGCCCCCTGACATCAAGTCTCTTATGATGAACATCTAAGCTGGTTCAATGCAAAGGACCCCCTGACATCAAGTCTCTTATGATGAACACCTAAGCTGGTTCAATGCATAGGGCCCACTGACATCAAGTCTCTTATGATGAACATCTAAGCTGGTTCAATGCAAAGGGCCCCCTGACATCAAGTCTCTTATGATGAACATCTAAGCTGGTTCAATGCAAAGGGCCCACTGACATCAAGTCTCTTATGATGAACATCTAAGCTGGTTCAATGCAAAGGGCCCACTGACATCAAGTCTCTTATGATGAACATCTAAGCTGGTTCAATGCAAAGGGCCCCCTGACATCAAGTCTCTTATGATGAACATCTAAGCTGGTTCAATGCAAAGGGCCCCCTGACATCAAGTCTCTTATGATGAACATCTAAGCTGGTTCAATGCAAAGGGCCCCCTGACATCAAGTCTCTTATGATGAACATCTAAGCTGGTTCAATGCAAAGGGCCCACTGACATCAAGTCTCTTATGATGAACATCTAAGCTGGTTCAATGCAAAGGGCCCCCTGACATCAAGTCTCTTATGATGAACATCTAAGCTGGTTCAATGCAAAGGGCCCCCTGACATCAAGTCTCTTATGATGAACATCTAAGCTGGTTCAATGCAAAGGGCCCCCTGACATCAAGTCTCTTATGATGAACATCTAAGCTGGTTCAATGCAAAGGGCCCCCTGACATCAAGTCTCTTATGATGAACATCTAAGCTGGTTCAATGCAAAGGGCCCACTGACACCAAGTCTCTTATGATGAACATCTAAGCTGGTTCAATGCAAAGGGCCCCACTGACATCAAGTCTCTTATGATGAACATCTAAGCTGGTTCAATGCAAAGTGCCCCCTGACATCAAGTCTCTTATGATGAACATCTAAGCTGGTTCAATGCAAAGGGCCCCCTGACATCAAGTCTCTTATGATGAACATCTAAGCTGCTTCAATGCAAAGGGCCCACTGACATCAAGTCTCTTATGATGAACATCTAAGCTGGTTCAATGCAAAGGGCCCCCTGACATCAAGTCTCTTATGATGAACATCTAAGCTGGTTCAATGCAAAGGGCCCCCTGACATCAAGTCTCTTATGATGAACATCTAAGCTGGTTCAATGCAAAGGGCCCCCTGACATCAAGTCTCTTATGATGAACATCTAAGCTGGTTCAATGCAAAGGGCCCCCTGACATCAAGTCTCTTATGATGAACATCTAAGCTGGTTCAATGCAAAGGGCCCCCTGACATCAAGTCTCTTATGATGAACATCTAAGCTGGTTCAATGCAAAGGGCCCCCTGACATCAAGTCTCTTATGATGAACATCTAAGCTGGTTCAATGCAAAGGGCCCCCTGACATCAAGTCTCTTATGATGAACATCTAAGCTGGTTCAATGCAAAGGGCCCCCTGACATCAAGTCTCTTATGATGAACATCTAAGCTGGTTCAATGCAAAGGGCCCCCTGACATCAAGTGTGTCCTGCACTTTTTACTTCCACAAACAGTTGGTGGAGTAAGCATAATATTTAAATTCTTGTTTACATAGAATAAGATCTTACACCCACCCACCTCCCCACACCCCCCTCCAGGGTCCTTACATGTTTGGGTCCTCTGTCTCCAATCCTTCAATAAACTCTTTGGCCTCTTCTGTAGTGCGAGGGATGTCACTCTTATGTGGGTAGACATGAACTGGGCCACCATTTGCTGGGAGGGCAGGAAACAGAACTCTACGAGAGGAATAAGAAAGAAAGAAATTTCTGGCTTTATTGGATTCAATACAGTGCTCGTAAAATGTCCAACAATGAAATGTCCAACAATGAAATGTCCAGCAATGAAATAACCAACAACAAATTGTCCAATATAATACAATTTTACAAGTGTGGCTACAAGAGTATATTAATGAACAAGCATCTCAAATGATGAGCTGTGTGCTAATATCCTTAGAGATTCTACTGGAGTTGTTCAGAGATGGATTCAACACAAAGTCTTTAAAAAAAATTTTTTTTAATGTTTGCAAAGCCAAAAACTGAGCAGTTCACTGACCAGAGTGAGTGGGAAAATATTTGTTCACCTCAAAATATACGGCCTTATCTATCAGCATCTCACTCTCACCACTAAGTTTAAATGTGTGATCACAATAACTGGCATCTTTCCTGGTGACGAGATGAGAATCCCTGATGATTTTAGTTAGGTACCTTTGCTAACTTATGGAAATAGTCCAGGCGTGAATGGGAAAGAGTGGCTGGCGTATGAACTCATGCGAGCGAAAGGTACGCGCGTTTGGTAGCGTGGGTGAACGGAGGGCGACTCAGGGGGTGAAAGAAAGGCCAGTGTGGTTCGGTGATCCAGTTAGTAGGACGTCTTTTGGCTAAGTTTGTTAGCGAGTCGTATCGTACTAATTGGACGAATTGTATTGTTTATCGTAATGAGCGTGTGCTAACTGTTAAGTTAGAAATAAAGTGTAAAATTCATATTGAACGTAGTTTGAGTCTACTGTTGTTATTCTTGTGAGCTGGTTAATCATAATCATACTCATAACCCTAGACAACACAACCAAACACTAATTTGCTATAACCGCCATTCTTGACACCTGGCACTGCGCTCTAACTCTAAACACTGAGTTTAAATGTGTGATCACACTAACTGGCATCTTTCCTAGCACTGCACTCTCACTGCTGAGTTTAAATGTGTGATCACACTAACTGGCATCTTTCCTGGCACTGCACTCTAACTCTAACCACTAAGAATTTGTCTGTCTTCTGTTTATATGGCATTTTATCTGGCATCCTCTTAAGTGGAAAAAGAAAACACTGACAAGAACGTGGAGAGCTGACATTACATGACCATGACAGGACTACTATGAAAGTAAAGCCAACATTTTAAATGAAGAAACGAGAGCCAGCAATTAAAAAGACCTGTCAGGTCGAAAGATCTAAATATCTTAAAGATTAGTTTGTTAAACCTACATATTGGAGATAAATTTGCTCAGTGACCTGTTGAAAGAAAGTGTGTTGTTAACCAGATTGTTGTGAATGTTTGGTAGGTGGAGTTGTTTATTGTATGAGTGTTTTTGTGAGTTGTAAGTCGTGAGGTCAGAGCGTGAAGCTGCTTCGTTCTGTTGAGCTTTAGTGTATGCTGAGTGTTTTGTTGGCATATAAAAGGGCAGTGTGTTTTTAGATTGTGAGTTGAGAGAAGCAAGACGACAACAGTAGAAAGTCGAGAGTATTTCCGTAGAGAGCCAGAAGGAGAGAGATAGTTTATAGTTAGATTCGCTGTAGGGCTTGTTAACTGAACATAGTACTTTTTCTGCTGGATGAATTATGTAGCAACTGTGTTTTGAAACAAGTGAATGTTTTAGTACATGGAAATCAGGGACGTAAAATGTCCACCCCAGCCCTAGAAAGTCCGGCCCGGTGGCTGTTTGAATGCAGCACCCCGGCCGGCCAAGTGTTCCTTCTCTGGTGCCATCTAACTCGCATAGTCAATCGAGTGGAAGGGTGGGTGAGGCTGTCTCAGAGGCGGAATGCTCCTGGCGTGCCGCTTTGCTGCCTGATTAAGACTACTGGGGAGAGTAGTTGATGGCCAGTTGAGTTTAGCGGAGGGTGCGTTGGGGAAGACTTCGAGAGCTCGATAGTTTATTGTTTTTTTCTAGATTAGAATTAGATTAGTACATGGAAATAAATACATAATTTACAATGGACTATTCAGTGTTTGAGTTACTAGACGAAGAGAGAGACGAGAATTAACCAAACAGGTCTGACATAAGGTAGGACTAAAGTTTTTGCCATCGGAGGACTTAGACAAACGAAAGAATGCCGTAACACAGTGACCTGTCTAAAGACCTAAATAGCTTAAGACACGTTTGTGCAATCCAAGACATTTAACATTGATTAACATGACAATTCCAAGACAGCCATAAACACAGGGTCCTTCAAGACAGCAGCCATAAACACAGGGTCCTTCAAGACAGCAGCCATAAACACAGGGTCCTTCAAGACAACATCCATAAACACAGGGTCCTTCAAGACAACATCCATAAACACAGGGTCCTTCAAGACAACAGCCATAAACACAGGGTCCTTCAAGACAACATCCATAAACACAGGGTCCTTCAAGACAACATCCATAAACACTGGGTCCTTCAAGACAACACCCATAAACAACTGGGTCCTTAAAGACAGCATCCATAAACACTGGGTCCTTTAAGACAACACCCATAAACCCTGGGTCCTTCAAGACAGCATCCATAAACACTGGGTCCTTCAAGACAACATCCATAAACACTGGGTCCTTCAAGACAACATCCATAAACACTGGGTCCTTCAAGACAACATCCACAAACACTGGTTTCTTCACCTGACAACTTTGTACATCCTCCTGATGTAGGACTTGACTTCTTGCACAGCGTGATGGAGCAATCGGGGGTGGGCGCCAACACCAATGTAAGAAGCCCTGAAAACATCCACCAGGGTTTCCATGAGCTGGCCCAGGGGGTGGTGGACAGTGTCGAAAGCCTGAGGGGTGCCAAAGGTCAATTAAAGAGAGCTTTGTTTAACAGTGGACAGTTAGTGACAGGCATTATAGGAAAAAGTAGGGATTGTTATTTGTCATCAAGCTGTATTGAATCTCTTAACTAGGTTCATCTACGCTTAATTCTGAATACAATTTTAGTTGAAGTTCTATATAATCATATAGTTCAAATTGAAGTAAAGTTGTATATAATCATCTCATTCAAACAAAGGTGAAGTAGTATATTATCATCTAATTGAAACTGTGGTAAAGTTTTATATAATCATATTCAAATTGTGCTGAAGTTGTATATAATCACATAGTTCAAACTGAGCTCAAATAAGCCGTCACCTACCCTGGACAGATATGTTGACACTTCACTGACTGTCTCTAGTGTCAGGCTCTCCCTGCCATGCTTGGGTATCTTTGCCAGACCCTCCAGGGTGTTTTGCTGTACCTTAATCTTACTGGGTGAGCTGAGATTTCAAACAAAAGTAAAATACACAATAAAACACAATACAAAAAAAACAAAAACTTTATAAATTATAAAGCATTATTTTTTTTTATCATAGTCCAGCACTTCATGTGCCACATTGCTAACAGCACCCAGCACTTCATGTGCTACATTGCTAACAGCACCCAGCACTTCATGTGCCACATTGCTAACAGCACCCAGCACTTCATGTGCCACATTGCTAACAGCACCCAGCACTTCATGTGCCACATTGCTAACAGCACCCAGCACTTCATGTGCCACATTGCTAACAGCACCCAGCACTTTATGTGCCACATTGCTAACAGCACCCAGCACTTCATGTGCCACATTGCTAACAGCACCCAGCACTTCATGTGCCACATTGCTAACAGCACCCAGCACTTCATGTGCCACATTGCTAACAGCACCCAGCACTTCATGTGCCACATTGCTAACAGCACCCAGCACTTCATGTGCCACATTGCTAACAGCACTACAGATTAAGATTTCAAAACGTATACATATTACCTTTCTCTGCTGGCCCATTTCAGAACAGTACTTCAGAAGTTTGCATTGATCACATCAGAACTTAGATGTTTTCAAGATTGTGACATGAAATTGTGAGTTGTTCTAAGATTGTGACAGAGCATTGTGAATTGTTCTAAGTTTGTGACAGAGCATTGTAAAGTGTTCTAAGATAGTGACATTAAATTGTGAAGTGTTCTAAGATTGTGACAGAGCATTGTGAAGTGTTCTAAGATTGTGACAGTGCACTGTAAAGTGTTCTAAGATTGTGACCTTGCATTGTGAATTGTTCTAAAATTGTGACATTAAATTTTGCTGGACATTAAAGGGTTATGCAAACTTGTGACAGAAAAAATCATTGTCCATTAGCCAAAGTGAAGCCTATTTTTTTTCGATGGGGTATCTGTATATGTATGGACCATTATGAACATTGTAGTAACTGATATCCCTGCATCTAGCACTCCAACATCCCAGTAACTTATATCACAGCATCTAGCAATTCAACATACTAGCAACTGATATCCCTGACTCAACATCCTAGTAACTGATATCCCTACATCTAGCACTCCAACATCCTAGCAACTGATATCCCTGACTCAACATCCTAGTAACTGATATCCCTACATCTAGCACTCCAACATCCTAGTAACTGATATCCCTACATCTAGCACTCCAAAATCCTAGCAACTGATATCCCTGACTCAACATCCTAGTAACTGATATCCCTACATCTAGCACTCCAACATCCTAGCAACTGATATCCCTGACGCAACATCCTAGCAACTGACACCCCTGCCTTACATCCCCGTCTGCTCCTTCAGTGCTTTCCTCCCAGCATTCACCATCACAGCCACGACCTCCCAGGCCTTGTCAGTGTCTACATTTGGGCTGTGACCTTGGATGGCTTGACCTTGACCCAGCACGGCCCACACATGGGAGAAGATGTCATCCCACTTGCTGTCAGCAGCCACACACAGTCGACCGAAATATCTGGAGCAACAACAAAAGCACAGAGCAATTTGGTGTAAAAATATTGTTTTCAAAATAATTGACCAAAAATAAATTTTGTTTTTCTGATCTCCTCACAAGAGTTTAATCACTTAAAAAAATATTATAATATGCATCTTTATTTAAGAGTTTAACACACACACACAGCTGCTAGGCCTCTTTGACATTTGTTTAATTTCATCAACCCAAGAGAATCAGAATACAAACTGACCCCCGAGAATCAGAATACAAACTGACCACAAGAATCAGAATAGAAACTGACCACGAGAATCAGAATAGAAACTGACCATGAGAATCAGAATACAAACTGACCACGATAATCAGAATACAAACTGACCACGAGCATCACAATATAAACTGACCCGCGAGAATCACAATACAAACTGACCACCAGAATCACAATACAAACTGACCATGAGAATCAGAATACAAACTGACCATGAGAATCACAGTACAAACTGACCCCAGAGAATCACAATACAAACTGACCACGAGAATCACAATACAAACTGACCACGAGAATCAGAATACAAACTGACCACGAGAATCACAATACAAACTGACCCCCGAGAATCCTAATACAAACTGACCCCCGAGAATCAGAATACAAACTGACCACGAGAATCAGAATAGAAACTGACCACGAGAATCAGAATAGAAACTGACCACGAGAATCAGAATACAAACTGACCACGATAATCAGAATACAAACTGACCACGAGCATCACAATACAAACTGACCCGCGAGTATCACAATACAAACTGACCACCAGAATCACAATACAAACTGACCATGAGAATCAGAATACAAACTGACCATGAGAATCAGAATACAAACTGACCATGAGAATCACAGTACAAACTGACCCCAGAGAATCACAATACAAACTGACCACGAGAATCACAATACAAACTGACCACGAGAATCCTAATACAAACTGACCACGAGAATCACAATACAAACTGACCCCCGAGAATCAGAATACAAACTGACCTCCGAGAATCAGAATACAAACTGACCACGAGAATCAGAATACAAACTGACCACGAGAATCAGAATACAAACTGACCCCCGAGAATCAGAATACAAACTGACCCCCGAGAATCAGAATACAAACTGACTACGAGAATCAGAATAGAAACTGACCACGAGAATCAGAATAGAAACTGACCACGAGAATCAGAATACAAACTGACCACGATAATCAGAATACAAACTGACCACGAGCATCACAATACAAACTGACCCGCGAGTATCACAATACAAACTGACCACCAGAATCACAATACAAACTGACCACGAGAATCACAATACAAACTGACCACGAGAATCAGAATACAAACTGACCACGAGAATCACAATACAAACTGACCCCCGAGAATCCTAATACAAACTGACCCCCGAGAATCAGAATACAAACTGACCACGAGAATCAGAATAGAAACTGACCACGAGAATCAGAATAGAAACTGACCACGAGAATCAGAATACAAACTGACCACGATAATCAGAATACAAACTGACCACGAGCATCACAATACAAACTGACCCGCGAGTATCACAATACAAACTGACCACCAGAATCACAATACCAACTGACCATGAGAATCAGAATACAAACTGACCATGAGAATCAGAATACAAACTGACCATGAGAATCACAGTACAAACTGACCCCAGAGAATCACAATACAAACTGACCACAAGAATCACAATACAAACTGACCATGAGAATCAGAATACAAACTGACCACGAGAATCACAATACAAACGGACCCCCGAGAATCAGAATACAAACTGACCCTCGAGAATCAGAATACAAACTGACCACGAGAATCAGAATACAAACTGACCACGAGAATCAGAATACAAACTGACCCCCGAGAATCCTAATACAAACTGACCCCCGAGAATCAGAATACAAACTGACCACGAGAATCAGAATAGAAACTGACCACGAGAATCAGAATAGAAACTGACCACGAGAATCAGAATACAAACTGACCACGATAATCAGAATACAAACTGACCACGAGCATCACAATACAAACTGACCCGCGAGCATCACAATACAAACTGACCACCAGAATCACAATACAAACTGACCATGAGAATCACAATACAAACTGACCATGAGAATCAGAATACAAACTGACCATTAGAATCACAGTACAAACTGACCCCAGAGAATCACAATACAAACTGACCACCAGAATCACAATACAAACTGACCACGAGAATCACAATACAAACTGACCCCCGAGAATCCTAATACAAACTGACCACGAGAATCAGAATACAAACTGACCACGAGAATCACAATACAAATTGACTTGATGGTGAAATGTATTGTCAAACAAACATTGAAATGCTGAAAGGAGTTGGGGGGGGGGGGGGGGTTTCCTCTCTGCTGAATCTACATGCATATATTCACAAATTCTGCAATAATTATCCAGAAATTATGAAGTCCACAAACAAAAGCCTATTCATATCTTGTGTAAATAAATCCTTTAACTCACTTAACATTTGTGAAATCAGTGATTTATAGAGGCTTATAAAATAGCACTGCAATGTTTCAATTGGTGGGCAATTATCACCATACTGTTGCTTTGTGTCTTCACAAATGAAGTCGCTAGATAGCATACTAATTGCAGTAATGTTTAGTCCCCTGTTCGCCTTTGTATGTTTCCATGCATGTGATGTAAATATTGTGTTTGACTATGCAAGTGGTTCCTAGAATGCCTAGATTCTTGGTTTTCATCAGGTGCCCCTGTGGCAAATTCTAACAAGTATACTTTGAAATAGCAAATGTTTTTTTTAAATTAAATGGTTGGGTAAAAATAAAAAAACCCATGGATATAGGTCACTAAATTCTGTGCTACTGCTGCTTGCATGACCTGGCGCATTCTTATCTCAAAGCGCCCATGACGCCTTATGTACCCACTAGATCACTACGCTCATCCGATAGTGGCAAACTCTGGATACCGCGAGTCCGCCTTGAGACCTACAGAAGGCACATTTTCGCTTTTACTGGCCCAAGCATCTGGAATGGCCTTCCAGTCGCTCTCAGAAACAGCCAGACATTGCAGTCTTTTAAAACTTAGTTGAAAACACATCTTTTTCAAACTCACCTGCTGGGCTGATATACTCTACCTCCTTGTTTCCAAGGCGCTTGCTCAAATTCCTCTATGCATATTGTCTTGTATTGTACACTGGCTTGCATATAGAATTTGTATTGTTGTGTTTTGTATATTTATAGCGATTCGAGCCTTATTTAGGGATGAAGCGTGTTTTTTAAATGAACTTTATTATTATTTATTATTATTATCTAGCAGTCATTTGTAAGAGCTACTGCAAACAGTAATTACTCAAGTGTGTAACTTGTTCACACCAGGTCATCTAGATGTCATTATATGTCATATTACATTGAACCTAACCGGATATTACCCTAACCGGATGACTGGATGGTCCTAGTCGATTTGACGGACGAACAACAACAACATTGAACAAATATGAATCTCGAACCACGAGGCTATGTGGCACAGACAGCAGAGAGAACCCATGACATATTTTTCACCACAGTTTACTGTGACTTCGTTTAATTACTGCTGTACATCACAATTGCCATCAAGTATATTAAAATAGGTGGGGGTGGGGTGGGACATAAATTTCTAATTTGATCATATACAAGAGAGGGGGGGGGTCAAAAATGTTTGTATGGGTGCAAAAAGGGGGGGGGGGGGAGTGGGGTATGACTTTTTTTTTTTCATAGATATTACACGGATTCCCCCATAGCTACTACACCTTCATGAAACTGTCATATTTTGTGTAGTACTTGGATAATGTTGGAACAATTCACTGCATCACTAGACAAGAATGATTGAAACCAAGAAACAATTGGTTGTTTAGTCTAGAGAGAGCATAATGTTATCAACAGTAATGTAAAAAGAAGTCTGCCACTGAACCTGGACTTGATGCCTCCAGCGTGCTGCGTGCAACCGTCGTCAGACGCTGTGGAAGATTTGGTGAATGTCCCATTTATCTTGAGGCCGTCATTCAGTGAGCCGGTGAAGTTTCCCTCCAGTCTGTCACCAGAGGGTAATGTCAAGGTACCCTTGAAAGGTGAACATTAAATTATATAAAATTATTTTCATTACTTCTATACAAAAAAATCTTGAGCAAATTATAATTTTTTCTAGAAACTGCAAACATTTTACCTCACTTTTTGCCACAAACGTGGTACAGTGGTTACTGTGGTACAGTGGTTACTCTGGTGCAGTGGTTACTGTGGTACAGTGGTTACTGTGGTACAGTGGTTACTGTGGTACAGTTGTTATCGTGGTTACCATGGGATAGTGGTTACCATGGTACAGTGGTTACCGTAGTACAGTGGTTACCATGGTACAGTGGTTACCCTGGTACAATGGTTACTGTGGTACAGTGGTAATGTTGTGTGTCACAGCGCCAATGGGTAACAAGCTAGAATTCACCCAAAGATTTTTTTCAAACTTTAATCAACTACCTAGGTGGAAAGGACTCCTAAATCAAGTCAGTCAACATTGGAGAAGGACCTAACCCTAAACTACATAGGACAAGGACCTAACCTACATAAGACCATGACTTAGCAACCATAGGACTATGACCTAACCTACAAAGGACTAGGACTAACCTACATTAGACCATGACTTAGCCACCATAGTACAATGACCTAACCTACATAGGACTATGACCTAACCTACATAGGACTTTGGGGTAGACTTAAAGTTATCTGCCGTCCACACTCTCACAACAACAAAAATGTCAAAATTTATTTGTGATATTTAAAAAAAACAACTAATCTTATTATCATGGTACACCAGTGAGTACAGCAATTGTTCAGTTCCTGGAACTTGGAACTGCTGTTATAATTTGACAATAGAGAAAAACCATTATTAAACACTCACAAAAAGTCATATGCAATTTGGAAGACTCACCTTGCCAGACAGATATGATGTACCAACAAAGTCACCCTCATATAATGTGTTGTCGTCTGAGATCATCACACCAAAACCCTTTACCATTGGATCAAGGAGGAAGAAATGTTGAAAGTTTTAATTTTTTTACTGACATATTTCTTGGGGGAGTGATAATGTATTATGTGGGAGTGGTGATGTTCTGTGTGGGACAACCATCACAATGACAGCTGATAAGCTGTTGCAGTAGGTGCACCTGGCAATACAGATTTCATGTGACAGCATCTTGGATGACAAAGAAAATAATAAATAGCAGATCATTTTTTGTGATTTAGTATGTGATTTAGTATGTGATTTAGTATGTGATTTAGTATGTGATTTAGAATGTGATTTAGTATGTGATTTAGTATGTGGTTTAGTATGTGATTTAGTATTTGATTTAGTATGTGGTTTAGTATGTGATTTAGAATTTGATTTAGTATGTGATTTAGTATGTGATTTAGTATGTGATTTAGTATGTGATTTAGTATGTGATTTAGAATGTGATTTAGTATGTGATTTAGTATGTGATTTAGTATTTGATTTAGTATGTGATTTAGTATTTGATTTAGTATGTGATTTAGTATGTGATTTAGTATGTGATTTAGTATGTGATTTAGTATGTGATTTAGAATATGATTTAGTATGTGATTTAGTATGTGATTTAGAATGTGATTTAGTATGTGATTTAGTATGTGATTTAGAATGTGATTTAGTATGTGATTTAGTATGTGATTTAGTATTTGATTTAGTATTTGATTTAGTATGTGATTTAGTATGTGATTTAGAATGTGATTTAGTATGTGATTTAGTATGTGATTTAGTATGTGATTTAGTATGTGATTTAGTATGTGATTTAGAATGTGATTTAGTATGTGATTTAGTATGTGATTTAGAATGTAATTTAGTATGTGATTTAGTATGTGATTTAGAATGTGATTTAGTATGTGATTTAGTATGTGATTTAGTATTTGATTTAGTATTTGATTTAGTATGTGATTTAGTATGTGATTTAGAATGTGATTTAGTATGTGATTAAGTATGTGATTTAGTATGTGATTTAGAATGTGATTTAGTATGTGATTTAGTATGTGGTTTAGTATGTGATTTAGTATTTGATTTAGTATGTGGTTTAGTATGTGATTTAGAATTTGATTTAGTATGTGATTTAGTATGTGATTTAGTATGTGATTTAGTATGTGATTTAGTATGTGATTTAGTATGTGATTTAGTATGTGATTTAGAATGTGATTTAGTATGTGATTTAGTATGTGATTTAGTATTTGATTTAGTATGTGATTTAGTATTTGATTTAGTATGTGATTTAGTATGTGATTTAGTATGTGATTTAGAATGTGATTTAGTATGTGATTTAGTATGTGATTTAGTATTTGATTTAGTATGTGATTTAGAATGTGATTTAGTATTTGATTTAGTATGTGATTTAGTATGTGATTTAGTATGTGATTTAGTATTTGATTTAGTATGTGGTTTAGTATGTGATTTAGAATTTGATTTAGTATGTGATTTAGTATGTGATTTAGTATGTGATTTAGTATGTGATTTAGTATGTGATTTAGAATGTGATTTAGTATGTGATTTAGTATGTGATTTAGTATTTGATTTAGTATGTGATTTAGTATTTGATTTAGTATGTGATTTAGTATGTGATTTAGTATGTGATTAAGTATGTGATTTAGAATGTGATTTAGTATGTGATTTAGTATGTGATTTAGTATTTGATTTAGTATGTGATTTAGAATGTGATTTAGTATTTGATTTAGTATGTGATTTAGTATGTGATTTAGTATGTGATTTAGTATTTGATTTAGTATGTGGTTTAGTATGTGATTTAGAATTTGATTTAGTATGTGATTTAGTATGTGATTTAGTATTTGATTTAGTATGTGATTTAGTATGTGACAAATGCAAAGAAACCCCAGAATTTAAATAAGTTTCAATGTTTTATACGCAAACAAGTCCTGTCACTCTCAGAAACAGCCAGACACTGGAGTCCTTCAAAACCAATTTGAAAACACATCTATTTCACAAACACCTGCTGGGGTGATGTTGTCTACCATCTTTTCCAGCTAGCTATTATCTCCTAGAAGTATATTGTGTTGTGTTGTTTATGGTTGCAAGGTATGTAAGACTTTGAATGGGCATGCTCATATGTAGTTTTTGTGATGTTGCATTTTGGTAAAATATAGATTGTTTCATTTACTTTTAATAGGGTTGACTTTGTACCGCGCTACTAGCCTTTGGGGAGGAAGCGTGATTTTCAAATAAACTTTATTATTATTATTATTAAGTTGTCCAAATGTTTAACATTTCTTATCATGTTGGATCCATACATTTTAATAAATAACAAAATAATACCTATAGACTTGAAGCAGTAACTTAAGCGTTCTTCAGAATAAAATGATGAAAACAGATTAAATAAAAATGTCTGCTGTTAGAATTGATCTGCCTTGTGTCCAGCTATGGGCATATACCCAGACTGAGAAGCCTCATTGCCACAGCAAGGCAGCAACACCCTCAACAGCTGGTTGGAAGATGGCGTCCAGCTTGTGTGACAGCAAACAATCTCAAGCTGTGTTTGCCACACTTTAGAGGCCTGGAATTACTTTTCAGTTTTATTCCTGCTGACGTGCATGCTCATGTTAACAAAAAATACATCTTTGCCTTATTACACCAACATTGGACTCACTGTAAGTTTATTCTGTACAAATGTCCCTTCAAAGTACATCCCATCAAGTGTGACCATTACACCGTTACCATGGCGATTGTCATCTACCCACATCCCCATGTACTTTTCACCTGAACAACAAAAGAAAATGTGCTACAATTTCAAAGTTGCAAATTTATATGAACAAAAAATAGGAAATCATGAACAAATGAACAACTCCTGGAGACTGCTTGAAATGCTTTAAAAAGTTATTTAAGTGATAGTGAAGTAAGGGTGACAGTGAAGTAAGTGTGACAATGAAGTAAGTGTGGCACTGAAGTAAGTGTGGCACTGAAGTGAGTTTGACAGTTCAGTAAGTGTGACAGTTGAGTAAGTGTGACAGTTCAGGAAGTGTAACAGTTCAGTAAGTGTAACAGTTCAGTAAGTGTGACAGTTCAGTAAGTGTAACAGTTCAGTAAGTGTAACAGTTCAGTAAGTGTGACAGTTCAGGAAGTGTAACAGTTCAGTAAGTGTAACAGTTCAGTAAGTGTGACAGTTCAGTAAGTGTAACAGTTCAGTAAGTGTAACAGTTCAGTAAGTGTGACAGTTCAGGAAGTGTAACAGTTCAGTAAGTGTAACAGTTCAGTAAGTGTAACAGTTCAGTAAGTGTGACAGTTCAGTAAGTGTGATAGTTCAGTAAGTGAGACAGTTCAGTAAGTGTGACAGTCCAGTAAGTGTGAATGTGAAGTAATTGTAACTGTGACACAAACCGAAACAAGAAGCAGCAAGTGTTTGGTGGCTCACATGCACATGTCATTATTTTCTTGGAAAGCACTGCGCTAGCTAATATCGTTGAACCTTTTTCACAACACAGACACACCATATACAGAGCTTACTCATCTTCTGCCAATGACCTGCAGTAATTAAAGGTTGCCCATAGGAATATTTTGAACTACCTTTGAGTATATCATCTTGCACTCCATAGCCTTCCTTAACATTACACAACCACTCTCCGATGTAAACAGAAGCACATCTGGACTTCTGGCCGCCAGTTTGGAGCATCCCGTGGCCGAACCTCTGGCCATCTTGGAAGTAGCCCTCATACACATCCCCGTTAGCATAGCTGTTGAATTAGGATTTTATGCTGCATCAAGCAAAGGGTCTCAGTGGTGTTAATAATAGTGCTTTTTGACATGTTATGTTATGTACGTTAAGCTATTCTTTCAAACAAACAAAAAAATACCTCCAACACTGTGCCAGTGTGAACATTGTATGTATTCATATAAGTGCTGCACTACAGATGAGAAGTATTTAAGGATTTAGTATCATAATGTGCATTTATGAGATATTTGCACTCAGATGAATGGTAAATACGTATGGCAGGTTAAGCTGTAGTGTAGCACACACAGAAAAAAGGTCTACTATCTACAACAGACCCTGTCAACAGACCCTGCCAACAGATCCTGCCAACAGACCCTGCCAGTAGACCCTACCAGCAGACCCTGCCAACAGATCCTGCCAACAGACCCTGCCAGTAGACCCTGCCAGCAGACCCTGCCAACAGACCCTGCCAGTAGACCCTGCCAGGGGACCCTGCCAGTAGACCCTGCCAGGGGACCCTGCCAACAGACCCTGCCAGCAGACCCTGCCAACAGACCTTGCCAAAAGGCCAGTGTTTATTAATCAGTTACTGTTTATTGTTTCTTCTGGAATAGCTTTGTGTTTCCAATAACAGCAAAAATATGATACACTGTCTCAGACCATAATGAAACTTTGGCTTTCATGCAACAAACGACCACTGATATTTAGCTTTAGACAACAGATGTTGACTTTTGACTTTGGACATATATTTATCTTGTTGTTTTAAAATTATTGCGAACATCCTTTAAGTACTGCTGCACTCAACTTTAGTGCAAAAAATATTAAAATTCCTTATTCCTGTTCTCAAAATACACACGATCAAACAATATGCGGTGCAAGTTTAAATCATGAATGGGAAACCACAATGCAAATTCTCAGTGATAACTATCTGAAAATTTTACAAGACATTCATAAACATTTAATTAAAAGAAATGTACAAGAGAAAAAAAAGGCAACCTAATAAAATAAACTTGTACACAATTTCATTACCTGATGGTGCCTCGTCCATTCAGTTTCCCATCTTTCCAATTTCCTCTTTGAATCTCTTTGCCGGAACTCTTAACATTAGTGAACACACCAGAGCTGGCAAATATTAAGATAAATGTTTATTTAAATTCTCAAATTTTTATGGAGAAATAGAGATGAAATTTTATTTCTGCTTTTTTTATTATCACAAATGGGGGCCGGGTGCTGGGTGGCGGGTGCTGGGTGCCGGGTGCTGGGGGCCGGGTGCTGGGTGCTGGGGGCCGGGTGCTGGGGGCCGGGTGCTGGGTGCCGGGTGCCGGGTGCTGGGTGGCGGGTGCTGGGTGGCCGAGTGGTTTAAACTGACTAAATTCAAATAGTTGGTGGTCTGGAGTTCCATCCCCACAAAAGCCAACATCCAAAGCATCCTGGGTGGATGGGACTCGCTAGCCCTGGACTAAGAGAAGGCAAACTCTGAATGGACTCGCTAGCCCTGGACTTAAGAGAAGGCAAACTCTGAATGGACTCGCTAGCCCTGGACTAAGAGAAGGCAAACTCTGAATGGACTCGCTAGCCCTGGACTTAAGAGAAGGCAAACTCTGAATGGACTCGCTAGCCCTGGACTAAGAGAAGGCAAACTCTGAATGGACTCGCTAGCCCTGGACTAAGAGAAGGCAAACTCTGAATGGACTCGCTAGCCCTGGACTAAGAGAAGGCAAACTCTGAATGGACTCGCTAGCCCTGGACTAAGAGAAGGCAAACTCTGAATGGACTCGCTAGCCCTGGACTAAGAGAAGGCAAACTCTGAATGGACTCGCTAGCCCTGGACTAAGAGAAGGCAAACTATGAATGGACTCGCTAGCCCTGGACTAAGAGAAGGCAAACTCTGAATGGACTCGCTAGCCCTGGACTAAGAGAAGGCAAACTCTGAATTTAAACCAGGAGTCAGAGATGATTCAATTGATGATTTAAATTAGAGAGAGAAAAAAAATTGTTTCAAAAGAAGTTTGGCCAAAGTTACTTGCAGTTAATACAATCAATTGTTACAATTGGGTGTGCATACAACAGTGGGCAATGCATCAACATTCTCCTGACTCTAGTGTGCTAGTATAGGAGCACAACACAGGCTAGTCTTCCTCTCTGCCAAGACATTTTTTTACAACTCACTCCAGTATCATTTAATTGATTTTTTTTTTCTCACTTATTTTTCTCACATAAGACTGCACAAAAAAAACAACTGTTTCTTGCAGTGTATCAACTATGAATTCACTAAACAAACTATTTTCGTGCAGTCTGTGAGCAACTAAGAATGAAATAAATAAACTATTTTATTGCAGTCTGTAAACAACTAAGAATGCAATAAATAAACTATTTCCTTGCAGTCTGTGAGCAGTCGAGTGTAGATAAAATATTGTACTTACCCATGCATAAGACCTCTCATGAAATTCCCTTCATACACTGAACCGTCTGACCACTTCAGAGTCCCTCTGATCATCAGAAAGAAGGACATAGATTAATGGTGTACATATTAAACTTTAAATGATATTGGGTGAAAGCTACAGAAATTAACTGACTAGTCACACAAGAAACAGCCCATCCAATGCTAATTTCTAAATGTGCTCTTGAAACAAGTTTACCTGTCTGAAATGGCTCAGTGAGGTCAGCTTTTTTTTATTTATGATGTTATCTTATAACAGTTTCAGACAAAGGCTAATTATCCTTTATGAACTTTCCCCACAAAAGCCACCTACATTGTTTGAGTTTTACCACAAAAGCCACCTACACTGAATGAGTTTTACCACAAAAGCCACCTACATTGTATGAGTTTCCCCACAAAGCCACCTACATTGTATGAGTTTTAACACAAAAGCCACCTACATTGTATGAGTTTTACCACAAAAGCCACCTACATTGTATGAGTTTTACCACAAAAGCCACCTACATTGTCTGAGTTTTACCACAAAAGCCACCTACATTGTATGAGTTTTACCACAAAAGCCACCTACATTGTATGAGTTTTACCACAAAAGCCACCTACATTGTATGAGTTTTACCACAAAGCCACCTACATTGTATGAGTTTTACCACAAAAGCCACCTACATTGAATGAGTTTTACCAAAAAAGCCACCTACCCTCCATGTATGATCCAAAAAGACCACATTCCCTGAATAAAGTTTCCCCACATAAGCCACCTAGTATTTTCTCTCAAAGCAAGCTACCCATCATGTTTGTTCCCCCACAAGCCATCAATCCACCATGTCTTTTTCCCCAAAAGCCAATTACCTTCCATGCATTTTTACAAAAAACCACCTTTCCTGAATGAACTTTCAAACAAAAGCCACCTACTTTGTATGCGTTTCCCCACAAAAGCCACCTACCTTCCATGTATTTTCCCAGAGAACCAAGTCCCATCGTAAGAAGCCTCCTTGTAAAGTCCCGGCCTGATGAACTTGTGCTTGGCGTGACGCACCAAAGGTGGGGTGAAACGGTCTCCTGCACTGTAGGGAGATCTCTGAGGGGACAGGTGTTTGCTGATGGCAGAGTTGAGGGCTATCAGCCATTCAGCCTGTCAGGGGCAGCAAAAGATATTCATCAGTTACATGTTACTCAATGTTTTCAGATGGAACAGAGTTGAGGGCTATCAGCCACTCAGTCAGACAGGGGTAGAAATGCATTGTAACCGTTACATGTTACTTAATGTTTGCTGATGGCACAGATTTGAGGGCTATCAGCCACTCAGCAACTGTTACATGTTATTCAATGTTACAGAGGAGAAATGACAAGAAACTGAACTAATTCATGGAAAGAAACATTGATTATTTCAGCTTTACACAAAGAAAAGGGTGTGTGTGTGTGGGGGGGGGGGGGGAATCAACATGAAAACAACATTTATTTTAAGGAATGTTACAAGCAACTGAACAAGAATCAATGATAAGAGAAGACAGAATTTTTTTTTTTTTAAATCCAAACTGATCCAAAGTGTATCTTTTTTTATTTTACACATTGACATTTTCAGTAATTTTTTAAAAAACACACACAAAGACAGCTTTATGACAACTGGAACCATTTCAACGAGGATATATTATATTAACTTGTTTTTCAAAAATTAAAGCCAACTTTTTTCTGACCACTGCTAGCATTAAACGGTCATTTAACAGACAGTTAGCCACCCTGTCACTGAAATATAAACATAACCTGTTATATACTATATGATAACAAATGTTTAGGCACTTGGGAGTTGATAGCTCCCGCTCTGCCTACCTTTTGTGCTGGTGTTGTGGCCTGAAGATCGTACCTTTCTTCTGGTGCTATTATGGTGATGGCATTTCTGTGGAGTGGAATTTTAAAATGACAACGTTATCATGAAAGCTTGTACAACCTACATTTCTTCAACTCACAATCAGTCGACTTAAGACCTACACTTCTTCAACTCACAATCAATCGACTTAAGACCTACACTTCTTCAACTCACAGTCAATCGACTTAAGACCTACACTTCTTCAACTCACAGTCAATCGACTTAAGACCTACACTTCTTCAACTCACAGTCAATCGACTTAAGACCTACACTTCTTCAACTCACAGTCAATCGACTTAAGACCTACACTTCTTCAACTCACAGTCAATCGACTTAAGACCTACACTTCTTCAACTCACAATCAATCGACTTAAGCTTTTAAATGGCTATGTTCAGTTAAAAAAAAAAATAATAATTGTTATTTTTGTGTTTATCAAATTTTAGACCTTTTGACTTATGTATTAATATATTTTATTTGGATTTTTGTTTTGTTTTTACAATAACTAACCAAATTAAGCAGCTAACTGCCCAAGGCCAAAACTAATGTTTGCCTGCAGTCAAGCTCAAAGTATAAAATACACAAAATAATATTAAGCTGGGCGAATCTGTGTTTACATGAATGTAGAAAAACTGACCTTTCTGCTTCTTATCCTTATTTTTCTTATGTTTCTTTTCCTTCTTATCTTTATTATGTTTCTTACCATTCTTATGTTTCTTACCCTTCTTATCACTCTTATTTTTCTTATTCTTCATATCGTTCTTACCATTTTTATCCTGAAGTAAACAAGATGCAAAAGACATTTGTCACTAAAACCAACCACAAACAAAGTGAACAATTTTAGGTGAAAGAAAGACAGGGTTATTTTGATAGGAACTACAAGGAAAATAGAATTCATGGATATGGTTTCATGTTTCCACATACGTAGCAGGCTGTATCTCTCATGATTGAATTCAGTTAGTTATCTGGGTATTTCAACTCTCAGTACAACACAGAGTTGTACAGTTATTCTGCCCTGTCTGGTGCTCAGTGTAGAGAGGGAGATAGGGTTAAATTAACAGTTCTGACGGGATGGTATTGTAAAAGATGTGGGTGGATGTTAACAATTCTGACGGGATGGTATTGTAAAAGATGTGGGTGGATGTTAACAATTCTGAAGGCATTGTATTGTAAGTGATATGGGGGGTGTTAACAATTCTGACGGGATAGTATTGTAAACAATACGGGTGGATGGGAAGTTACAGAAGTGACTTACGGATTTTCTGTTTCTGTTGTTCCAGGCTCCACCCAGAGTGTCTCCAAGGGCAACACAGTTAAGCCAGTGCTCTAAATATACAAGGGCTACAGAATTAGGCTAGTTCCCTAAATATACAAGGGCTGCAGAATTAGGCTAGTTCCCTAAATATACAAGGGCTGTAGAATTAGGCTAGTTCCTTAAATATACAAGGGCTACAGAATTAAATGTACAACATAAAGCAACTTTTTACATTTACATAGATGATAAGCTGTAGACTGCATGATATAAGAAGTATTCTGTCTGAGCTTAAGGTATAAAAGTTTTTTTCATCTCGAATTCTGACAGTAAAATAAAATAAAAATAACTTTTAAGGAAAACTGATGTATTTCCTTGAGATGATTATTTATAACTTTCATTGTAGGAATGTAGGCATTGCGTTTCTCACTTACGAGCAAGTGCATCAATATAACGCAGAAAAAATTAGCGCCAACCGTTTATACTCACCCAAGACATGTTGAAACAGCCGGGATGATGTGAAAATATTTCTTTTAGTTTGGAAGACACTAGGGAAAAAAGCATTCATAGTTTTCCTGTATGTGCAGGAAGACATCACTGAACATACAGCCTACCTGTATGTGCAGGAAGACATCATTGAACAGTACAAACAGGCGATTGGAGAAACGACCTCCTGCTGGCCAGTGCAGGGGATAAGTCTTACTCTCCCTGAGCACACGACGGTCAGGTGTCCTCATTGTGTCCTAGAAATACGATGTCATTTCCCATTATCTAAGTTTTGCTTGATTTTGGATCAGCGAAAGTTTTATTAACATATTCATCTTTTGGCTAGGTTATAATAATTTATGGTTTAATTTAAACACATTATGTCTCCAAAATTAAATGGAAAAATCTCCCTATTGCATTAGACTTGGTCCGGTAAGGAGGGTCTTAAATTCATTAAAAAAACAATAATTTTCTTGCCAGATGATTTTCTCTCAAATTTGAGGACAAGGGGAAAAAAAAATTTACTCTATGAAAAAACAATTTTCTTATCTCTTTTCTGAATGGCCATCAGAAAATAGAAAGGAATAGGTAATCAGAAAATTAAAGGAAACACTAGATGAGAAAATTGAAGGGAATAGTAGATGAGAAAATTGAAGGGAATAGTAGATGAGAAAATTGAAGGGAATAGTAGATGAGAAAATTGAAGGGAATAGTAGATGAGAAAATTGAAGGGAATAGTAGATGAGAAAATTGAAGGGAATAGTAGATGAGAAAATTGAAGGGAATAGTAGATGAGAAAATTGAAGGGAATAGTAGATGAGAAAATTGAAGGGAATAGTAGATGAGAAAATTGAAGGGAATAGTAGATGAGAAAATTGAAGGGAATAGTAGATGAGAAAATTGAAGGGAATAGTAGATGAGAAAATTGAAGGGAATAGTAGATGAGAAAATTGAAGGGAATAGTAGATTACAAAATTGAAGGGAATAGTAGATGAGAAAATTGAAGGGAATAGTAGATGAGAAAATTGAAGGGAATAGTAGATTAGAAAATTGAAGGGAATAGTAGATGAGAAAATTGAAGGGAATAGGAGATGAGAAAATTGAAGGGAATAGTAGATGAGAAAATTGAAGGGAATAGTAGATGAGAAAATTGAAGGGAATAGTAGATTAGAAAATTGAAGGGAATAGTAGATGAGAAAATTGAAGGGAATAGTAGATGAGAAAATTGAAGGGAATAGTAGATGAGAAAATTGAAGGGAATAGTAGATGAGAAAATTGAAGGGAATAGTAGATGAGAAAATTGAAGGGAATAGTAAATGAGAAAATTGAAGGGAATAGTAGATGAGAAAATTGAAGGGAATAGTAGATGAGAAAATTGAAGGGAATAGTAGATGAGAAAATTGAAGGGAATAGGAGATGAGAAAATTGAAGGGAATACTAGATGAGAAAATTGAAGGGAATAGTAGATGAGAAAATTGAAGGGAATAGGAGATGAGAAAATTGAAGGGAATAGTAGATGAGAAAATTGAAGGGAATAGTAGATGAGAAAATTGAAGGGAATAGTAGATTAGAAAATTGAAGGGAATAGTAGATGAGAAAATTGAAGGGAATAGTAGATGAGAAAATTGAAGGGAATAGTAGATGAGAAAATTGAAGGGAATAGTAGATGAGAAAATTGAAGGGAATACTAGATGAGAAAATTGAAGGGAATAGTAGATGAGAAAATTGAAGGGAATAGGAGATGAGAAAATTGAAGGGAATACTAGATGAGAAAATTGAAGGGAATAGTAGATGAGAAAATTGAAGGGAATAGGAGATGAGAAAATTGAAGGGAATAGTAGATGAGAAAATTGAAGGGAATAGTAGATGAGAAAATTGAAGGGAATAGGAGATGAGAAAATTGAAGGGAATAGTAAATGAGAAAATTGAAGGGAATAGTAGATGAGAAAATTGAAGGGAATAGTAGATGAGAAAATTGAAGGGAATAGTAGATGAGAAAATTGAAGGGAATAGTAGATGAGAAAATTGAAAGGAATAGTAGATGAGAAAATTGAAGGGAATAGTAGATGAGAAAATTGAAGGGAATAGTAGATGAGAAAATTGAAGGGAATAGTAGATGAGAAAATTGAAGGGAATAGGAGATGAGAAAATTGAAGGGAATAGTAGATGAGAAAATTGAAGGGAATAGGAGATGAGAAAATTGAAGGGAATAGGAGATGAGAAAATTGAAGGGAATAGGAGATGAGAAAATTGAAGGGAATAGGAGATGAGAAAATTGAAGGGAATAGGAGATGAGAAAATTGAAGGGAATAGGAGATGAGAAAATTGAAGGGAATAGGAGATGAGAAAATTGAAAGGAATAGTAGATGAGACAATTGAAGGGAATAGGAGATGAGAAAATTGAAGGGAATAGGAGATGAGAAAATTGAAGGGAAAAGGAGATGAGAAAATTGAAGGGAATAGGAGATGAGAAAATTGAAGGGAATAGTAGATGAGATAATTGAAGGGAATAGGAGATGAGAAAATTGAAGGGAATAGGAGATGAGAAAATTGAAGGGAATAGGAGATGAGAAAATTGAAGGGAATAGTAGATGAGAAAATTGAAGGGAATAGGAGATGAGAAAATTGAAGGGAATAGGAGATGAGAAAATTGAAGGGAATAGTAGATGAGAAAATTGAAGGGAATAGGAGATGAGAAAATTGAAGGGAATAGGAGATGAGAAAATTGAAGGGAATAGGAGATGAGAAAATTGAAGGGAATAGGAGATGAGAAAATTGAAGGGAATAGGAGATGAGAAAATTGAAAGGAATAGTAGATGAGAAAATTGAAGGGAATAGTAGATGAGAAAATTGAAGGGAATAGGAGATGAGAAAATTGAAGGGAATAGGAGATGAGAAAATTGAAGGGAATAGGAGATGAGAAAATTGAAGGGAATAGGAGATGAGAAAATTGAAGGGAATAGTAGATGAGAAAATTGAAGGGAATAGTAGATGAGAAAATTGAAGGGAATAGGAGATGAGAAAATTGAAGGGAATAGGAGATTAGAAAATTGAAGGGAATAGGAGATGAGAAAATTGAAGGGAGTAGTAGATTAAAAAATTCAAGGGAATAGTAGATGATAAAATTGAAGGGAATAGAACATCAGTAAATCAAAGGGAATAAGTCATCAGAAAATTAAAGGAAATAGTAGATCAGAAAATTGAAGGAAATAAGTCATCAGAAAATTGAAGAGGAAACTACCAGAAATAAACAATGAACTCACAGCGACTTTCGGAATTGTTAATTCCCAGAATGCCCTGGTCGCCTCGGCCACTTTATGCTCTGCTGAGAAGCTCACCTTGATGCCGTCCCATTCCAGTATCACATTCTGGAAGGAATTCTTCATTTCTTGTTTCTAACAGAAAACAACCGCTTCAATTAGTTTTAGTTTTATTTTGAAGAACTCTCACGTATATGTATATATTGTTGGTGTGTGTATATATATATATATATACCACACAAACATTTTTACAACGGAAATCTCCAGCAGAATAAGAACATTTTTCTTAATGATATATGCGGTAATACAAGAATAGCAACAGTAATTCCTCAGCAAGGTGGGTACATTTTTGATATTATTGAAAACCACTTTGCTAAGTATCAGATCTTGGGACTCACTGGTATGTAAGCCATTCTAACTTACAATGCCTGTCAGAACTCAACTAACAATGCCTGTCAGAACTCAACTAACAATGCCTGTCAGAACTCAACTAACAATGCCTGTCAGAACTCAACTAACAATGCCTGTGTCAGAACTCAACTAACAATGCCTGTGTCAGAACTCAACTAACAATGCCTGTGTCAGAACTCAACTAACAATGCCTGTGTCAGAACTCAACTAACAATGCCTGTGTCAGAACTCAACTAACAATGCCTGTGTCAGAACTCAACTAACAATGCCTGTGTCAGAACTCAACTAACAATGCCTGTGTCAGAACTCAACAAAATTTTATGCTGAAAGTTTTGTAATATATTTAATGCATAAGGTCCTAAAATTGTACCCACACATTTAAAAAAAAAAATGTTCTTCATAACATTTTATCCTTATGTCATAACACAATACCCCAGCCTACCCCACTGCCCCTCCCCCCAACTTGCCACTACTCTAAATCTTTCCTATTCATTCTATACTCCAAGATTGTTATCTACTTGATAAAATTTCAATTAAACTCTATTCAGAATAAATTCTTGTGCTTAATAATAATAACATTTATTTGAAAAGTCCGCTTCATCCCCAAAGGCTCGAAGCGCGTTACAAAGTCAACCATACCAAAAGAGAAATGAACAATCTATACCTTACCGCACCTAAACACAAAACGCAACACCACAAAAACTACACACGAGCACACCCATTCAAAGTCCTTCATCCCCTCGCAAGCACAAACAACACAAGCCAATAGACACCCAGGAAACAATAGCGTTCAGTCTGGACTTGAAGTGGACCACCCTGTCAAAGTTTTTATGACTGTAACACTCCGTGCATAGACATAAATAATTGTGAGGCGTGGGGACAGTGAAGCTCTTCTGAATCAACATGTGAATGATGTCAAAGTTGTTGCATTGGGCGGCTAGCACAATGGGGGTGATGTCAGGGGTGAAGTCGGAGCCGCTGTCTTCTTGTCCAAGTAGACCGGATGCACCAGGAACATATCACAGATTTTAATATTTTCTGTCTTGATGGCATTCAGTAGTCCCTCCTCTATGATGTCAAGACGAGATTTCTCCAGCAGCAGTTGTATGCAGTCGTAATGCTCCCCAAGAACCTCCAGCTGTAGAGCAGTACGGCACAAGTAATCCCTGCAGCTAAGGTTAAAGGTCCCCGCCTCTTCCACCAACACCTCCAAGACGGGAAGGTTCCCTCTCTCTGCCGCCCAAAGGAACCTTGTCTCGGTATCTGTAAGAGGGACATCTCCAAAGATTCTCCTCGTGGTCTTGTCCGCGTCGCTGTTGTCATGGTGACTCCACTGGCGTTTCATTATGCTCGCTCCGGGCCTGCCCTGGGATGTCTTTCCGGTTCTCCCTCGACAACTTCCAACCGGTGTTGAACGATCGACTGAAACCTAATGATGAACGACTCATGGCGAGTCACAAAGGGGCAGCCTGTTCAGCCGATGGAGAGAAATCGACCGTTGAGGCTGCACTGTAAATGCGGGGGTTGTTAGCGGATGGGGGCAGCTCTGACCCAATCATGGAAACCCCTGTCCAATCTGGCGACGAATTGTTGTGAAGAATCTTGAAGATGTGAGAGAAATTGAATACTTTTCCATACAAACCACTTGGATAATGTCTTAGATATTCTGTTGCATGAAATGTATTGAGCATTACCTGTCTGCACATCCACACCAATGCATAAAGCTAATCTGCATGTCTCTTACCTCCAGAGCAGGGGCTATCTTCCCCAGTATTCGACTGTACTCCACAAGCCTGAAGAATGGATACCTCATTGCTCTCAAGAAGAGACTGCTGGCCCCCACTGACTTGTCCCTCTCATCTGACAGGTCTCTGATGGAGCCCTGGATCTTTTCAAAGAACTCACTGAAGCAACAAGTAGAGGAACATCATCATGAGGAAGATATGTATAGATAATATAGAAATATGAACATTGTAACAATGTAGAACATGAATAGCAACAACTAAAAATTAAGTTCCTTTGTTTTAATTTTTTGCATGACAAAATACACGACTTTCAAATCTACTCCCAATCAGACGCCATTAAAAAATGATTACTTATTGTCATACTAAAAGTTACCCCCCCCCCCCCCCACATTTTCTCTTTTTCATTGCAATGACATCTATTAGTTATAAAATATTTTGATTATGTACATTTTGTCCTCTATTCATGTATCTTAATCAGTGTGATGCTTTAAACATAAAATTGCATACATTTCATTCATAAGAAAATATTTTATATTCTACTTTGTTGACCTCGAAGCATTCAGGCAAAAAAAGCTATGCATATCTTATTCAGAGCCCTTGAAAATAAACAGTATTGAATGATTGCTGAGTGTCTGAATGATTGCTGAGTGGACAGTTCTGAATGATTGCTGAGTGGACAGTTCTGAATGACTGCTGAGTGGATGGTTCTGAATGATTGCTGAGTGGACAGTTCTGAATGATTGCCGAGTGGACAGTTCTGAATCACTGCTGAGTGGATGGTTCTGAATGATTGCTGAGTGGACAGTTCTGAATGACTGCTGAGTGGATGGTTCTGAATGATTGCTGAGTGGATGGTTCTGAATGATTGCTGAGTGGACAGTTCTGAATGATTGCTGAGTGGACAGTTCTGAATGATTGCTGAGTGGACAGTTTTGAGTTACCTTCCTGCTCGTGTGACATAATCAAACCCACCGACAGCCAAGAAATCAGAGAATCTTCTAGAGTAGTTCCTGAATGCCTCTAGGAATTCTGGGTGGCCGGCCAGAAAGAGGCTCTGGTTCAGAGGAGTGGACTGTTGTATGGTGCTGGTGAGATCAGTGATTCCTTCCCCAACCTGGGGATAGGGGACAAGGATGAAAGTAACATTATATCCATCTTATGGATGGAAATACAAGGTTAAATGTAACCATATGCCAAACCATATGTCTATCCCTACAAGGTTTAATTTATCAATAAACCCAACTTAAGGATAGAATACAAGGTTAAATATGGCAATATATCAAGGCCATGGATAGAGTACAATGTTTTATATAAGAATATATCCAGGCCATGTATAGAGTACAATGTTTTATATAAGAATATATCCAGGCCATGTATAGAGTACAATGTTTTATATAAGAATATATCCAGGCCATGTATAGAGTACAATGTTTTATATAAGAATATATCCAGGCCATGTATAGAGTACAATGTTTTATATAAGAATATATCCAGGCCATGTATAGAGTACAATGTTTTATATAAGAATATATCCAGGCCATGTATAGAGTACAATGTTTTATATAAGAATATATCCAGGCCATGTATAGAGTACAATGTTTTATATAAGAATATATCCAGGCCATGTATAGAGTACAATGTTTTATATAAGAATATATCCAGGCCATGTATAGAGTACAAGGTTATATATAACAAAATATCCAAGTCAGGAAAAGAGTACAAGGTTAAATATAACAACGTCCCTTCACGAGGAACAGAGTTTTTTATAAGGCAAAGAAAGTAAATAGAAGGAAGACTCAATCACTTCGATTTGCAACATGGAATGTAAGGACGATGTGTCCTGGCTTTGAAACCGACATTCAAGAGGTTGACAACGCAAGGAAAACTGCTGTAATTGACAAGGAGCTTGTCAGACTAAACATTGATATTGCCTGCCTTCAAGAGACCCGACTAGCGGATAGTGGTACCATAAAGGAAGCCAGCTACACATTCTATTGGCAGGGGAATCCAGCAAATGAACCTAGGCGGCATGGTGTTGGATTTGCCGTAAAAAACACATTATTGGCCTGTATTGAACCTCCTATATTGGGATCGGAGAGGATTCTGCGACTGCGTATGTTATCATCTGCAGGCAAGGTCAACGTATTCAGTGTGTATGCTCCAACTCTTTATTCGTCTCCAGGTGAGAAAGATCAGTTCTATGAGGCTCTGGACCAAGAATTATCATGTGTTCCCAAAACCGAAGCATTGTACATTCTGGGCGACTTTAATGCTAGGGTAGGAGCTGATCAGGAAGCCTGGCCTTCATGTCTTGGTTATCACGGATTAGGAAGGATTAATGATAACGGACAACGTCTGTTGGAGTTGTGCTGCTCCCATGGTCTCTGTGTTACCAACACCTTCTTCAAATGTAAACAAATCCAAAAAGTGTCATGGCGACAGCCACGTTCCCGCCATTGGCACCAGCTAGACCTCGTCATCACTAGGTGCGTGGAGCTAGCCAGTGTACTTCACACACACAGTTACCACAAAGCCGACTGTGACACGGACCATTCTCTTGTAGCAAGCAAGATACGACTAATGCTAAAAAAATTGCAAAAATGCAAAAAATAAGTGTCGTCCACAAATTAACATCCACTGCTCAAACAATCCAGAAAAAATTCAGCAATTCACAAAAGTGTTGCAGGATACCCTTGCTAAAGGGTCACCCGATAGCACTATTGACTCTTAGTGGACTCATTTACGAGATGCTATGTACGATTCAGCCATGTCCGCCTACGGTAAAATGGAGCATAAAAATAATGACTGGTACGAGGCGCATTGGAATGTGATGGAACCCGTAACCGAGATGAAGAGAAGAGCCCTACTTGCCTATAGGGATGCACCTTGTGCTCGTACACTACAGGCTCTCCGAAATGCAAAAAAAATATCCCAGCCGATTGCCCGTCATTGTGCCAACACTTACTGGCTGGAAATTTGCAACTGCATCCAATCAGCTTCTGACAACGGGGATGCAAGAAACATGTACGAGGGCATCAAGAGGGCATTAGGTCCACATACCTCAAAAATAGCACCGCTCAAGTCCAAGACTGGTTAAATTATTCAGAACCCAAACGAACAACTCCGGCGTTGGGTTGAGCATTATCTTGAGCTATACGCAACAGTGAATGTAGTCACTGAGACCGCTCTGAATAACATTCCAGCCTTGACAATAATGGAAGAACTAGATGAAGAGCCAACAATGCAGGAGCTCGAAAAAGCAATAGATTACCTTGCTGTTGGGAAGGCACCAGGGATTGACGGCATTCCCCCGGAAGTCCTCAAAAATGGAAAAACAATACTACTTCAGCCCTTACATGAGCTCCTCTGTCTGTGTTGGGAAAAAGGTCACATTCCCCAGGACATGAGAGACGCTAACATCATAAAATTGTACAAAAATAAAGGGGACCGAAGTGATTGTAATAACTACCAAGGAAATTCTCTCCTTGGTTTAGTTGGAAAGACCTTTGCCCGTGTTGCCTTAAAACGATTGCAGAGTCTGGCTAACCGCATCTACCCAGAGTCCCAGTGTGGCTTCCGGAGTGGGCGCTCAACTATAGACATGATATTCTCATTACGCCAAATGCAGGAGAAGTGTCGTGAACAGCATATGCCTCTTTATATCGCTTTCATAGATCTGACAAAGGCATTCGACTTGGTAAGTCGGAATGGCCTGTTCAGTATCTTACAAAGAATAGGTTGTCCCCCACGACTGCTCACAATCATACAATCATTTCACAAAAACATGCACAGCACAGTCACATTCAATGGCGCTGTCTCTGAGGCATTCCCAGTCAACAGCGGAGTAAAATAGGGTTGTGTACTGGCACGAACTCTCTTCTCCATTTTCTTCTCGATGCTCCTTCAATTTGCTTTCAAGGACTGTGAAGATGGAGTGTACATACATACCAGATCTGATGGTAGGCTGTTCAATATCGCTCGCCTCCGTGCAAAGACCAAAGTAAAAAGGGTACTAATTCGTGAACTACTGTTCGCTGACGATGCCGCCTTAACATCTCACACAGAAGAAGGTCTTCAGCGGCTAGTTAATCGTCTATCACAAGCTTGTAAAGAGTTAGGATTGTTAATTAGTCTACAGAAAACTCATGTCATGATGCAAGAAGCGCCGTCCCCTCCAATTATAATTTTTGAGAGCCATAATCTGTCGGTTATTGAGCATTTCACGTACCTTGGATCCAATATTTCTAGTTCTCTCTCCATTGATGAAGAGATAAACATCAGGATTGCAAAAGCAGCAGCAACTATGGCTAAACGGAATCAGCGGGTGTGGAATAATCTCAATCTAACTGAAAAAACAAAGCTAAGTGTCTATCAGGCATGCGTGCTTAGTACGCTCCTATATGGCAGTGAAGTGTGGACCACATATACCAGTCTCGAGCGGAAACTCAACAGCTTCCATCAAAGATGTCTGCGTTGCATTCTACGCATCTGATGGCAGGACAAGGTGACTAACACAGAGGTCTTGGAACGTTCCAAAATGTGTAGCATATTCTCCGCTCTTAGCAAGAAGCGCCTTCGCTGGTTAGGCCATGTAAGGAGAATGGAGGAAGGCCATATTCCAAAGATGCTGTTGTATGGAGAGTTGGCAGAAGGGACAAGACTTATTGGATGGCCTGGCCTGAGATATATGGACGTTTGCAAAAAGAGCATGAAGGAAGCGAACATTGAAGTCAACAAATGGGAGATCATTGCCGAACAACGTACCAGCTGGCGAACGACAGTGTACGAAGGAGTGAAAAAGGCAGAAGATGTGCAGAACGAAGCCCTTGTAAGAAAAATAACAGCACGGAAGGCCAAAATTAACCAGGAATCATCATTCTCCTGCGTGAAATGCAGACGAGATTGTCATTCCAGGATTGGCCTAGTGAAGACGGAAGGATGCCATACAAATTAGCTTATATGTTTATTTAATTAATTTATATGTATATATAATCAGTTTATATGTAAATATAATTATTGTATATGTATATATAATTAATTTATGTGCATCAATAATTAGTCTATATGCATATATAGACTAATTTTTAACTGTACATATATAAATTCTAAATTACCTTTTTTGTCAGAGCTAGGAATGTAGAAATCAGATTCTGTAGTGATGACTTGTAAGGATAAACATCCATGGATGTGTAGAAAGCTGGATGGATTGCAGAATTGAAATGATAACTTACCAGCAAACATTTTTTTTTGTTTTTTTTTTTTTTGAGTGTTCTCAAAATAAAATTGTGACATCATCTTACTAATAGTAAGTTGTAACTATGAACATTAAAATACAGGTGGTATCAAAATGAAACTGACATTTGGGTGCAGTCTTAAGATATAACTACGACATTAATATACACGTGATCTCTATTTATAACACTGAGATCAACTCACTAGATTTTTGCAGCGGCCTCAGCAGCAGGTTTGTTGTCCTGATCAGCTGATTGTAGAATGACCTCTCAGTGGCGGCCAGCTCAAACACAGCAGCTGTCTCAGGTGGGGTGGGGTTCAGTGTCTTGCAGGCACAGCCACTGCCTCCAGCCATGACCTTTGTGGTCCATCCATTCTAAGGATTTTAGTTGGAGTCAGTAAGTTGATGGCAATATTAAGAGTGGTGTTTGTAGGCATGTCATAATTAATTTAGATCTCCGCTTTTCTTAAGGGTATTACAATATTACAAAGATAAATCTAATAACTATATAAAAAAAAAAATTCTTTAAAAAAAATTATTCAATAAACAAATGACCATTTAGATTTGTTGAAAGGGAAAAATTGATTTTTTAAATATTTTTTTATCATTACCAGCTTAAATTCTGAAAGCTTTAAAAAATGTTTAAAATTTCTTAAAAATCAAAATTCCAACTAACTTTAGGTTTTTATTTTTTTTAAAACGATCATGTAAAAAAATAATAAAAACAGTCTTCATTAATTGGTTACAATATGTACTTGTAAATATTTAATAAGTAATATAATTTCATGTCACAATTAAAGAATTCTTAAAATTAAATTAAATGTTCATTCTCATTAGATTTAATTGAACATTTAAATCCATGTAACACTTGTTATTCTTAATTTTTTTCAGAAATAGTTCAAATATTCTCTACACAGCTAGAGGCATTTTACAAATCTATCGATCTATCTCTCTCCTTCTCTCTTGATCTTTCAACTCAACCATGATAGTTGTGATGTCGTCATAGCTGTTAGTACTGTGGTTCTCAACCTTTCTAATGCTACGACCCTTTAATACAGTTCCTCATGTTGTGGCGACCCCCAGCCACACAATTATTTTCATTGCTACTTCATAACTGTAGAGTATATGTGTTTTCAGATGGTCTTAGGCGACCCCTGAGCAAGGGTCCAGCAACCCCCAAAGGGGTCACGACCCACATGTTGAGAAGCACTGTGTTAGTAAGTAGCTCAGAGTTTCAGGCTCACCTGATTTACCTGAGGCAGTGGAACAAGAATGTTTGTCTTCTTCATTGAAGCATGTTTCTCTTTGCTGTAGGTAACAAATTGATAAAGTCATTAATAATATTTTCTGGTTCAGTTACAAAATCTATTTTTTTTCGTCCACGCTAAATAATTTAAAATAAACTGATTGAAACATAAGGCATGCTTAATGTAAATGTTAAGTAGAAGGAATTGGTTTTAACTCCTACCTTGGGTGCTTCCCACAGTAAAAGATTTTAGGCTGAGAGTTGGGTGTGTCAGGGCCATCACACAGAAACACTGAATGAGCTGAGCCACCTCCAATGTCCCATGCTGTGAAACCTTTCAGAAACTGATAGGGGAAATTTCCCCATAGTTCATTTAAACAGACTTAAAGAGAAGATGGATATTAGTATTATTATTATTATTAGTGGTCTCATATAGTGCGGTACATAAAAATATTAGAAGCACAGTACCCCAGCATAGGGCTGGGCTCACCGGGCTGTACATAAAAATATTAGAAGCGCGGTACCCCAGCCTAGGGCTGGGCTCACAGGGCTGTACATAAAAATGTTAGCAAACATAATCATGACATTAAAAAATAATATACATTTATTTAATTAAAAAACAGCTATATAACAACAAAGCAAAAACAAACGTATATTCACCCCACCACAGCTTTTACATGTTGATGAACACAATTACACCATTGTTTTTCTTTTAGAATCCTGGGTCTGTCCCAAGTAGGGATGACAATGAATAGTATACGGCCATGTACTGCCACCGTATGTCCCCATTGCCTCACAGACATAAAGCTCCAACTCTCTGATATGTGTGTCAACAGAACTGATTACCCGGCCATGTACTGCCACCGTATGTCCCCATTGCCTCACACACACAAAGTGTCAACAGAACTGCTTACCCTTAGCCTTGTGGGTCCATGCACGGCTTCCATCTGTCCCAACTGGCCATAGCTATTCAAACCCCATGAAAACACCTGGCAGTTGGATGTGAGGGCAATGCTGTGGCTTCCGCCGGCTGCCAACTTGACAACATGTCTGCCTGAGTATGAGATTAGATGTTACACATGAGATTAGATGTTACACAAGAGATTAGATGTTACACATGATACTTGATGTTTACATGAGATTAGATGTGACACATGAGACTTGATGTTTACATGAGATTAGATGTTACACATGAGACTTGATGTTACACAAGAGATTAGATGTTACACAAGAGATTAGATATTACACATGAGATTAGATGTTACAAGAGATTAGATTTACACAAGAGATTAAATGTTACACATCTATTTTGCATGAAATAAAGTGGATTATAATTGAATAATTGCATGATGTATCATATAGCATTCTTTCTACTTTTTTTTTTTTTTTTTTTGGCTGGCATCTGTCCGTCACAAGGTAACGATGGTGTGGAATTCGCAGGATGAAATCCACAAGGCCTGGGATTATTCTTCTAGGATTATAAGCTGGTTCCCAACAGCAAATCGCCTCTCTCCACACCGCTGGATAACCCAAGGGAACATCATGTGGATGATACAGCGTAGCATTCTACCAATGTTATCCAATGTTTGTATTCAGAGTTTCTTTCTCTTAGATGAGTTGCCATCCAAGGTTAACGAGTCCCATCCACCCGAGGTGCCATCCAAGGTTAATGAGTCCCATCCACCTGGGGTGTCATCAAGGCTAACGATGTCCCATTCACCCGGGGTGCCATCCAAGGTTAACGATGTCCCATCCACCCGGGGTGCCATCCAAGGTTAAAGGGTCCCATCCACCTGGGGTGCTGGTGATGTTTTTGAAAGACTGGGCTTTGGTGGGGATTGAACTCCTGGTCATCAACTTGCGTTTTGCTCAGTTTAGACCACCCAGACTCGGCAACCCAGCTCCCCTTCTTTCTACTAAAGCTTCAGTTAAGAAACTTCTTAAATTTTCGACTTTGACAAAATACAAAACCACACATCGCAATCCCCATCAGAAAATTTAGCTTCTTTTAAAATTTGAAATCTCCTGGCCTGCTGAATGTAGCAGCAGTACATTGTCGGTCAGCTCCCATGGCCTTGAACCTTGTTTAATAATGCACTAACAGCACCTCAAGTGGCCATATTTAGCAGTTGCAATGTGTAATTGGTTAATGTTTCAAAAACATCTGGACTATTCCTTTCTTTTTAAGAAGACATCATCACTTATGTTGATGGAGGACACTTGACTTTTTGTTACCCATTTTATTCTGTACATCTAGATCACTATGCCAACCTATACAAAACTGGAGATATTCAGCCCTAAAAACATACAAACAAATGTAGGTCAACCTATAACAACTGGAGATATTCAGCCCATATTATTCACAAACAAATGTGGGCATACCTATAAAAAACTTGAGATTGACTGGTGCTGCTCTCTCTAGCTGGTCTCCAAGGCCAAGCTGTCCCTGCTCATTACATCCCCACACCCAGACATCTGTATTTGTGGCCACCTTGTCATGGGCCGCAGTGGGGTGTTCTGAAATAGAAATCATACTATTTTTGGTATTGACCAATAGTTGTGTGCTGCAGACCACGCAGTAAAGAAGTTAAACCTGTGTGGAAAAAAATAACATAAATACAGCTAGTGCTCGACCTGCGACCACGATCAGACCGGTCGTCACACGATTCGGTCATAAGCTGAGCTTGCTATGTGTACAGTAATGTGAAGTGATGTTATAAAAATATTTAAGTTAAATTATACCATAAATTTCTTTCATTATTGTTACAAATCATAATTTTTTATGTTCGTTTTATGCCATTGGTATCATCTCTACACCATTTTGTTTCTTATTGTTACATCGTCAGGTTTAAGAAAAACACTGCGTTAAATGTACATGTACAACTGGTTTAATATTTGCAAAACATACAAAATACAGGTGTGGTAAATACTCTAGGAGACACTTTCCCAATCCCAAAACACATGAAATTGTCATTAACATCAACATGTATAAACATGTACGAAACATTTTACTGGCCACTGGTGCTTGACAACGCCGTTCCACTGACAATTGAGTCAGAAATAAATAAGAAATCTAATATGGCTGGTGATTGTGGCTGGCAATTGTGGCTGGTGATTGTGGTCGTAAAATCGAATGGCCATAAGTTGCATAGGTCGTAAGTTGAGCCCTAGCTGTACTGATTTAGATTTAGGGAAAAACCTTAATATAAATTTGGCTTCATCAGATTTTAACTCCATCCTGTGGTTACGTGTTGCCTTGTCATTTCCCCGTGGCCACCGCCTCCCCCAATGTTTAACCTGTGGGCTTCCAGGCCTTTCTCGTGCACAACCTCCACAAAAATTAAAAAAAACAGGGCTTCGCAAGTTTACAAAACAAATTTTTTACCAGGGACACCGGAAATTCTACTCAAGTTCTTCTGCTGCATTTGTATGGTGCGGATAGACTTGTGGCTTGAATCCTGGGCCAAGCTTGCAGAGCCCTCGTCCATGCTGGCCATCTCACGCGTCCACTCAATGAATGTGCCAGACTTTTGAAAAGATTCATTTTCCCCATGTTCTGGACTCTCTTTTGATGCTAGAAGAGACACATTTTATGAGTGTTGATTTTTTATAAATAAAATTGGTCTTCCCAGACCTAATCTAGATCTTAAATGTTAATGTTAAAAAAATAAAAAAAAATTCTTTATGTCACAAAAAAACCTGGCCTGAGAAACTGACCATTAGACTGACCGTCCCTTAGAGCAACTGGTTTGATAAACTGACCATTACACTGACCGTCACTTAGGGCAACTGGTTTGACAATTGAGTCACTCTGTGGGTGTTTGATCTTGGTGTCAGCAGCCCCAAGTGGTGTTGCCACTGAGCCCATCTCCGTGCTGTCCTTGGCATTTTGTGGAATGGTTTCTTGGTTGGGTTGGTCAGCCGGCACCGATGTAAATCCTGACATTGACTGAATGTTGGTGAAAGCTCTGCTGGTCATTGATTTGACCTGTTTCATACAGAAATATTTGCACATAAAATAAAATTATGTTACCACAATTTGAATGGGTCTTCTAAAACATTTGTTTGTTTAAACCTCAGAATAATTTGTGACATACTTCCCATCCGAGCCAAAATTGGATACACAGCTTAGTCTTGTGAGACAAACATGTACTCTATTAAATTTAAAAGGTCATTAAAGACCTTTCTATCACAGACTTAAAATAACAAAATTAAACTTAAAAAACAAAAAATTAAATTGTGGTAAGTTATGTGTATTTGTAACAACAGAGGGTATGGAAGTGTTGGGATTATTACATTTTTTAAGTTACGCTGATGTCCAAATAAAATGTGAAACCTAAAAAAAATTAACCTTAAAAACGAAAAAAAAAATTGTGGTAAATTATGTGTATTTGTAACAACAGAGGGTATCGAAGTGTTGGAATTGATACATTTTTTTAAGTTACGCTGTTGTGCAAACAAACGGTGAAACCTAAAAAAAAATAAAAGGAAGATTTTTTTGTTATTTACTTGTTAGTGTTGAGGGAAGGTGAAACTAAATCAACTGTTTTTACCTGGGCCATCATATCAAACATATTGCCAAGGGAGGTTTGGGATTTCTCTCTCTTTGGAACACCGTCTGATGTTGGTGGAGCACTGCCCGCCTCTGTCACTTCGTCTTCAAACTGCCGCTGTAGGTACATCGAGGCCTCCGACTGGTTGAGCAGATTCAGAGACTTGACACTCACTGTAGAGGGAGATCTTGTCTTTTGCTTGGCGTACAGTTTGTTAAGCTCTGAGTAAAGAAATATAGCACAGTGCAGATAAGGAACCGTAACAACTTTTAGAAACTTCTAAGCCACTGACATACAGCCTTTCTATCTCATGTGGATACACAGCATTTCTGATCATCTTATGTGGATATGGTGAAAGATCTTTATCTTTCTGTGCCCCTAAACAATTATACATCCGCAACATACCAACCATCACAGCCTTCAAAACTGCACTCAAAACACATCTCTTTAAACTCTATTATCCTAACTGATTCCCACCTATGACCGATAGACGATACTGCTGGGTGCCGTTCATGGCTTGACATTTAAAAACTTGTGGAATGGTTGGGTGAATACACATTTGTTTTGTTTTATTTAATTAAAGTATGTTAATTTTTTAGTTCATGGTGTACAGCGTGGTGTGGTGTACTACGCTATAAAAAAACTTCTTATTATAATAATAATAATACACAGCCTTTCTCACCATCTCATGCAGATACATAGCCTTTCTCACCACCTCATGCTGATACACAGCCACAGCCTTTCTGATCATCTCATGTGGATACACATCCTTTCTGATCATTTCATGTGGCTACACAACCAAATCCTTTCTGATCATCTCATGCGGATACACAGCCTTTCTGATCATCTCATGCAGATACACAGCCTTTCTGATCATCTCATGTGGATACACAGCCTTTCTGATCATCTCATGCAGATACACAGCCTTTCTGATCATCTCATGTGGATACACAGCCTTTCTGATCATCTCATGTGGATACACAGCCTTTCTGATCATCTCATGCAGATACACAGCCTTTCTGATCATCTCATGCAGATACACAGCCTTTCTGATCATCTCATGCAGATACACAGCCTTTCTGATCATCTCATGCAGATACACAGCCTTTCTGATCATCTCATGCGGATACACAGCCTTTCTGATCATCTCATGCAGATACACAGCCACAACCTTTCCGACCATCTCATGTTTTAATGTTTATATATATATGCCTAAGGAGCTTTAGAAGAGACAGGGAAGAAAAAAAAACAGATCTTGTTCTAGCATATGTTCATTGTGGTTGGTTACCAACCATCTTGTTCTGCCATATGCTCATTTTGGTTGGTTACAAACCATCTTGTTCCGCCAAATGTTCATTTTGGTTGGTTACCAACAATCTACTTCTAGCATATGTTCATTGTGGTTGGTTACAAATCAACATACAATTGGATGAAATTTTTGCCAAACCACTAACAAAAATACTTTTAAAAAAATTTAACCAACAACATATGAACAGCAGCACACAATTATTACAGATAAGTTTAAATAAATTATTTATTTCTTGTCCAATTTCTGGTTTTCTGATTACCTCTAATATAAAAAAATTTTTTTTTTTAAAAGTACAGTCTCAACAAAAATAAATTATCATATATATTGCACAGTTTCTTTTAAAAAAAAGTAAAGTGTTACCAAACATATATTTATATATATCTAACCTTCTTCAACTTCTTCAGAATCAGAACGTCTTTTCCAAACCTCATCATCTGATCCACAGTGACCCACTGCTGGAACATTAACAGTTTCATCGCTGGCCTCTTCATTCAATGTAGAAGAACTCTGCACTGGTGGAGGCGACTGGACATCCTGATCTAGTCCTTCCACTGGAGTCCCTTGAGGCTCTTCAACTTCCTCGATGGCCGTCAGATTAAGGCTGTCATCGAATGGGTTGTCACCAGACACGACCAAAACACTCGAGTCAAATGCAGATGTTTCTAGAAAACTTGTTTCTCCCATCAACCCATCAGAGGATGTCTTAGGGTCAAGGTTACTATTTTCTGGCGGCTGCTCAGGTTGGAGATTTGCAGCTGAAGTTTCTCCTTCTGAAATCTGTTCTGATGGATGTTCAGATATGGTTTGATTACGCCCTTCTCCAACTGTATCTATTCCATTAGGGTTTTCTTCCTCTCCCAGAGGAGACACTGAAGATGATTTTTTCAAAGCTTCATTGGATGAACTGGACATTGAAATATCATCAACAATCGTGGAGTCAACACTGGTCATACCATCGTTGATGGTACAATCGTGCAGAGTGTCAATGATGCACATATCACTTGTGTCTGTGTAGGTATATATTTCTTTCTGGCATGTGCTACACCGAGATGGGTACAGCTTGTCTTCCTGGACATCTTTGGCTTCTGTCTTGCCTTTCGTTTTCATAGGAGATGATCTCGGAGACGCTGCCCTCGAGAGGGATTTCTCCCCTCTTGCTACCAGCACCATGCTGTGTTTATCGCCGCAGCAGACGGCCATGGTGACAAGGCCTTCCAGCGTATCCACTCTTCGTGGTAAAGGTGCATGCTTAAGTTCCCCAAGGCCAAGTTGTGGTCCTGCACCCCACGCCCAGACATCTCCATCTGAAATTACAATTGTAATAGTTTACCTTTAAATCTTTTGTCATTGCCTTTATTAAAAATGCCATTTTTAAATATATTTGATATTGCTTGTTTATTTATAGTATTATATTATAATCTCAAAGCAAAAATGCAAAAAACTTAATTATAATGACTCTATAATATTACGCTAATATATGATTCATTACATCACTACAACATCAGACTGACAATCACTGACAATGATGACTTATCATCAGTATCGACTTATCCAATAATTACATCAGATCTAAGAGATGATTCAATTTTTATTTTATAACTTCAATCAGTAAATCAATTTTAAGTAAGACTATACTATTATGACCCAAGTCAAAAAAATCAAGTTAGTTCCTTAACAAGTGCAACCCACATCAATTAAATTTAGAGATCCACATTAACTAAAGATCCTAGATCAGTAGTTCTCAACCTTCCTAATTCTGCAACACTATATTACAGTTCCTCATATTGTGGTGACCCCCCAACCATTAAAATGTTTTCGCTGCTACTTCATAACTGTATAGTATATGTCTTCTCCAATGGTCTTAGGCGACCCCTGTGAACACATCGCTGGACCCCCAAAAGGGTCACGACCCACAGTTTGAGAAACAACTGTCCTAGATCCATATTTAGTTTATGCTACATTAACAAACAAGGTTGATTTCTAAAAACATAATGACAAGAGGCAATTCTAACTCATCACATACAAAAACATTTGACAGTACCATATGAAATGGCAAGTGTATGATTCATGCCACATGAGGCTGTTTTCACAGCTACTGGAATAGGAGGTTTGGGCACACCATGAGCGCAGAAGCCTTCATTTATCTCTACAGGAACTCGAGTAGGGAGGTCCACAAGATCCAGGTTTCCTGTGCCACACTGGCCATCTCTTGATGAGCCCCAACAAAAAATCTGGCCAGTGTCCGTGATGACTGCGCTGTGGTGTGCCCCGCATGCTATGTGCACGCAATGATCTGAGAAAGGATAAAATTATTACTGTAAAGAGGGGGAAAGAAAATAATAAGGACGTATACCTGTGCATGGATTTGATATTTAAAAAACATAGAGGGAAAATGCAATACTGTGAAATAAGAACATAGGTTGTTAGAACACTGGTAGCATTGTCTGCTTATCAACCAAGATGTAGCAGATTTGAATTCATATGGACATTTTCCCAGTTATGGGCGAGTATCTGGTGGAATGGAAAATTTATATAACCACCAGGCATGGGGTTTAAGTTCAACTATCTACAATATCCTGGCACATAAAAAAAATGCAAGGAATCAAACTAAAATAATACACCCCAAAATAATGTTTATAAATCTAATATCTTTATTATTTTCTTTACAATTGGAGTTAATTATAAATCTATCATGGCCTATAAGTGCAAGTAATAGTTTTAGTGCTGTATGTTTTTATTTAAATGTTCAGACTTAAAAATTAAACGAGTTTGGCATCAGTTGCCACTAGTGTAGTAACTTAGCTAAAGGCCACTAAGTAGATGACATTTATAACGCACAAAACAATTTCCAATGTACCTTTATCAATGTCACCACTAACTGGAGGTAAATTCTTGATTTGATAAGATTATGCCAAAGTCTAGTGTAAAATTGTGAATTTGTTATTTTTAAACTTGGACATCTGTGCCGTTCCCTTTGAAAATGTGTTCAGCTGCACATACGTACGTTGAAATTAATGCACACAAAAATATCATCAAATAACTAATTTTTAACTAAACCTGGTAATCCTTCAACTTTGATGGGCTCCTCCACGACTCTGACATCTGGCATACCAAGGCCTAGCTGGCACATGTCATTCTCACCATTGATATAGACACTGCCATTGTCAATTAAGAACAGATTGTGCTTATAGCCAAGGGACACATCTGTGACGTTCAATTTTGTGAACACATCAAATGTGGTGATGTTCAGGTCTCCAGTGAAACCACTCCACAAGTATGTGGATGCAGGTTTGGATGTGGAGCTGTCAGAATAAAAATGAATTGAATCAATTTTTAAGGTTAATTTAATCCAAGTTTATATTTTACAATAATCAGCAGCTGCTTGTTTACAGAAAATATTTACTGAGGTGGCTAGTTTAAAAAAAATTCATTTACTATATCAGTATATGTGTTGCCTTACAACTTTTAAATTTTTTGCACTCTTTTTTAAGCCATACTTTAATTTTTTTTTTTATTTTTTACTTCATTAATTTTGTTGGGAAACATCCATAAATGAAAGCGAGGGGTGGGGGGTGTTCCCCAAAATTGTTAAACTTCAATGAGCCCTAAGGCCTTGACATCAGTGGTGTGAAGTGTAGCATAGGAAGAGAGGGCAGCCACTCTGCATGGCAATGGTGTTATTTTTTTTATAAAAAAAAGAGTCATTTTCAGCAAACTACTGAGTTTTTTTTTTTTTTGTGTTTTGTTGTTGTTTGGTGGGGTTTTTTTTGGTTTTGGGGGGGGGGGGGGAAATAAAAATCTTGGCCAGCACTTGGTTTGTGGAACTAACCAGACAGACACCACTAGACAAGTGGCACAGACTAGAGTGTAGATTAGACAAGGTAGACTTATTTGAATCTTCAAGCTATTTTGTCTGACTCTGATTATGTCTTAATTCAAAACAACTGCTGGGATTTTTCTTTCATGTGCTCTTTCACTTTATTTACTGTTACGGCTACGGCTTAGGCCTAGATTATTTTGTTTTATTTTTTTGGAGGCCTTTTACAGTGTTATAAACTAATTAATCAATTGAAATCATAATGTAATAATTTTAATAATGGTGATTTTGTTATATTTATATATTAATATATATTTTAAATCATTATTTTTATGTTCAAACTTTAAAATATATAAATAATTTTAAAATAAAACAGTTAAAACGTAACAAAGATTTAAAAAAACAACTGTCAGAATAAATTTTTAAAAATTTAACCACCCATTTAACATCCATTGAGTACGCCTATATGAGTGAGTAGCGTTGAGTTAGTTAGCAGTAGTTAGTACTAGTAGAGTAAAGAGTTAAGAGAGGTGAACAGATGAACTGAAGCCCGAAAAAGGAAGGGCACTACGCCTTTATTTGATAGGGCCGATGATAGGCAGGTAAGAAAATATAAATCAATTAAATCTGATAAATTTAAGGACATATTTATTATTATCTCACTATGTTTTGACAGTTGCTTTCTTTAATTTAGAAAGAAAAAGTACATACATTTTATTTTCTCCTATTTCTGTCTCGGTAGTGTTATCATATGTGGAAGCCATTGACATAAAGTGATAAATTATTGTAAACAATGAGATACAATGGGAGTGGCTCACATAATTACCGAGAGCAAGATAACTTTTTTTCTTTAAAATTGTGGAACTATTTAAATTAAACGTAAAATGTATCATTTTCAACATTTTAAATAGCTAAAAATAATAAAGCTATTGTAAGCTTTATTAAAATTTGAAAATAATAATAAATACATTTTAACTATGATTATATTAATTAGGCTATAATGGGGTCATCCATAAATTACGTCAAGCAAATGTTGCCGATTTTTGACCCCCCCTCCCCCCATCGTCACAAATCATCAGAAAAAGATAAATACCCCCTTTAAAAATAACGTCACAAATCTCTCCATCACCCCACCATCCTTTTTTTTTTAATTTCCTGTGTCCACTACAAACCCTTAAGCCTTAAGAAATTCACTTCCCATGGATATCAAATTAATGCACCTGAAAAAACCTGTGTCAAAAATATTTCACTAGAACAGTGGTTCTTAACCAGGAATAAAAGTACCTCCCCAGCCCTGAGGTGCGGAAAACCAGAAAATTGTATTTGTTGCCATAGCTAGTTGTTGCTGCTTTTTAAAAAAAAGATTTTATGCATTTTCATTAGCAACAATAAATGTTTATTCTGGTGACTTTTATTTGTGCATTACTTGTATTGGTAATTTTTCCCCTTGTTTAGAAAAAGGTATATTAAAGTTAAAGAAATAAAACTTCGATATGTAAATTATTTAATAATTTTTATATTTTTATAAATTGTATTACAATATAATTTATACGGTGTAGTGATGTTTAAAACGGAGTGGGACTGCAGCGCTACAAAAATGTTAAGAATCCCTGCCCTACAGCATTTTCTAAGATTACCACCCCTACCCCCACCTGGGGTCAACCATTCTTTCGTTCCATCCCACTTCATGTGGTAGCGTCTCCAGAGGCGTAGCGTAGGGGAGCAGGGGGATACAGATGTACCCGGGCGCCAGCTAGTTAGGGGCGCCAAAATGTGCTTTGGTATTATTTTATTGATGAAAATAGTGGGTTTGAGAGTTGAAAAAAAGGAAAAGAGGGCGCTTAAAAATGAATCTTGTCCCCAGGCGCCAAACACTCTAGCTACGCCACTGAGCGTCTCCACATTAGGACATAAATTATCTCGACTGTCAATGTCACGACACCCATTTTCTCCTCGTCAGTTACTTGATCAGAGGCCATTTTTCCGAACTCGTATACCTGTACTGATTCTCTCAGTGACCGTACTTAAAAAATACAATAGTTATAATTGTTGTACGCCTATACAAGACCAATGTTCAAAAAATGAATGTGATTTAGGGTTATTAAGTGCATATTTTTAAAATAATATTCCGCTTTTCATGTGACGTCAAATTGCTTAAGCCCCCCTCCCCCGCGTCACACATCGTCACAAAAATGTGACCCCCCTACTCCCCCCACTCCCCCCCCCCCTTTTTTTTTCTAGACGCGTCACGTCGTTTATGGAAGGCCCTTTAACACTAATTAAATCTTTTAATTTTAATAAAATGTTTAAGCAAGAAAAAAAATCACATTAATAGCCTTTTCCAATTGTAGAAGCAATTTTAATTGAAATATTAGATTATTCGGAATATCCACGCCATGACGTCATTTCGTGTTTTTGTTAAGTTTCTATTTGGGATTCACTCCCCTTGTTGTTTTTACTAAGAGTTAAATTATCCTTAATATGACGATTGGAATTTTTTTAATTACATTTTTTAATAAAAAAATGTTAATGGATAAACTGTGCTTAATATCGGTGAGAATAAATTAATATTTCTTATAAAAAAAAATGTTGACGATTAAAGCTTAAAATCATGTTTGTTGCTGTGTTCCATAAGCCATAAGCGTAAAACTAAAATGAAAAGCCTCGTTTCTAAATTTAGATTGGCATGCTCGGGAAAAAAAATCTAGACTACGTAGTCTACGATCGTTAAGACGAAACGATAAATAAACATAGACAGAGTTCACCCAAGCCTAAAGTGCGCCACAACAAACTATGTCATGTCATAGATGTGCGCAGATCGGGTGCGTCTGTCGGAATTAAAAACACCCTGATGTCATCCGAGAAGAGAAAGACTTTAAAAAAGACAAGCAGAGACGTAGCTAGAGTGTTTGGCGCCCGGGGACAAGATTCATTTTAAAGTGCCCTCTTTTCCTTTTTTCAACTCTTAAATCCATTATTTTTATAAATATAGTAATACCAAAGCACATTTTGGCGCCCCTAACTAGCTGGCGCCCGGTTACATCTGTAAACCCCCCCCCCCCCTTACGCTACGCCTCTGAAGACAAGCTAGGACTAGGGCCTATTCTATTTATTAAAATTATTTCTATCTATGTCAAAATCTCTGATGGTAAAGTTAAAGTAGTCTGTAGTATGAGTGAGTAGCCCTTAATTCCAAATGTTATAGTTATAATTGTAATCTACTGAGTGATTTCTGATTACCATTTTTTATATTATAAATCATTGGAATTAATATAAATAAAAATAGTCAACTTTAGTAACAACCTGTGACTAAACAAGGGGAGCTCACTCATATGTAAGAACTCAGAGTGAGGCTTATAGTTCAAATTGACCCAACCATTAAACGGATTGTACACAATCAACAAGTGGTGCATTTCGTGCATCGCTTGTCATTCACGAAGCCATTGTGGGTATGTGGGACAACGTTTGATAATATAGTATAGTGTATAAGTTTTGTTACAAATTTGTGACGATTCCATTGTCAATAAATAGTTGGTGATTTACAAAGAGGTGAATAATAAAACATATGGTTATAGGGTGGGTGAACACCAGAACAGATTACCGAGTACGTCATATTTATATATATATATATATATATTATATAATGACTAATCTGGTCTCTCATTGTACTCAGCCCAAATCTAAAATAGCAAAACGTAATATTTCAAATGTATGTGTGCAGAATTTTTTTTTTTTTTTTTTTTTTTTACTGGAAGCTCAGCCTCAATTGTAATTTTAACCCTAATCCATACCATTATAAACAAATAACGTATTATTAATTATCTACAATAATCAAAGGCCATCTTGATTATTATTATTATTATGGGTAGTTTTCTATAGCGTGGTACCCCAGCCTAGGGCTGGGCTCACCACGCTGTACATGCAAATTAAAATGAACTTAAAAAAATATAAATTAAAAACCAACCATTCCATAACAATTTACATGTGAAGCCATGGACGGCACTCCGCAGCATCGTTTAACTTTCAGAGGGTGAATCAGTCAGGATAGTAAAGTTCAAAGAGGTGTGTTTTGAGTGCAGTTTTGAAGGCTGTGATGGTTGATATATTTCTGATGTGTAGTGGAAGAGAATTCCATTGTTTAGGGGCACAGTAAGAAAAAGATTACATGGTTTCGGGGTTAGAATTTACTAATTTAAAGGGCATTTGTCATAATGTATGCATTTTCGTATCGGGTACGTGTCGGAAAACGCTTGTCAGACATGCGATCAAGGATCATGTATTGTGGACGAGTCATGTGATCAAGGATCATGTATTGTGGACGAGTCATGTGATCAAGGATCATGTATTGTGGACGAGTCATGTGATCAAGGATCATGTATTGTGGACGAGTCATGTGATCAAGGATCATGTATTGTGGACGAGTCCTGTGATTAAGGATCATGTATTGTGGACGAGTCGTGTGATCAAGGATCATGTATTGTGGACGAGTCATGTGATCAAGGACCATGTATTGTGGACGAGTCACGTGATCAAGGATCATGTATTGTGGACGAGCCCTGTGATTAAGGATCATGTATTGTGGACGAGTCCTGTGATCAAGGATCATGTATTGTTGACGAGTCGTGTGATCAAGGATCATGTATTGTGGACGAGTCACGCGATCAAGGACCATGTATTGTGGACGAGTCACGTGATCAAGGATCATGTATTGTGGGCGAGTCCTGTGATTAAGGATCATGTATTGTGGACGAGTCCTGTGATCAAGGATAATGTATTGTGGACGAGTCGTGTGATCAAGGATCATGTATTGTGGACGAGTCATGTGATCAAGGATCATGTATTGTGGACGAGTTATGTGATCAAGGATCATGTATTGTGGACGAGTCCTGTGATCAAGGATCATGTATTGTGGAGTAGCTTTTTGGCTATGGAACAGGAACAGATTTCAATCTACACTCTATTAAAGGCCTGCACAACTCAAAATTTAAGGCAGGCCGTAATACTTTATGAAAAACGTATGCGTCCCGAATGGAAATAGGACAGGGGTAAAGCTATTAAGAAATAATAATAATAAATAATATATCGTTACTTCGCGGACCTCATGCGGCCCGCGGACCGTATGTTGTGCAGGCCTAAGCTACTACAAACAGGAACACATGTCATCCTACACTCTACTACATACAGGAACACATGTCAGTCTACACTCTACTACATACAGGAACACATGTCAGTCTACACTCCACTACATACAGGAACACATGTCAGTCTACACTCTACCTTATACAGGAACAGATGTCTAATTAAAGTATAGGCCAACTTCAACATCTCAAATTGGGAGGACCTGGCGGAGGATCAATCCACATGGCGTGGCATCGTGAAGGAAGGATCACTACGTGCCGAGGAGCTCTACAGGGCGGAAGCAGCTGTAAAGAGAGCGCAGAGAAAGGCCAGAAAACACTGCTCCACCGCATTCGTGTGCGGGACATGCAAAAGAGACTGCCACTCGTGGATCGGTCTCACTAGCCACACCAAGAGCTGCAATCAGAAAAGATAAATCTATCGTCTCTCGTAGACGGAAAGATGCCATACACTATACACATTATAAAGAGAAAAAATTGGTTATGACTTTATATGGGTAATAAACAAAATTTCAAGACTATTTCGTTTTTTTCCCCCCTTGTATTTGTTTTGTTTCCTAATATTTGCAGAAACATCAAACTAAATTGGCTTTGAGATTATTTTTAAAAAAAGTGGTCTGATAAAATGTGTTATTTTTAAATCAATTTATTTCTCTTATTATTGAAAACATTTGCCTGTTTCTAGTTTATATCATTGTTGTTTGGTTGTATTTATTGTTTGCTCAATATATTTTCAATGTTAAAAATGTTGAACTTCAAATTACACATAAAATAGATATTTACTCTACATTTGCCTAATTCTTTTTTCCCCATATGCTTATGGCTCAAATGATATATTGATATTTTTTTTAAAAATACGTTACAATATATGTAACTAGCAATAAACAAGTACTGTAATTATAGAGCATTCTTCTTCTACTATATATTAAGATCCCACGATCAATGTATTGATCATTCTGGCTCCTGTATATTTTGATGGGATTTGCAATGTTCCTTTGCCTGGTATTGAAGAGGATATTTCACTGATTGCAAGGGCTACTCAGCGAGGGTATCAGGAACTTTGGGGGGGGGGGGGGTAAGGGGGTTGGAAGGCCTGAGGCAATAGACGCAAATGTGTCAAGTGCTGTCGCCTCAACTGATCCTTTTGGAAGCTTGTTTCAGTCCCTGATTGTCTTTGGCAGGTATGAGCAGTTCCTATACTGGCTTCTCGCTGGTATGAGCCGGAACTGCCTGTCATGGCCTCGTCGCTGTTTAAGTGGTAGAGTTTCTATTTAATGCTGGAGCAGTGGACCAGTCCTTTATTTCTCTTGTTCATCACGGAGAGCAGTGGACAAGCCAGTTATTTATCTTGTACATCAAGGGTGGGCAAACATTTTGTGTGGAGGGCCACATTGACAATTGTAAATCAATTGGGGGGCCGCATGTATATTATGTCCAATTTTTACATGTCAAAAAACATTTCTCTATATTAAAAAAAAAAGGAAATTCGCATTTTAGCATTACATAACAAAAGTCAAGGACTGTTTTAAAAAATTGAAAATTAAACAGAAATGTGATCAAAAATGTTAAAACAATCATTACGGTACATGATATTCTGTAAAATTCAACAAAATAATTTAAAAACAAAGTAACTTGTTATTTCTAAATGTCTTCCAGGGCCGCATAATATCAGTTGCCGGGTTGCAGGCAGCCTGCGAAACGTAGTTTGCCCACCCCTGTTGTACATCATGCAGAGGAGTGGACCAGGTCATTATTTATCTTGTATACCATTCTAAGACTCGTTTTAATTTGATGTTTGTTCAGTAACACTTAAGACTTTTTGAAATTAATTTTAAAAAACAAAACAATATTAAGCTTAGAAAAAAGTCTTTTATGAATTTATGCTTCATGTTTTTTGTCACGTAATAATACTGAAATAAATTCAGGCTGTCTATTTAAATGTACGCTCTTCTCTCTAACACCGCAGCATGGCGTCTCTGCAAAGCATTAAATATAAAACATAAATATCTACTTTAAAGTCTGTTGCAATTTTGAAAGAAAAAACATGTTCAATGACATATGGGAAAATAGGCAAGATTTTTATAATTATTTCTTTGGTCGTAAGAAGATAATAATTGAAATGTACCGGGACCAGAAACGTGTGTAAATTAAATTAACAAAGTCTAATAATGACGGGAATGTTGGAAGTCCATTAAATGATGCTACGACACATGTAAACTTCCTTCATAAGGTCAACATGACACATGACCCAGTTTCTGCTATCACATGACTGATTTTGTGCTGTCACATGACTGAGTTGTGCGGTCACATGACTGAGTTTGTGCTGTCAGATGAATGAGTTTGTGCTGTCAGATGACTGAGTGTGTGCTTTCAGATGGCTGAGTTTGTGCTGTAACATGACTGATTTTCTGCTGTCACATGACTGAGTTTGTGCTGTCATATGACTGAGTTGTGCGGTCACATGACTGATTTTGTGATGTCACATGAATGAGTTTGTGCTGTCATATGACTGAGTTGTGCTGTCACATGACTGAGTTTGTGTAGTAATTAAAAATACTTACGTGAAAACTTGAAATAGTTCCATCACATGAAGAGAAGTAAGTCCAATAAATTTTTATAAATTATTTACCCCTGAACTATAACTGCATATAGTCAAGGTTTGGTATCATATATGTCTATATGACATTGCAACTGATGCTATTACTTTCCTTGTCCCACAGAGTTATCATTCTTTACTGACAGGTCCAGAACATTACAAAGATGGCTTCGCACATAGCGAAAATAACACACTTATGATCATTTGAGACGTGGCGATTGAAATAATTAATTATATGTCTTTACTTTCAGCTAAATACTATTTGTTACTATGGACAATTTTATTACCATAACTTTATTAGGTTAATAATGAGGTATTTAATTGTACCAATATGTCAGATGTTTGATTTAAAATGTGGAGGCAGTGGCGTAGCGAAGGGTGGGCAAGGGGGCCATCATGCCCCGGGCGCTACTCACAAAGGGGCACCAAATGGTATATTTTACATATAACATTGTATGGTTTTCGAATAGGGGGGGCGCTAAAAAGGTATTGTGCCCCGGGCGCGAGTTAAGCTCGCTACGCCACTGTGTGGAGGTTAATTATTTTAATGGGAAATAATAATTAATAATATTTCTTAAATTTCAGCTGGACACTATCTGCTACAGTGGCAAATTTTATCCCTACAGCTTTATTATTTTAAAAATTAAGTATTTAATTGTATGGCCAACATGTTGTCTATGGCGACGTTATTATTTCTATCTTCTTTACGAAAAATATTTACAGGGGCAAAAACCTCTGCTTACTTAACCGCATGGACTGTTCTGTAAGATTGGATTTGAAACGGTAAAAATGTTAAAACAATGTTCATTAGAGTTTATCTATAAATGTTAGATACTTTTCATTAGATTTTATCTTTGAATGTCAAAATAATGTTCACACAATTTTATCTATAATAAATGTTAAGAATGTTCATAAGAATTTATCTTAAAATGTTTAAATAATGTTTGTTAGATTGTATTTGTAAATAAAAAAAAAAGTTTCATTCGATTTTATCTATACATTTTACAATAAAGCTAATTAGACCATATCAATCAATGTTAAAATAATGTTCATTCGATTTTATCTGTAAATGTTAAACTAATGTTCATTAGATTTATGTATAAATTTTAAAATATTGTTCAAAAGATATATATTTATTAGTTTTAAATTAACGTTCATTAATGTTTTACCTATTAATGTTACAATAATGTTCAATAAATGTGTTCTATTCATGTTAAAATAATGATCATTAGATTTTATAACTAGAAAAATTAAACAAATCAACTACTTACGAGAAAGTTGGGGTTTAAGTAGATTTATGAGGCACAAACAACTTGAGTAAATGAAATTCAATGAAAGTTAGCACCTCTGACAGTTAAGAAGCGTGACAAAAAGCTTTTTTTAAAAAAAAAAAATGTTGTACATGTGTTCTCTAAAATGGTCTCCAAGGCTACTACCTGTCTCCCCTACCTGTCTCCCCTACATATGATTTTTCGCACTTTTTATAAAGGATCATGCAAATCACGTTGCGACTTAAGGGCACGTCAAACCATCTTTGATCATTCCAGAGGGAAAGGGATCTTATCATCGTCAGTCACAAAAAACATGTGTTGCATCGGTTACAGTGCAGTTTTGATACCTATATTATTATTATTATTAGTTGTCTTATATAGCGCGGTACCCCAGCCTAGGGCTGGGCTCACCGTGCTGTACATAAAAATATTAGCAAAAGAGATATACAGTAAAATAAATTACATTTATGTAATAAAGAACAGCTGTATAGAGACAAAACAAAAACTAATGCATATTCAACCCATCCACCCCAGAACTTTTATATGTCAAGCCATGGACGACGACCAGCAGCATTGTTTATCTGTCAGATGTAGGGAATCAGTCGGGGTAGTAGAGTTTAAAGAGATGTGTTTTGAGTGCAGTTTTGAAAGGCTTTACAAATAGGGAGGTAGCTTCTAGCAAGCATTTCCACTTCGGCTCTTATTCATCTGGAAAGAGAAAATGGGATATTTTAAAAAATCTGATTGGTGACAGGGTGTGCCGTTAGTTAGATAACTTTTTACGAACTAGATAGCGAGCCAAGAGGTTGTAAAGTTCTAATTTCAACAACAAATGTAGCTTTTAGACAAATTATGCAATTAGCGGATTTTGACGAATTTGGAGAAATATGTGCATATATTTAATTTAGAAGGGAATCATCCATCTTTTTTTCAAATTCAAGAAAAAAATATTGAAATCTTAAACTGTTCATTAAAAATTTGCTAGAAAATTAAGTCAAAGATAAGATAAACATTAACAATAGCTAACTTACAGACATGCACATATGTTTTTAAGAGCAAAAACAAGAGACACTCAAAATAAAGCACAAAAAAAACTTTACTTTAAAAATAAATATAACTAAAACCACTAAATAAAATGAAAGCGTTAATGATGCGTTAGGGGCGGTTCACACGGTCAAATTTCGCGTCAAGCATTTGATGAAATTCGTGTATGAAGCCTTGTCACAACTTTCAAATTACTATTTGAACAAGTTCCCCCAAAAAGAAACCACGCACAAAATAGTGCGTTCATACAACAATTTGACGCGAAATTTGATCGGGTGAACAGATTCTAAGGGTCGGTTCACACGGTCAAATTTCGCGTCAAGCATTTGATGCAATTCGTGTATGAAGCCTTGTCACAACTTTTAAATTACTATTTGATCAAATTCCCCAAAAAAGGAAACCACGCGCAAAATAGTGCGTTCATACAACAATTTGACGCGAAATTTGATCGTGTGAACCGACCCTTAGGGTCGGTTCACACGATCAAATTTTCCTTCAAGCATTTGATGCAATTCGTGTTTGAAGCCTTGTCACAACTTTCAAATTACTATTTGATCAAATTCCACAAAAAATAGACCACGCACCAAATAGTGCGTTCATACAACAATTTGAAGCGAAATTTGACCGTGTGAACCGACCCTTAGGGTCAGTTCACATGATCAAATTTCCCTTCAAGCATTTGATGCAATTCGTGTATGAAGCCTTGTCACAGCTTTCAAATTACTATTTGATCAAATTCACCCCAAAAGAAACAACGCACAAAATAGTGCGTTCATACAACAATTTGACGCGAAATTTGATCGTGTGAACCGACCCTTACTGTTATCGCGTAGTTAATATAATTTGTCAAACACGATAATTACATTTATTTGTTAACATTACTTTAGAAAATTGCGATTTTTTTTTAATGTTGTTGTTGATTTATTTGCTGTTTTTGATTTTTAAATTTAGGTCAGCAACTCTTAATGTCTTTACACAAAAGCTTTAAATAAGCAAAGATCAGAAAAAGAGCATCTTTGTGTCAGCAGTAGTTGCAGCAAATCTTTAAAAAAAAATTAATTAAAAAATTAATCTCTTAATTTTTTTAAAAGAAAAGTATAATGCGTGGACATGAGATCAACGAACGAATAAGCAACATTGAGGCAAAGCAGAAGTTAAGAGCAGTATTTGCTCGTCATTTTTGAGTTTGAATTTTGACAATAAATTACTATACACTCCTTGAGGCTGTTATCTTTCTAGCAGTGATAATTATTTTATTAAACAAAAATTTACCTGCGTCTAGAGGTTGGAAGTAGCCACAACATTTTTAGAACTCTTTAACGTAGTGGGAAATCGTTTTAAAGAGACACATCACATATTGGATAATCTTTTCTTTTTAACTTAGCAATCTGATATTTTTAACAATGCTTACAGAGCTGATCATGTTTCAAGACACTAATTTGTTCTTTGGAGACCAAAATAATAAATTGATAGATGTTCAAGTTCAACTTGCAAATAGAAATAAGATAACTGCACCTTAAATAGCTGGGCTACATTTTGAATAACTTAAGAATAAAATGGAGAAAAAAATATGTTTACTGACGTGCACTTAAAAACCACGCAAAAAAAAGTAGGAATCAAACTGCCCTCGTTGTTATAGTTCTGTCAAGACGACTGCTTATGTGGCGTGTACAGAGTCTTTTATGGTATCCTGCATGGTCAGATTCTATTGTTGTAGCTGACGTGGCAAGATTCTTTTAGCGCATTTGTCATGGTCAGGTTATATTGTTGTATGTGACAGAGTTAAATACTATTAATGATCACAAAGGTCATTTGTACGAGTCTTGATTGGATCACGGTGAAATAAAAGTGAGTTTTTTTTACTTCGTTCGACTTTTCAGCTCCTCTTCATCCAAGCTGTAATATGACTAATAGTCCAGTTTTATTGACAATCTTCCTGTCAGACTTTAGTGACGTGGACATCAATGACAGCGTCCTCTGCCTCCCACTACTGAATAGTTGACTACTGTCGTTCCACAACTGAATAGGTTACAACTATCCTTCCATTATTGAATAATTTACGACTGTCATTCCACTATTATATTAGTTATGACCGTCCTTCCACTACTCAATAGTTTACGACGGCCCATCCACTACTGAACAGTTTACGACTGTCAATTCACCACTGAATAGTGTAAATGTCCTCTACTACTGATTAGTCTTTGACGTAATTCACATAGAAAGGAGTGGCAAAATCGTCTTAAGAGTTCGTCCTGAGCGCCGCCGTTCTTGGTATCGGCTGTCTATAGCCTACTATTCAAGTAATGTTATGGAAAGCATTAGGGCCTATCTATTGGTTACGCTTTTGCGTTTTGACCAATTACCTTCAGGTCATTATTCCGCGGGGAGTGGGGTAGTATTTCAGGCGTTCGGGGAAAGGGGGCATGGCATCTATCAGCAGCGACATTGGGAATTGTGATGCCCAGTGCCAGCTCTGACTTCATCGCCACCGTTATACATAAACATAAATTCATTCTGGTATTGACGCCCGGATGAGGGTATGCCTTTAGCTTCACTCTAGTTTCGTACCATGCATACTTCTAGTCCAACTACGTATACCAAACTAAAGGACAATCATCATTTTGTCTGTTAAAAAAATCAATGTATTTACATACACCTAGCGGTTTTATTAGATTAAAATGTGTCGGCACTGTCACGTTAATTTGGGAGGGAGAAGAGATCGAGGGCGCCAAAGGAAACTGGGGTAATGTCTCACTAAGCCCCTCCCCAGAAACTTTTGATAAATTACAAAAAAATGGGATGCATTTTGGTGCATACATGAATTTAGTTTTGCATCTCTTCTCTGGTTCTGGCAGGATACGTTGATGCATCCATGTACTGCAGAACTGCACGACTCAAAGTGTAAGGCGGGCCGTAATACTTATAAAAATTTGTGCGGGCCAAAAAAATTTAACAGGACTTGCGCAGGCCAAAAGAAAATAGGAAGGGGCTAAAGCTATTAAGAATATAACAAAATTAAGAATATTTCTTTACTTCGAGGGGCCGCAAAAATGTGCTGGCGAGCCGCACGGGACCCGCGGGCCATATATTGTGCTGGCCTGATGTACTGGCATATGTGCAACGGTTAGGGAAGCAATGCTGCCATCTTAACGGCTCCTAGCAGATGCCAGGGCAGCCTTGAAGCTTTCGATAGATGTCGAGTTCACGGCGGTATTGTCCAGGTGGTTCCAAGCGATTATTGTGCGTGGGAGGAATGATTAATTAAATTACAATGTGTTACTCCGAGGCACAGTGGAGCACTTGCTATTGTTCCGGGTGTAATATTGCTCATGGGTTTGTCAGAGGTTAAGTCAGTGTTTAGTGAGTTTTTAATTCTGATTAATCGACATGGCTTCTGTGGGGTGACATAATTGTTTGCTGGGATGGCCAGCACTAGCCCCATGACCACTTTATACAAGAATGTTAGGCGGATCTTTTCTCGTCTGTCTTTGAGGGAAGGGTTGTCAAATCTGTTTAAGAGGCCAGTGACGTAGCCAGGAACAGTGGTTGTTTTGTAGTCACGTGCTATAAAGCGCACTGCGTTACGTTGGATATGATCCATCTTGTCCACGTCTTGCTTTAGGTATGGGTCCCAGATGATCGCACCATATTCTAGTAGTAAACGGACGAGTGCAAGATAGGCATTTCGTTTCCAGGAATTTGGGAAGTGGCGCAGATTTTTTCCAATGAAACCTAATGTAGAGTTGTCTTTTTGAATTTTTATTTATATGGTGTCATCCTAAACTTAACCGGCTAGCATCAGAAAAGAAGCTAGTTGAAATTTAGGTTCCCTTAACCATGCATGGGCTACACAAATCCTTTTTTATTTGAAGTTGTATATAAATAGTATTTTGTTTCATAATTTTCTGGAAGCGGGAGGCCCAGGGCCAGTGCCTGTTTGGTCCATGCCTTATGCTGGCACTGGTGACCGTCAAGGATGTGGTGAATAGATCTGATTCTCTGAGTAGTTTAGATAGACGTCTGACTGTCGAGGATGGCATGGACAAAATGTTAATACGGTTTATTAATGTCCTAAGCACCAGTTTCCTCACGACATTGAAAATATTGGATTACATTATGGGTATGTCGCACTCGATATTTTAGGTTTGAGAGCTTACATAAATAAATGACCTAAGTAGTCGGCGCTTTGACAGAAATGACTCTGACATCCACAGGATCTAGTGTAAACACAATCCTTTCTTCACAAAATGACCGCTTGCACACACGTGCCAGCGCTTCCAGTGTGTCAACTGCAATGACGCAGGCCTTGCCAGCGGCTGTCGGTTCACCATCGGGACCACACGAATGGGAATCACAAAAGTAAAATATTTCTTCGTAACTGATCACAGCCATTGCTTTGCTACCTGCGATAAAAATCCCAGAAGTGTGATCTTGGAACAATTCATAGAATGACGTGAGCAGAGTCTTACCTGGGCCATCCTCAGAATAGTTGGGATTATCATTATCCATTAAGCTTCCAAACAAGGGAGACTCCTCTGCGTAATGTAAGGTGAACACTTTTTCAAAGAGCACCACGCAGTTCTTAACGACGTTAAAATCCCTCACATGTAGAAATCGCCCAGGAACGCTGTGGCCAACGTCGGCCATCTCCGCATGACTATGGACGTATTGCTTGTGCAGGACAGTGCCGTACAAGCGATGACCGCTCATCATGTTGTGCGTGACTATGTCCTTGGTCCACTGTGATATCGGCAGGATGGACGCTCTCAGAATCATTGACATAGCCATGGCACAGCACTGCGTGCCACAGTACGGTCCCTTAAACATGAATGGATCTCCCTGGTGAACGCGGGCCCTTAAAATGCGTGTATTGTTATTTATTGGCAAGTATCCATATTGTAAATTATCGTCAACACCATGATATTGCGTTGTGTTGAAGATGACCATGTCAAGTTCTACTGCTCCGCTAGAACTTTTCTCACCGAATAAGTGTGTTGTTGAAGTAACTGTCTCCGTTTGGGACTTGTTTCTGCTGAAATATAATGTATGTCCACATATTTATGTCTAAACATTTGCCTCCAAAGCAATCAAATGCGTAAAATAGAGTTGGAACAATCAGTTTTATTAAAATCATTCAAATATTCATGTCAGGAAAGTCTGAATGCTAATGCCGTAATGAACTTTTAAACTTGTTGCTATCAAGAAATCCCTTCAAATTTTAAAACTCTAACACAATACAAATTTAGTATTTATAGTTTTCTTTAAATAAGTTATTTTAATATATTTAAATATTTGAGAGCTTAGTACGCATCACAGTCTATGATTTAGAATAAAAATGTCAACCACTACTTAGTTAAAAGTCGTACTTTTTTTAAGTGAAATCGTTGAAATCTTGCAAATTTCTTTTTAAAGCGCTATTTTTAAAGTATTAACTTTTAGATTCTTTATAAGACCATATAAATGCAGTTTCTGGTTTTAGATAAGCTTATAGATAACAGGGCATGTCTCGTATCAAAGCTCGAGTCTCTAAAATGATACAACTTACTTTTTTGTTTTCACTGTTGAGAAAATTATATTTCAATACATTTTATTATTATTAGTAATATTTTTACATAGCGATGTACCCCAGCCTAGGGCTGGGCTCACCACGCTGTACCTAAAATTTAACAAACATAATCAAGAACTTAAAAATTAACATACATTAATTAAATTAAACGAAACAAATTATGTATTTTAACTCCACCCATTCCATAACTATTTACATGTCAAGCCATGGACGGCACCCAGCAGCATTGTTTATCGGTCAGAGGGGAGAATCAGTCAGGAGAGTAAATTTAAGAGATGTGTTTTGAGTGCAGTTTTGAAGGCCGTGATGGTCGGTATATTGCGTCTGAATTTTAATTTAAATAGAAATTAAATGTTGATAAATAAACTTGCTGATAAATGTTTAATTTATCTGTGATGAATGAATTACGTCACGTGAATTAGTTATTTGCTATTAGCTATCTAGAAACTTAAAATCAAATTAAAAAGAATTTAAAAAAAAATAGCAAATGAAAAGCATGTATAAAGACGAGAAGATAGTTTGAATATAATTAGTCTACTTATTAATTAATGCAAACCAACACCCCAAAAATAAACAGCAGGTCACCAACAAACAACAGCCCACAAACAGAAGAGGACAAAAACTGCACAATTTCAAACTAAATTGAACTTGTATTTTAAATTAACCATGAATTAGGATTTAGAGAAATATTTTCGGAATCATAGTCACACACACACAAAAAATAAAAAAATTAATTAAAAAATACAACATTTTTGGAATACTACTTCGCTAATATTTTTCAATAATATTTGAAAACGTGTGGTTGCTGTAGCTGTTGTTGCTGTAACCGTGGTTGCTGTAACTCTGGTTGCTGTAACTGTAGTTGCTGTAACTCTGGTTGCTGTAACTGTAGTTGCTGTAACGGTAGTTGCTATAACTGTGGTTGATGTCGCTGTGGTTGCTATAATTATGGTTACTGTAATTGTGGTTGGTTATAACTGGGTTTGCTGTAACTGTAATTGCTGTAATTGTGGTTGCTGTCACTGTGGTTGATGTAACTGTGGTCGCTGTAACTGTGGCTGCTGTTATTGTGGTTGCTGTAACGGTAGTTGCTGTAACTGGTTGATGTCACTGTGGTTGCTGTAATTGTGGTTGCTGTGAATGTTAATGCTAGAACTGTGTTTCCTTTAACTGTACGGACTACACGCTACTAACATAACATAAGAACTCGTTAAATCTAAGCTGAGCGGGAGTAGAAAAACATGTCGGCATCAGGATGTAGGTGGCTAAAAAACCTTAACATTAATGAATACATTTAAATATTTAACACAAAAGTCGCCTAACATTTGGTCGTCCGGACCTCGTACCAAGTTTAGACTTGGTTCTTCTGTCTCTCTAGGACAGGGCCGGAGGACGAGACTGTAGGACGGTACCGGTGGACAGGAACGGAGGACAGGACCGGCGGACACGACCTGCATTTGTTGATGTAATATTAGCGCGTCTCACCTCATGTCTCGGTACGGTATTTCAGGGACGCTAATTAGTGTTTCCTCTATGATATATGACTAGATAAATAATTAGCTGACTAATAACTAGAACACTCCCCCCCCCCCAACCCTTAAAACCCAACTACTCCCGACAAAATAGACAGCAGGGTAAGGAAAGCTACAACAATACAAGTCCACCTTATTTAGTTTGCGTAATTTTAAAACGTATTTTTGTAGTTGATGCACAAAATGTCTCATGCCTACTTACCACATTTAACGATACCAATTACGACAATCACAAAGACAAGGGCGGCTACTCCTGCCAGGACATTGACTGTGGAGCTTGCCTGGTTGGCCCCCTCGTCTGTAAGCAGACACATTTTCTCTCATCATCAAATGTTAATTTTACAACTATCGTGTTATTTGAATAACACTGGAACCTCGGACAACGAACGCCACGTTTAAGGAATAAATAGGTTAACGTACACGTTTTGTGAACAATTTTTGTCTCTGCTAACGAACGACACCACTGGTTACGAACATTCCCTTACGCCTATACACAAAATCTCATCGGCTCAGAAGTACTTAGGCACATATGAAGTAATCATTGTTTGTCTGAGTGTTGTTTTCAAAAACTTTACATTTTGTCACATCATGCAATTTCTCTCTTTTATCAATTTTTACACCCCTTTTTCTCTTTTCTCCAGTTTCACCCCCCCCCCCTTTTTCTCTTTTCTCCAGTTTCACCCCCCCCCCCTTTTTCTCTTTTCTCCAGTTTCAACCCCCCCTTTTTCTCATTTCTCCAGTTTCACACCCCCCCCCTTTTTCTCTTTTCTCAAGTTTCACCCCCCTTTTTCTCTTTTCTCCAGCTTCACACCCCCTTCTCTCTTTTCTCCTGTTTCACCCCCCCCCCCTTTTTCCTCCAGTTTCACACCCTCTTTTCTCTTTTCTCCAGCTAACACTCCCACCTCCAAAAGTTTTTTTTTTAGTGGTGTACATTATTGTTTTCTTACTCTCAAAGTAATGTAGATATAAAATTCAAAGTAATGTAGATATAAAATTCAAAGTAATTTTTTTTTCTGTATTGATATTCTTTTGATGTTTTTAGATTGCTCAAAAATTTATTTGTCAATTTATCATATATCCACGGCGACATGGTAGTTTATCGTAGTTCACATGAGTATTTTTTATTGTTAAGAATTCTAAAAGCAATTTGGTATTTTTACTAAATCTTTACATACGAGCGTTATTACTTACGAAATACTATATCTTTGTTACAAGGCTCCGCTGGAACTGTTTTCGTCCCACTTTTGCAATAGTAGCTACTAAAATCACTCGACACATTTGTAGTTTTGAAAACGTGTAACGTGCTGTTGAACATGTCACCCACTTGCAGCAACGCCACTGCAAAGCCGTTTTTCACAAAGCCAGTGCAGTCTTCGGGACAGACCATAAGCTCAATGTCACTACCATTCCACGGCCGTGTACCAAGCCAAAGAAAATGTTCCGTGTCCATCAAACAGGATAAAGTGAAAGAAGCTCCTTCCTTGAGTTCTGACACCAACTCAGCTGTGAACACAGAAGAAACAAACTGATCGACTTTGTTGACTGCTGCTTCAGACAACATGTTAACCAGCCGTGTCTTTAAAAAGCGGATGGGGAGGGGGCAGAGGGGGGGGGGAGTAGAAACCTTTCAATTCATTTTATTTAACGGTAAATGCATTTCTATTTGTTCTCATCACTCTTTATTTCCTTTCATTACTCTTTATTTCCTTTCATTAATGTTTATAAACTTTAAAGAGACGTTAACTTGGTTATGTTTTGTCTGGATTCCATATCTCATTAAAACAAATATAGTTCTCTATATGAATTAATTGCAAGTGCTCGAAAGATATGAAAGGAAATAAAGAGTAATGAAAGGAAATAAAGAGTAATGAAAGGAAATAAAGAGTAATGAAAGGAAATAAAGAGTAATGAAAGGAAATAAAGAGTAATGAAAGGAAATAAAGAGTAATGAAAGGAAATAAAGAGTAATGAAAGGAAATAAAGAGTAATGAAAGGAAATAAAGAGTAATGAAAGGAAATAAAGAGTAATGAAAGGAAATAAAGAGTAATGAAAGGAAATAAAGAGTAATGAAAGGAAATAAAGAGTAATGAAAGGAAATAAAGAGTAATGAAAGGAAATAAAGAGTAATGAAAGGAAATAAAGAGTAATGAAAGGAAATAAAGAGTAATGAAAGGAAATAAAGAGTAATGAAAGGAAATAAAGAGTAATGAAAGGAAATAAAGAGTAATGAAAGGAAATAAAGAGTAATGAAAGGAAATAAAGAGTAATGAAAGGAAATAAAGAGTAATGAAAGGAAATAAAGAGTAATGAAAGGAAATAAAGAGTAATGAAAGGAAATAAAGAGTAATGAAAGGAAATAAAGAGTAATGAAAGGAAATAAAGAGTAATGAAAGGAAATAAAGAGTAATGAAAGGAAATAAAGAGTAATAAAAGGAAATAAAGAGTAATGAAAGGAAATAAAGAGTAATGAAAGGAAATAAAGAGTAATGAAAGGAAATAAAGAGTAATGAAAGGAAATAAAGAGTAATGAAAGGAAATAAAGAGTAATGAAAGGAAATAAAGAGTAATGAGAACAAATAGAAAAAATCATAGGCATTATATATTAGTAAAGGATGGGTTTTTAATGGGGGGGGGGGTATCAAGGCAAAAAAAAAATGGAATGTGGGATAATCGTTTGCTTAACCTCAAAGCATGCCATAAGAAAACCAATGCAGAGTATAAAATGTTTGAACAATAAGCGATCAGTGAAACATGGAAGACCCAAAAATATGGAGTTGTCGGGCATTAGAACACCGGTTTCATATCCTCTAATTTTCTATACAAGCGGTTCTCAACCTGTGGGTCGCGACCCTTTCTCGGGGGTCGCCTAAGACCATCTGCAAAAACATATACTTTACAGTTATAAAGTAGCAACGAAAATAATTATGTGGCTGGGGGTCGCCACAACACGAGGAACTGTATGAAAGGGTCGCGGCGTTAGGAAGGTTGAGATACACTGTTCTATAGTGTGTTTGTATGGGGAGAAATGAAATGTGTATATATAGGGCCAGTACATCTTCAATGCAAAACATTTTTTGTAAGACTTACCTGACTAAAAAATAAATTATACAAGAAAACTGACCAGCGATTGGTACGAAACTAGATGTGAGCCAAATGAACACTACAAAGCTCTGGAAATGATAACGTACTTGATGCAAATTTTGTGTCACTATTCGACTTCGCAAGATGCAAATCTTTGGTTATGACCATGTCACTTTCTATTAAAAAGTAATATTTCAATTTACATGCTGACAAAGTAGCCAACGTGTGCGTTTGTGTGTGTTTGTGTGTGTGTGTTTGTGTGTATATGTGTGTGTGTGTGTTTATGTGTGTGCTTGTATGTGTGTTTGTGTGTCTGTTTGTGTGTGTGTGTTTGTATGTGTGTGTGTGTTTGTGTGTGTGTGTGTGTATTTGTGTGTGTCTGTTTGTGTGTATAGATAATTTCAGTCATGGATTAAATAACAGTGATGTAAAGCAAGAGCTACCAACCAGCAAGAGCTACCAACCAGCAAGTGCTACCAACCAGCAAGTGCTACCAACCAGCAAGTGCTACCAACCAGCAAGTGCTACCAACCAGCAATTGCTATCAACCAGAAAGTGCTACCAAACAGCAAGTGCTACCAAACAGCAAGAGCTACCAACCAGCAAGTGCTACCAACCAGCAAGTGCTACCAACCAGCAAGTGCTACCAACCAGCAATTGCTATCAACCAGAAAGTGCTACCAAACAGCAAGTGCTATCAACCAGAAAGTGCTACCAAACAGCAATTGCTACTAACGAGCGACCAGCATGTGCTAATAACCAGTAAGTGCTACCAAACAGCAAGTGCTCCAAACCAGCAAGTGCTACCTACCTGCGACCAGCAAGTTCTACCAAACAGCAAGTGCTACCAACCAACGACCAGCAAGTGCTACTAACCAGCAACCAGCAAGTACTACCAACCAGCAAGTGCTACCAACCAGCGACTACCAAGTGCTACCAAACAACATGTGCTACCAACCAGCGACCAGCAAGTGCTACTAACCAAAGAACAGCAAGTGCTATAAACCAGCAAGTGCCACCAATCAGCGATCAGCACGTGCTACCAACCAGCGACCAGCAAGTGCTACCAAACAGCAAGTGCTACCAACCAACGACTAGCAAGTGCTACCAATCAGCACGTGCTACCAACCAGCGACCAGCAAGTGCTACCAAACAGCAAGTGCTACCAACAAACGACTAGCAAGTGCTACCAATCAGCAAGGGCTACCAACAAGCAACCAGCAAGTGCTACCAAGCAGCAAGTGCTACCAACCAGTCACTAGCAACACTAACCCATATGGGGATGCTTTGCTCTATGTTAGATTTTTTTAAAAATGCTTTTGGGCAGGGGCAGCTGTCCTCTGCGGTTGACTTACACAATTTCAGTGGTTCCTTGAGAATTACAAAACTTTGAGAGGCTCAAGTCTGTGAAGCGGTATTAAACAGAAAAAAAGGACAAGTAGGTGGCAACGTCCGGAAAAAAAAACTCCTAGACGGGCTACATGTTTGGCTACTCAAAGATAATCTCTCGGGAACGGGTAAGCCCCGAAAACATTAGATTGCACTCAGGTGAGTAGGTCTAAGTGCGCATGGGCGCTCAACAAACACTTCTCAAAGCTGAACGAAAATGCCAGAGTGACTGATTAAAGACAAATTATCAAACGTCTGCGGAAAAAGGTTAGCTCGAGCCCAACGATTGGGGATCCCACCAGGAAATTTTCACGGCACCTTTCACGTTGCACAAATTTCGAACGGCTTAAGGTATGTGCAAGTCAGCTACAACACCAGATCAAGACATAATTCATCTATATTCCAAAAAATAGAAAAGTAGGTGACCTCACGTCGTCGAGATTTCATCAAATATCCATTACAACGTGCTTGGGGAAAATAATTAAACAAATTATGAACGCACGGCTCTACTGGTTTTTCGAACGGAATAAGAGCTTAGCACTAACACAAGGCGGCTTTCGACATGAGCCGATGGACCAAGTTATTCATTTTATCCAAACCGTTACCAATGAAATCCAGATGCGAGATCTTACTGTGACAATATTCTTTGACCTCTAACAGGCATATGACAACGCGTGACGCGTGGGCTTCGAGCACAAACTGCTGAAACTTGGTGTCACTGCAAAATTGCGCCAAAGGATCCATTCATTCTTATCGCCCTTGTACCATTAGGATCTATTCGTTCTTATCACCCTTGTACCATAGGATCCATTCGTTCTTATCGCCCTTGTACAATAGGATCCATTCATTCTTATCACCCTTGTCGATGAGTATTACTATTATTCGAATGACAGGCTAGCATACAGCCATTACCATTTTACCAATTTGTTCAAATTGTTTTATTTATGTGCTTTTATCTAAAACAAAGTTATTGCAATTTTAGTAATGAAATTTTGTCCTTATCAAGCTATTATAAGTTATAAGGGTTTCCCAACCTTGGGTATTGCAATCTATTGGGTATACCCAAAATCTATGAAATTGATCCATGAGGCAATTTAGTACCCCCACAATTTACACTAAACGATTTTAAACTATTCAAAGATGGAGAATCTTGGCACCATGTAATACGAAGCCTAAAGAACAGCTTCTGCAGAACAAATGCAGAACAAATGCAGAACAAATGGTCTTCGGCGACTTGAAAGACGAACATCACTTTTCAAACTATCATAAAACGTGACAAATGGAATACTTACTCATCTTCCTATCAATATTGCAGCAATCCGTGAAGAAAAAATAAGATGACCGAAACGAATTCAACTTATTGTAAATTATCTAAGATTAGATTAACCTTACACACAGAATAACTTATAAACCAGTGTCTCGATACAAAAATCCGACTACACACTGCAGTTGACTACGTGCATTACTTTATGAGAGGTAAATATTGACACGGGAATGTGTGATCATTAGTAACAATAGTGGAGCGCCCCATACTTCCGGAAACTCGTGTCACTGCACGAGACGAGTCATTCCCAAAAGATGTTAGTTATGTCGCAAAGGGATAATATAATTACCAGCACTTGCGTATGAAGGGGGTGGGTGACCCCCGAACCAGGTTGTATTTTAGGGGGTGGGAGGCCTAACAAGGCGGTGCTAGGGGGGCAGTGGGGTCCTAAAGAGGAGACACTATTTTTCTTTAGAATAAACCGTGTCATTTTCGATTAACTGTTGTGGTCTGTTAGGGTGGATTAGTAGCCGTTAAAAAATTTGACACCACTGTGGTAGGTAAAATTGAAAACATGACAACAAATAAATCATGACTCTGAGCGCCTCGTAAATTCACAAGTAATGGATATATTTTTACTTTAAATAGCGCACGGATGGGACTACAATGCGGTCAAAGATTAACTTTTTAAAAATCTATGGGGATGGCTTTGGGGGGTTGGTCTATACTTTCATTTTGCCCCTGGCATACGTTTCAGTATAAAGGAATGAATTTGATAAGTGATTAACCTTCTTAGTTGCATGCATAGCAGGGTTAGAAAATAGGATGCTGTTACGGCCTAATTCTTTGCGGCCTCCAAATGTTACGGCCTCTTACTCTACGGCCTCTTACTCTCGTTGTCTAGGGTTCTCATCAGGTCCACACAATGAAACAATTAAGTCCACAATAATTCCTCATAGTTTCATAAGTCAGTTTATTCACTTTGTACAAAACGTCGTCCCATCCAGGGTCACTACACACACATCAAGTCCTCAACAACTCTTATGGAATAAAACTCCCGATCTCTCCTAATAAATCTCTTTTCCTCTAGCAATCTCTCGATCTCCCTCTCGACTAATCAACACACTGTCCTTTTATACCCACTCACTCGTTTATTAATATTTCCCTCTCAACCACTCAAACACTAATACAATTCATAACAACTCACGCACCCAACAGTATTCACACTAACAACAGTGGTTCTCACATGCAAACTCTCACCATGCATGAGCGACTTTCATACCAAAACATCAGGCAAACTAACTCTAGTTCACAACAGATGCGTACAATTTTTACGTGGATGACAATATATTTAAATTCCATGGTATTACATTTGTGAAAAAAAGAGATGTTACATTCTCTTTTTTTTTTTTTACAAATAAACATATTATTTTTAACAATTTAGAAAATCAAAACGTGGGTATTTTTAAATAAGTTTACCCATGAATATCAAAACCCAATAATTTTACTCAATTGAAAATGTAATTTTGAAAAATGGAAATGGCTTAATATTTTTTTGTTCAAAAAATTTTAAAAAATATATAATTTTTTAAATTTTTTTTTTACTTTGCGAAAAATTTAAGTGGGTGTGTATTTTTATGATATTAGCAATTAAAAAAAACCCACAAGTTTATTATTGACGTAAAAAACGGTTGCGAGATTCTTCTTGAGATAAAATAATTCTTTGTTTTACGATTATCCGATAATGTATAATTTAAAAAATACAAGTCAAACGTTTGTTTACATTTTTGATGAAGATATTAAAATATACAATTCGGTTAATATAAAATATTATAGATATTTGTTCTAGATTTAAGATTATGTTTTCACAATTTTTATAGAAAAACAATTGTTATTCAAGGTTACGAAAGGTTAGTCCAACATTTTACAAATTAAAAACACACGACTTCAAAAGTATTTCTCTAGCGCAGAAATCGTCCCTCAACGAACCCACTGGTAACGTGATCCCATCGGGTAACGGGATCAAACAAAGAAGAGGATCCTAGCGTAGCGTGGTAAAAATATACTTCATTGTCCGTATTGAAATATCGGTGGATTGAAAACTAAGAATATCTACGGGGATCGGGTACACACCGGGAAACGTGATCCCAGAAAAATTCGAGATTCTTTCGGGAAATGGGGTCATATCAGGAAACATCCCGGGATTGGAATACCGACGGGATGGGGAACCGACCGTATACGTGATCTCACCAGTATTAAGATGCCACCGGTATCGTTACTCCATCGTGAATGAGATCCCACCGTATCGGGATTCCACCTGGAAATGGGATCTCACTGGGATGATACAATTCTAGATCAGGATCACACCGGGATCGTGCTCACACCGGGAAACGGGATCCGGACATAAACGAGAACCCACAAGAATCGGGATCCCATTTTGGATCGTAATCCTACCGGGATCGTGATCTAACCGGGATTAGGATATCACCGGAAGCGGGATACCGATGGGATCGAGAACCCACATGTTTCGGAATACCGACTGTGTCGGAAACACACCGATATCGGGATCCCACCGGCGTAGGGATCCCTCTTGATAACTGGATACCATCGGTTAACGGGATCTCGTCGGGTATCGAGATCCGATTGGAATCCCTCAGGGATTGGTATCCCATCGGGGAACGAAATGTTTACAAAGTTACTTTAAATGTGTTTTTATAAGAGTCAAATTAATTCTATTTTTCTGAATACCAATGTTAATTAAAAGGATGTAGAAGTTGTTGTTCTAAATGTTAATTAAAAGGATGAAGAAGTTGTTGTTCTCAATGTTAATTAAAAGGATATAGAAGTTGTTGTTTTTCCGAATGTAATTCAGTGTAACGCCGGGTATAATTGCTAGTATACAAATATAAGAAGGAAAATGTGTTTGTTTGTTTGTTCTTGGCTTTTTTTTGTTATAAATACGTTTTTTACATGGATTGGTTAATCACGACAAAAGTTGGCATATTTGAGCTATATAAATAAATGTTACCAGCAAATGCTCCTACATGAATGGATGGATGTTGACCAAGAGTAGTACACATACACTTGATTATCCATATTCAATACAGAATTGTACTAAACTCATGATATCAACTTCTCTGTGGCCGGGGGCCCCGTATCACTTTTCCTTATATAAGCTATATAAATACCAATAGGGTTAGTCAACACCATAGTTTCTATTTTAATTGATGAATCTAGGCATAGCTTGGTAGCAACTCCTTTCATTGTCCCTATTGAAATATTGTTGGACTTAAGACTAACAATATCCAATCCATTCAGGGCCGGTCTACATTTTTCCAGAAAGTTCAAATAATTTTAAAAAAGCTATATCTATGGCATTTTAAAAACCGATTTCAATGGGACAACTATTAAATTGTAACTACATTATTTATTTGACTGATTTTTATAGCCCCCTATCCCAGGCATTACTGTATTGTTACTTTATGGAATAGACCCTCACTGAGGGTGGGTTGAACTTTAAAAATATTCTCATTTAACTTAAAATGAATAATTGGTACAGTAATAGCATTTAGTTGTAGAGCATGCCTGCGAGACTCAAAATGTAAGACATGCCGTAACAATTTATAAAAAAAACTTGTGCGGCAGAAATAAAAATAGGACAAGAAAATAATAATAATAAATAATATTTCGCTACTTCGCGGGCCTCAAATTGGTTGCTGGCAGGCCACATGTGGACCACGGGCAGTATGTTGGGAAGGCCTGTTGTAGAGTACAGTGGGATCTCAACATGCGAGTTTAATTCGTTCCGTATTCTTGCTCGTATCTCAATTTGCTCGTATCTCAAATCAATTTTCCCCATTGAAATTATAAGAAATGCCATTAATCCATCCCAGCCCCCAAAATGCCACCCCAGTTTTTTTTGTTATGTGGTTTTGAATAAGAAAAATGTATTTATAGATGACAAGTATTGTATAAAAACATATTATAAGAGAATGTAAAGAAATCAACTGGTTTTATAAGGTGCATTTACCTTGGAAATCAGACGTCTTGATCTTACGGAAGATGCTGGCGGAGGTGTAGGGTGGAGGAGGTGGGCGAAGGAGCTTCACTTCGTTCACTCTTTCGGTCACTTTACTTCACTTACTCGTTAAACTCTTAATGCCAATCTTAATCACTAAGCCTAATGGAACTAAACTTCACTGAACTTAATTGAATTTAAATGAGATCAATAAAATCTCTGTAAAAAGACACTCAAGGCTAAGACAGACGCGACAAACGGTTTAGAGAGTCTTCTTTAGATAAAATAATTCTTTGTTTTACAATTTTCCGATAATATAGTAGTGCAGAAGACAGAGAGGAATGGAGAAGGATAGTTTTCATGTCATATATGGCGCCCCAACGGTCCATGGACTAAATGACATGATGATGATGATGATGATGATGATGATGATAATGATGATGATAGTTGAAAGCACAGGCAGAAGTTTGGTTAAATTTTTATTAAAGATATTAATTTATCAAATGCCGTTAATATACAATTTATTTTAAATGGTTTATTGAGTTTTTGTTTTAAATTTAAGGTTGTGAGAAAAGAGTTTAGGAACACGAAATCTGGTAGGGTAATTTTTACAATTTAAAAACACATGTCATCTAAAGTGTTTATCTAATATAGAAATCAGCAGTCAGTGAAGCCCTTTAGTTCCAATAATGATTTAATTAGTGATAATTTATTTCGTAATTTAACATAGTTTTCATTTTAAAAAAAGTAGTGTACGGGCGCATAAAGCGGTAGGGTAGGCGTATAATATAAAGCAGAAAATTACTTCTTAAAGATTTTAATGATGTTATAAACTTAAATATCATAGGATATATACTTTTTAAAAAAAAATACAGAATTATGATGAGTTTTTGCAATAGCAGGTGGAAATTATCGCAAAGTGCCTGCCATTATTATCTCGATAACATCGGGTGATATTTTCTAGTATAATAAGATTTAAATAGCGTCATCACACACTCTATATTTTAAGATGTATATATTGCCATCAAACAATCTCATGGCAAAATTATAAATAGTTGTAGTTTGATTTAACACAAATTCTTTTTTTATTTATTTGTTTTTGAAAACCGGAAATTGGTAACTCTATTCACCCCCATTTCTATTCCAGTGTAAAAGAATCAACAACACACGATCACTTCCGGTGTGTCTCAACATGGTTGCCGAAACTAACCCGCAGATTTCTTATAAACAGTTTCTGATCCTATTCATTTTTCAAGGTTAGCATAGTGTATGTAAGTATGTCTCGTATGTTCGCCTATACCATTTATGCGTTTGCGATAAAATGTTGTTGAATTATTGGCCACACGCCCGCGCATTTGTCTACGTCATTACCCCTGTAAACTCGACATCTATCGAACGCTTCAAGGCTGCCCTGGCATCTGCTGGGAGCCGTTGGCAACCATTTTAAAATATTCCATTTTGAGCCAGGGGCGGTAAATTCTTTTTTTTTCTTATTTGATCTATATAAATATAATTTCAAACAGAGCTAATGCAATATTCTGTTTGTAGTCGGTGGCCCTTAGTTCATTTTCCCACGTATATAAATTATATAAATATAATTTCCGTATGAGTTCCTATACCATTCATCCGAATGCGATAAAACTTTGGTGAATTCATATGCGCCCGCCCGCAAAGGTTTCTAAATTGATACAAACATTTTAAAAAATTCCGTTTCCGGTCGGCGGCCCTTATTTCGTTTTTTTTCTTATATGATCTATAAAATTTCAAAAAGAACTAATGAATTGGAGGATGGAATTTTAATGAAATACTTATAGTAACATTTCAATTTGTGTGTGAAATAATAAGTAGGTTTCTGAATTAGTATAACCATTTTAAAGTATTCCGTTTGAGGTCGGGGGCCATAAATTTGTTTAGTTTTTTTATTAAATGAGCTATACAAATATAATTGTAAATACAGCTGATGCATGAGTGGATAGAATTTAATCCAATACAAACAGTGATGTTTCCGTTTGTGTGCGACATAATTTAGTACGTTTCTGAATTTGTACAACCATGTTGCAATATTGAGTTTGGACCGAGGGCCCTAAATTCGCTTTTTCTAATATGAGCTATTTAAATATAATTTCAATATGCGTTCTTATACCATCCATCTGATTGCGATACAACTTTGGTGAGATGTTGTGTGCCCGCCCGCAAAGGTTTCTGAATAAATACATCCATTTTACAATATTCAGTTTTTTGCCGGTAGCCCTCATTTTGTTTATATAATAAATGAGCTATGTAAATGTAATTTCAAACATAGCTATAGCATGGGTGGATCAATCGCTACACGTGTGTGGACTAAGTTTTGAAAATCCACGCTTCTCACGTGGACAGCTGTTTGTGGCCTGTTCTACGCTTCGAAAAACCTTCTAATTTATTCGAGTACGCACCAGACGGTGAAAAGAAAAGAAAAAAAAAATTGTGTATATAAAAAGTACTTTAAAAAAAAACATAATTAAAATACAAACGCTTTATTTTTGTGAGTGGCATTGTAACGCATGCCTGGTACTCGCTATTATATATATATATATATATATATATATATATATATATATATATATATATATATATGGTATGGCATCTTTCCGTCTACGAGAGACGATAGATTATCTTGTCTGGTTGCAGCTCTTCGTGTGGCTAATGAGACCGATCCTTGAATGGCAGTCTCTTGTGCATGTCCCGCACACGAATGCAGTGGAGTAGTGTTTTCTTGCCTTTCTCCGCGCTCTCTTCACAGCTGCTTCCGCCCTGTAGACCTCCTCGGCACGTAGTGATCCTTCCTTCACGATGCCCCGCCATGTGGATCGATCCTCCGCCAAGTCCTCCCAATTTGAGATGTTGATGTTAGCCGCCTTCATATCTCTTTTGCAAATGTCTATGTATCTGAGACGAGGCCGTCCAACTGACCTTTTCCCTATCGCCAGCTCGCTGTTCAGCACGTCCTTAGGTATGCGACCAGGTTGCATTCGCTTGACGTGCCCAAGCCAGCGGAGGCGTCTTTGGATTAAAAGGGCTGGGACGCTGCATATATTTGTTTGAGACAGGACATCCGTGTTGGGGACTTTTTCCTGCCATTTGATGTCAAGGATGCGGCGCAGGCTTCTGAGGTGGAAGCCATTGAGCCTTTTTTCGTGCCTGTTGTATGTGGTCCAAGACTCACATCCATATAGGAGTGTGCTCAGTACGCAGGCCTGGTATACCTGCAGCTTAGTTCTTGTTGTGAGCTTGGCATTGGACCAGACTCTTTTCTTCAATCTCGTCATGACAGTTGCGGCCCTCCCTATCCTACCACTTATCTCATCCTCCATTGAGAGAGTGCTCGAAATATTCGACCCTAGATATGTGAATCTGTCAACAGCATCCAAGTCGCAGTCGTCGATGGAGATAGTGGGGGGAGTGTCAGCGTCCTGAGCCATAATGTTGGTTTTCTTTAAGCTGATGATCATGCCAAACTCTTTGCAGGCAGCGGATAAACTGGATACAAGGCTCTGCAGGCCGTCTGCTGAGTGAGATACTAAAGCGGCGTCATCTGCAAATAAGAGCTCACGTAGCATGACCTTTCTTATTTTGGTCTTAGCTCTAAGGCGCGCAATGTTGAACAATCTCCCGTCTGCTCGAGTGTGGATGTATATCCCCTCGCTGTTGTTCTGGAAGGCATACTGGAGTAAGATGGAGAAGAAGATTGCAATAAAGTAGGAGCTAGCACGCAGCCTTGCTTTACTCCACTACTTACTGGAAAAGCTTCTGAGGTGGCACCGTCATAGCATACTGTGCCCTGCATGTTATAGTGGAACTGCTCGATGATGTTAAGCAGACGTGCAGGGCAGCCTATTTTTTTTAGGATCTGGAAGAGGCCGCTTCTGCTGACAAGATCAAAAGCTTTAGTGAGGTCGACAAACGCGATGTATAGAGGCATATGTTGTTCCCTGCATTTCTCCTGCAACTGGCGCAGAGAGAAGATCGTGTCTATGGTTGACCTACCGGCTCGAAAGCCACATTGCGATTCTGGGAGTACACGCGATGCTAGGGTCTGCAAGCGTGTTAATGCAACTCGGGCGAAGGCCTTTCCAACTATGCTAAGAAGGAAGATTCCACGATAGTTGTTGCAGTCACTCTTGTCTCCTTTGTTCTTGTACAATGTAACAATGTTTGCATCTTTCTCTTGTGGTAGCTGTCCCTGTTCCCAGCACATAGTAAGGAGATCGTGCAAGGGCCGTAATAGAACTTCCTTTCCACATTTTAGAACCTCTGGTGGAATTCCATCATTGCCAGGGGCTTTCCCACAGGCGAGACAATCGATGGCTCTACCTACCTCTTCTAGGGTGGGTAGGGTATCAAGCTCATCCATGACCGGCAGGTCTGGGATATCGTCCAGGGCAGCGGTTGAGACATGGTTCATTGTTGCGTATAGTTCCAAGTAGTGCTCAATCCACCGTTTGAGTTGTTTATCCCGATCAGTAATAAGTTCCCCTGTTTTTGACAATAAGGGCGCAGTCTTGGAGATCAGAGGCCCTGTTGCTTGTTTTATATTCCCGTACATAGCCTTTGCATCTCCTCTATCAGCAGCTGACTGTATGCTGGAGCTTAGATTGAGCCAATATGTGTTAGCGTAGTGCCGAGCTGCCTGCTGGGTGTTTTTCTTGGCACTTTTAAGAGTTTGAAGAGTGGCTGGGCAAGGCTTGTCTTTATAAGCCAAGAGAGCCTTTCTTTTAGCATCAGTGACATGCTTCATTTCCTGCCAGTGAGCCTCGAACCAATCTGCACTTTTGCGTTCTCTCTTGCCAAATGCCGTGATAGCCGAGTTATAGATAGTGTCTCGCAGATGAGACCACTTGGACTCAATATATATATATTATCTTGTTAAAATGATCGTCTTGCGCACTGTTATTTGCATAGAAGTTCAATAGCATCGTTTATTCTAGAGGTGAGTATTACTATTATTATTATTATGTTGTTCGTTCTTCGCATGTGAAGATGACCAACGTTTCAACTTGAGTAGTAGCGTTGACATGAGCTGTATGCTGTTTAAAGTGAGGGAGAGTTGCTCACATCGTCAGAATCACTATCTCGTCCTTGTCTATTCGATCTAATGTTTACACTTAGTCAAGACGACTGGAAATAGACCAGTAGGTAACCAGCAGTGTCTTTTGGCAATTAATAACAACAGAAATACAAAAATATTTGATGAGTTCTTTATTCAACAATAAACTCCACTGCGATCCTTCTTTTCTCTACTATCTCTCTGCAACTCACTTACTATCAAAACCACAACAACGAACACCGTCGTCTCTCATACCCCACCCCCCCCCCGAACAAAATACAAACCACATAGCAACAGCTACACTATTAATCTCTACACCAAATAAGCTCACCGACAAATTAAGTATACGAAACACAAACAAAAACACACTCATTGAATGAATCGTCAACAGTTTTGAATCAATTTCGATGGTTTTTAAAGACACTTTAAATTGTGTAAAAGAAACTATCGGGGGGGGGGGGGCTTAAAAGAAACTTTTGGTCGTGCTTAAAATAGCATGGACAATAATATTAATATCAGATTACTTGGCGTCGATGACGACATTCACACTTGTAACATTACTTTGTTCCTCCAGTAACAGAGCATCGATGGAAGAAATTAGACAAACAAAAAAAAGGGGTTTGTTTCAGAGTTTAAAGCGCCTTGGAACAATGAGTCCATCTCGGCAAGGAAGAATGTCAGCTGTAATATTAACTCTATTCTATTCGGGGAATTAGACCCGTCGACAAGCCACATGAAACGATCACTACAATGACCGAGGAGTCAAAACCTCCAAAATGCCGGTTGGCATCATTGCCTGTTTTGACATTTAAGACCTGATTCTTGCATATCTCTCACAGCACGCTTGCGTTTCAAAATTAAAATGTAAATTTGAGAAAAATTAGATTTAAAAAAGTTAGATAAAAAAGTATATTTAAAAAAGTTAGATTAAAAAAAGTTAGATTAAAAAAGTTAGATTAAAAAATGTTAGATTAAAAACAAGTTAGATTAAAAAAGTGAGATTTAAAAAATGTAGATTTAAAAAAAAATTATGGTGAAATACATGTCAATCATGGGCGCCCTCAAATAGTGGCAAGGTGGGGCACTCCCCCCCCCCCTGGATTGATTGATTACAATTTTTTTTAGACAAAAATAGACAAAACATTTATTAAAGTAAAGAGAAAATAAAGAGAAAGTATTTTGCACCCCCCCCCCCCGAAAAGTATTTTGCCCCCCCCCCCGAAAATATTAACCCCCCCCCCCCTCTAGAAAATTTTCTGCGGGCGCCCATGATGTCAATGAACATTTCTGCTGAAATTTCCTGTTGCCATTTCCTTGTGTTTCAGTTTCAATAAACACAAGCCAACAAGATAAAATAATTATCATAGACAAGTCCAAGTCACAGCACTGCAAAAAAGGACTCTTGGCGGGAACTGATCAAATTTTTTTGGATGTCTCGGTTGAGCTGGAAGGAGATCTTCCTAGAGAGCGAGATGTTTTAAGTTTTTTCTTTTATAACATGTCGACTAATTCAAGGGAAGAGACAAAGGTAAAATCAAACCCTGCAGATTTATACAAGACCAGCTTCTTTCCCAGACTCAGTTTAGAACAGTGGTTCTAAAATTGATGAAAAAAGTGTGTTGTAAAGTTAAGATAGTCTTGGCTCACGTATTTTCACAGTTAGCCCTTATTCCGAACGTTGCGCTTTCAGAAATGTTTGAAATGAAGCCTATCTGTTCACTTTTATTTGATGCTCACATTTTAAAATAAAGCTCTATTCTATGGGCTCTCGAAAAGTAAGTAGATTAGACATATCACATCACAACGCGCGTCCATAAGGAGTCCTTTGGTGCACCCAGCGGTCTACAGTCACGCGTGTTCTCTTTTCATTCTGTTTTACCTACTTTATGTATTAGATGCATGTGTTTGTAAGGCAGAATTGTAAGCTTGTGATTGCGACCCGAATTAGCATTAAGTAAATTTACGCCCCTGGATCGGTGGATACATTTTATGATAGAAATGTCCTAATTGCATCATCGTGTTACACACGAAATAAGTCATTACAAAGTCGATTTCACTGTTTAAATTCAAGTATTTACACGCCCTATATTTAGAATGAGCTCCAGATATTCTGAACATAATAAGTTTGTTTGGATATTTTATCTATTGACGCCAGATATCGACTCGCTAGACTTAAAGATGTCCTTTTTATGTTTCTCATGTCTCAATGATTTTTCATCAAATGTTTCAAAGTCAGATTTTAAGTTCAAAACTTTGGTAATAGCCAAACCTATACAAGAAGGATTTGGTTACAACGCAAACTCCTACGTAAATTGTTGCATATAGGTCAAAATTATTATAAATCTTGCCTTTTTAGGTTTTAATTGGTAATTTTGCGAACCTTTTCCTTTCCGATTCGCAGATTCGCTAATTAATGCGACTGTATTCTTTAATGAACGGGAATAAACTTTGCACCATTTTGATAAACTACAATTCATGTACATGGGGAAGGCGATGCACATTAAAAAAATTTCCCCTTAGTTCAGTGGCGTGCATGCTTTGACTTACCTAGTAGGCTTCTGCTTTAACTAACTGGTATTGCCAACTTTATAGAATTTGTGTATACGGAAAGGGAGAAACACACATCTAAGAGTCGGCCCCAAACAGCATTTAGTCAAAATATGTGCTGTTGCATTTCATGGGGATGAAAATGCGGTACACGCGGAAAAATATCCTTTCAGATAAGTTAACACTTTTAATAATTAACTTACTGTAATACCTCGCCACTTCGCGTCCTCAGTCTTTCTGGTTTGTTCTCCTAGGAAGCGTTTTATGGATTTTTCGCTATTTCGCTGGATTTTTGCAATACATAGTATACGCTAGTTTATATATTCTATATTGCAATTTTTTTGGCTGTAATATCAACAGTTTGTAGACTTAAAATGGACAATAATATAAATATAAACTTTATTTTCAACTTATTTAATTTAAACCGCAATACAATACTAAGGTTCATAAGAGTGCGTGAAGGGTTTGTTGAGCTTTAAAGTATATAAATAAATTATACTCTGTAGTTTTTCGCATTTCCCAAGGATCTCCGAGTGTAACTCACACGATATTTGAGGTTATTACTGTATTTATAAGATGTACATTTATTATAAGCTATACTGACATCCGATAATCCCTCGGTAGTGTTACTGACATCCGATAATCACTCGGTAGTGTTACTGACATCCGATAATCACTCGGTAGTGTTACTGACATCCGATAATCACTCGGTAGTGTTACTGACATCCGATAATCACTCGGTAGTGTTACTGACATCCGATAATCACTCGGTAGTGTTACTGACATCCGATAATCACTCGGTAGTGTTACTGACATCCGATAATCACTCGGTAGTGTTACTGACATCCGATAATCACTCGGTAGTGTTACTGACATCCGATAATCACTCGGTAGTGTTACTGACATCCGATAATCACTCGGTAGTGTTACTGACATCCGATAATCACTCGGTAGTGTTACTGACATCCGATAATCACTCGGTAGTGTTACTGACATCCGATAATCACTCGGTAGTGTTACTGACATCCGATAATCACTCGGTAGTGTTACTGACATCCGATAATCACTCGGTAGTGTTACTGACATCCGATAATCACTCGGTAGTGTTACTGACATCCGATAATCACTCGGTAGTGTTACTGACATCCGATAATCACTCGGTAGTGTTACTGACATCCGATAATCATTCGGTAGTGTTACTGTGTGAAAACGAGGGCGTGCTGCTAGATTAAACACATTTGTAACCCAGAAATAAGACAAATAATTGTGCCCTACAAATCAACCATTAGGTTTGTTTAGATTAGTTTGTCAGGACGTCTGATCCGAATGTCTCTAAACCAGTGTTTCTCGAATGGTGGTCCGCGGACAGGCGCCGGTCCGCCAGCCTTACGTTTCCAGTCCACACAACATAAATATTTATGGTTAAAATAAAAATAAAAACAACGTATATAAATAAATCTGGCACTGATCCCTGATGCAGATTTAAAATGTGTCCACCGGTCCGCAAGACTTAAAAGTTTAGAAAAACTCTGCTCTAAACCTCTTTTTCTTGTACGTTTTTAAACATGCGGTGTGCGAGATAGATCGGAAAACAAATTGCAAGGGACACTGCTACAACATCCTTCTACCATATCCGAATAGCGAACATTTCGCAATGGTAATATTTCGGAAACCGTGTTAAAGATTTATCGACGGTAATTTTAAGAACAAGATTTCGATAAGTTGGAAATATAGAAAACAAAAAGCGTAAAAATGTCCTATAAAATCAATAAGTCTTTATTTCTTGTATTACAGTTCTGCTATGACCTGACGAATCACTGTTCAAGAGATCAACATAAGGAATGCTATTGTAGATTAAACAACTATTCTTCATGGCATTTTATAGTAAATGTGACGGCACATGTAAAGTACAGTAAAAATAGATTGATATCGACATATGTTAAACAGGCAAGCCCTCTTATATACTCTACGGCCGACTACATTTTACCCACAATACACGGTAAGTACTTAGCCTTCCTCATTGCCACAAAATGGATTATTTAAGTTATCATATCAATTTACCTCTATAGTTTACTAAACTTGACCCCCACTATTTTGCTCATAAATGTCAGACGTATTATTGGAAATACGTTATTATAACCTATTGTTCGCCCTTCACATGCGAAGAAAAAGCGAGGCTTGCGCATCAGTCTTGAGCTGTGCTGTGTTTAAAACGAGGGAGAGTGGCTCTCAATTTCTTGAACCTAATCCTTGCCTATTGAATTCAGGGGCAAAACTTATTCATTCAAGACGACTGGACATAGACCAGGATGCAATAGGTGACGAGCAGAGTTTCTTGTGTTTCCCTGTGCGCTTGCGTGTTCAAAATTGCAAGAGTTGTCGGAATTTTCACTTTGTCAATTTCATATAGCCTGCAGGTCTTCATCTCCGGGTTTGTTTTCAGATTTTGCGTTCTCTTAGATGGGGTGCCATCCACCCGGGTTGCTGGTGAGTTACCATCCAACCGGGTTGCTGTTGAGCTGCCATTCCCTCGGGTTGCTGTTGATTTACCATCCATCTGGGTTGCTGTTGAGCTGCCATTCCCTCGGGTTGCTGTTGATTTACCATCCATCCGGGTTGCTGTTGAGCTGCCATTCCCTCGGGTTGCTGTTGATTTACCATCCATCTGGGTTGCTGTTGAGCTGCCATTCCCTCGGGTTGCTGTTGATTTACCATCCATCCGGGTTGCTGTTGAGCTGCCATTCCCTCGGGTTGCTGTTGAGCTGCCATTCCCTCGGGTTGCTGTTGATTTACCATCCATCCGGGTTGCTGTTGAGCTGCAATTCACCTGGGCTGCTGTTGAGCTGCCATCTATCCAGGTTGCTCGTGATTTGCCATCCACCCGGGCTGCTGGTGAGTTGCTATCCAACCGGGTTGCTGGTGATTTGCCATCCACCCGTGTTGCTGGTTTTACTTTCCTTGTTAAAGCTTTTGCTGGGAATTGGACTCAGCCCACAAGCTTTGGATTGCCTCAGTTTAATACACTCGACCACCCATAAAACAAGAAAGGTGCTCTCTCCAGATTTTCCATCAGCTTTTAACTCCACCCAACATCGCCTTATGATAATTTAATTTTTCTCCATTAGGTGTAAATTCAGATATTGAAACGTGGATACTGAACATTTTAACCAATCGGCCACAACATATCAACGTCAACGACCAAATATCGTTAACTAGTGAAATAGGTACCGGGGCAAAATAGTGTTGCGTTCTCTCCCCTGTTTGGAAAATGACACCAATGATATACAGAGCCCAAGCAACACACGTTCAATCATAAAGATGATACCACCATCGCCGTTTATATATCATATCCTGCGACTTACAAGCTTTATCAGTTGGTGCGATGAAAGATTTCTCGATTTGAATGTTTAAAAACGAAAGAAATGGTTGTTGAGTCCCCGGGGGGGGGGGGGGGGGGACAATCACCAAATTTGAAAACATCGCAATAAATAATTCCAATATAGATTAAGTAGCTGTATAAGTGCCGAGGTGTCACTATGAATAATAAGCCAACATAGTAAAATTATGTATAAAAAGTCACCTAAAGACTTTTATATTAAAAACAATTATACAATTCCGGCGTAGACAAACAAGCTACTAATTTATTGTACAGTGCAGAATTAGAAGCCTAATGACCTTCATTATTACCATCTCATGGGGAGATAGTCTGACATAAACAACCGATTGAATAGACTAATCAAGCCAGGTGGTAAAATCATGCAAACTAAACACAATTCACTTAAACAACTCTTTGAAGACTACTGCTGTTGTTAAACAAAAGAAAAATAATATGGATGCTGCATCGCACACTCTTCATCACAGATACCTAAGATCACATCCCACCGTCTTCATCACAGATACCTAAGATCACATGCCACCCAACTTCATCACAGATACCTAAGATCACATCCCACCGTCTTCATCACAGATACCTAAGATCACATCCCACCCAACTTCATCACATATATCTAAGATCACATGCCACCCAACTTCATAACATATACCTAAGATCACATCCCACCGTCTTCATCACAGATACCTAAGATCACATCCCACCGTCTTCATCACAGATACCTAAGATCACATCCCACCGTCTTCATCACAGATACCTAAGATCACATCCCACCGTCTTCATCACAGATACTTAAGATCACGTTCCATCCACTTCATCACATATTCCTAAGTTCACATCCCACACACTTCATCACAGATACCCAAGATCACACCCCCACCCACTTCATGACATACACCCAAGATCACATCCCACCCACTTCATCACAGGCATCTAAGATCACGGCAAATAAATTGTTTTAATGTTAGGACCGAAAGACGAAATTATTTTGTTCCCCAGTCTGTACAAATTTACCAGCGTTCTCCCCCTGTGGTTAACAATCATTAATTAAGTCATTATTGTCATAAAGGGAGTTCATTCGCGGCTGATTTCTATGCTTGAGAAATACTTTAGAAGTCTGAAGTTTAAATTGTTATAAAAGTAAAATGTTTTCTTTGTTTTAATAGGTATTACTTTATTTTTTTAAATGTATGTGCACAATATAATAAAGAGCATTTCCATTTATTGGGACGATAAAAGAATCACATCTTGTATATATATATTATATGTATATATGTATGTATGTATGTATATATATATATTAAGAAAGCCAATCTATTTTATAAGAAATTTTGTCAGCATTGCTCAAGTCATCGTAAGTAAAGTCATTTCAATTTATGTTCGCTACTCTTCTAGTGGCCCATTACGAGGTAACTGCCCACGGTTCTCGGGGTGTAAGGCGGTATATTATTCTCCTTGATAGTCAGTTCAAACTCATTGCAGCCGATGTTTATTTCTATTTTATAAGAATCATTTACTTACGTAAGTCAATACTGAGTTCAAGGACGCGGTAAAAATAATTTCAGCAAAAATTATTTTCTATTTCATCAATGTAATTCTAAAGTTGATCGTTTTTTTTATATTATTAACTAGCAAAATCATAATCAGTCAAATAATTTTATCATGGAAACAATTTGTAAACGCTTTCAAAAATTTCATTTTTAAAGTATGTGATTTAACTAAAAAACTTCAACCATTAAAAAAAAAAAAGTTAATTCTTAACACTCACCACCAGACAAAGTTGGCTCTCCACGATTTCGAGTTGACGGCGGTATGAATCTGCTGTCCAGGTCGATGTGTTCAGAAAACATTTCAACGTGTGGAGTCCACAAGTTTGAGTTTTGTGTTGAAGGATTGCTCAATCCTTATCTCACCATGTACTTTCACATATTTGAAAGTCCAGACACACTCTTCTCAGAATGTATAACTAAGGACATCGATATAGAGACTAACACACTTTATGTGAATCTAAACTATACAGAAGACTGCAAGGGACAGGTGAACATTGGATGTGTCATTCACTGTAAGTTTATATTTATAAACACAAATATGTGTGCTTTACAAAAATTATTTCTTTTTAAAGTTGATAGAAGTTTGTTAAAAAAATATTGTATGCTTTTTTAGTTTTAGTGCAACCTCTATAGAAACCAAACTTCTATAAGTTTAAAACAACAGTTATAATTATATAGTTTCATTTGTTTATTCAATAACATTAACATAAAACATGCTGGAATTCGAGGGGGGGGGGGCCTAGGGTTGATGTTCCCTCCCCAGAAACGTTTTGATAAATTCAAAATGCAGTCGTACATTTCAGCTCTTACCTGAATTTATATTTGCATTATCCTACACGTAAGCCTAAAGCAACAGAAGAAATGTTTCTCGAAGTTAATATAGTTTTTATAGTTGTTTTTTTTTAAAATTCAAACTGTTTATTTATTTACACCACTTCATTAATAAATGAATAAAAAAATATTCACACGAAAGCCACTTTTTCGTCACTAAAATTAAAGCTTACATCCATATTCATGTTGAACAAAAAGGACAGATTACATCATTATACTTGTTGAATTAAAAGGGCAAATTCTAACACTAAGACTAGGTTCAAAAGAAACATAAAACAAAATTTTGAATACACTATTTAAAATGTAAATGTTTCTTTTCATTCCAACAGTTAAAAATTGCGCAGGTAAGTCAAATGAATTGAAATTGTTAAAAGAAAGAAATGATAAGAACACTACTTAATTAATTAAATGGTCGCTTTATCATGATGTATTTTGAATCTGAAAAATTCAAAATATGGAAATTATTAAAAACAACATAGTAAAATAAAACTGAGCCGTGACTCGTTTTGTTGTAAACCTGATTTGATGGCAAGCTGCATGTTTATCGTGACACACTGTTCTGATTGGACCATGCTCTGTCGGGTCACACACTGTTCATTAGACACCCTTTTCTGGTGGGGCCCTGTTCTTTTGAAACCATGTTCTTGTCAAACCTGTTCTGATGTGACACTCCTCTGTCTGGTGACACCTTGTTCATGTTACAACATGTTCTGATGGGACCATGTTCTTGAGACAGTTTCTTCCGATTGGCACCTGCTCTCTCTGGCGACCCATTTTTCTTGCGACACACTGTTCTGATCAAACATTGTTCTCATGAAACCTTGTTCTTGTGACATCCTGCTCTGATGTGACACTGCTCTGTCTGGTGACACAGCGTTCATGTTACAGCATATTCTGATGGAACACTGCTCTATCGGGTTATACCCTGTTCTTGTCAGACACCGTTTTAATGGGATCCTTTTCTGGTGACACTCTGTCATAATGGGAACATTCTCCAGCTTATTCTGGTGACATCATGATCTTGGATTTAATTTACATATTTTATGAAGCCTGCTTGATCGATTTCTGTCAAATTTCTATTTTACATTTTCCAGCAGCATCACCAAGTGCCTACTTCCTAATGAAATCATTAATAAATAGCTAACTATTATTTTTAGATTGATCCTACTCCGTCTGTCTTTCAGTTGTAACTAACGAGACGTTAAATGATTTTTGGCATCTTACCATACCCCATAACACTGGACAGATCAGATATAACACAGGAAAATAAGATATCACACTGGACAGATACGATATATCGCTTGGCAGATAAGATATAACATTGGGAAGATAACATATTACACTAGACAGATAAGATATAACACTGAACAGATTCGATTAACATTTAGTTGTGAAAACTAACCTCTTCAATAAAGAAATATTATCACATATTTCTATAAAAGCAGGGCCTTTTAACACACCCAAAATACACAAAGAGTTTCTTCACTACTACCACACAGTGTTTCTTTAATACTACCACAAAGTGTTTCTTCACTAATCCACAAGGTTTTTCTTCCCTACTACCACAAAATGTTTCTTCACTACTACCACAAAGTGTTTTTAACCACACATTTTTCACTCACTACTTCCACAAAAAGTTTCTTTACTACTATCACAGGGTATTTCTTCACCACAAAAAGTTTTTCCTTAATATCAGAAAGTGTTTCTTCACTACTACCACAAAGTTTTTCTTCACCACAAAGTGTTTCTTCTCTCCTACCACAAATTGTTACTTGCCTACTACCACAAAGTGTTACATCACTACTACCACAAAATGTTTCTTTACCACAAAGTGTTTCCTCCCTACAACCACAAAGTGATACTTCAAAACAAAGCATTTGCTCACTACTACCATAAAGTAGTTCTTCACTACTACCATAAATTAGTTCTTCACTACAACCATAAAGTAGTTCTTCACTACTACCATAAAGTAGTTCTTCACTACTACCATAAAGTAGTTCTTCACTACTACCATAAAGTAGTTCCTCACTACTACCATAAAGTAATTCTTCACTACTACCATAAAGTAGTTCTTCACTACTAACGCAAAGTGTTTGATCACTACTATCAATTTTTTTCCCTACAAAGTGTTTCTTCACCATTAAGCTTTTCCCCACTACTACTACAAAATGTTTTTTCACTACTACTACTACAAAGTGTCTCTTCACTATTATCTCAAAGTGTTTCTTTACCACAAAGTGTTTCCTCACTTCTACAACGAACTGTTTCTTCACTACTGCCATAAACTGCTTCTTCACTACTACCACAAATCTTTTCTTCACACCTACATCAAACTCTTTCTTCACTACTACAACTACTACCTTTAGTGTTATTGAAGCACAAAATTTGTATTCACTTTCTGTAGACAAACGTCTTAGCACCTGCACTAAAGTAAAACTCTACTCAAATGTTTAGCTATAATAGTTGAAGTTAACCTTTTTAGGTAAAACCAGCGCAACCTAAATATTGTATTTTACCAAGCCAGGATTTGGGGGGGGGGGGGGGGGGCGGGTGCATCGTTTAAAAATAAATGATATAAATTTAGCCATTTTTTATTTATTAAAACAATATGGATTGTAATTTATATCTTGCATTAGCTAATTATATGCTTTAATTTAACAAAGTTCATTAATTTTATATCTATTATAAATACACATTTTCATCAAGTGATTCATACACATTTAAATTTGATATCACCTAAGATAAACAATGTCATATAGATCTGTAAGTTTTATACAGGAGCCTCAAACTGACGTCATTTCAAATATCGACATTATAAAATAATGTTAACATTAAAACGTATTACCAGTTGGAGATCCAGTCACGATGACAGTTGATGAAGGGACCAATCTGTTTTCTCTCACCGAGTGTTCAGCCACGCTGGTCATCGGCGTGGACCACACACTAAAGTTTTGTCGTTTTGACTCTACCCGTGGTCAACTGGTCATCACAAAAGATGGAGTTGTACTCAAGAACTCGTCCTCTGACCAGTGCCTTACTGAAGTGTTTCCAATCTACGAGGAAAAGATTGAATATAAATTATATTACATTAAGAAACCATACAAAGATATTTCTTACAAGTGCACTTTTTATGGTAAGTAATTCAACAATGTAACAATAATTTTAAAAAAAGATTTTTTTAAACGTTAATATTTACAATAAATACTATGTTAAATAAAACAAAACAATAACACATGTTGAATGCAATTTAAAATTTATATTAAATTCCTTTTTTTTTAAAAAGGTTTCTTCGATACAACACATATGGGTATGAAAATAAATTTAAAAATTAATATTTTTCTTGAAGTTTAGCATTTTTTTATTGTTACATTATTTTTTTAAATAAACTTCTTCTAATGGTAGGGACGTTTTTACATGACAAATCAACAAGTAACTTAACCTGAACGCCCCTGGAAGACATTTGAAAATAGTGTTAATTTCATATAAATAAATAAAGGTCAAATGTAAAAGCGTTCTTATTTTATTTGTATTACAACTTTTGCTTATTTGTTTCAAATTGTATTCGAATTATTTCCAGTCGTTTCTTGTTTCATTTCACATCAAATAAGTATTTTTTAAAAATTGTGTAGACGTGTGTCATGAACATTTTTAACAACCTTTAATAAAGATGTTGGGTAACTCAGGATTTGAAAGTTTATTCAAAGTATGCCAAAACCAAAAATGATTATCCAAAGTCATCTTTTAAAATGTTTGATTATAAAATAAATTATGCTCCTGGCTTTCGGTTCCACGACAATTCTACAAGTTTTCCTTTTTGAATCTAAGTGAGGGCGTCTGGTAAAATTCAATTATGTTTATTGAAACATAAATTCTGTACTTATTCAAAGAACAAAGTTCTGAGCTACTTGACTTTTAATTTATAAGAATTACTGCTGATAATGGATGACATGTAATAGATTTATTAAATGTTAATTCCTTATTTTTACTTTGTCGTTCAAAAGACTTTTCAGATACCACATTGACAACGCACTGTCGACATTGTGATAAAGGTAAGTTGAGACAGTGACTTGATATAAGGGTATGATAATAATGTAATGATATTGTAATGGTTTGTGGCTGGATATTGTAAATTTCTTCCACCATAACCCCCCCCCCCCCCGAATTCACCCAATTTGCAGTAGGATAACCCGAGCAATCTCCTTTGTTATTACTGGATTCCGCCGTGCGACAGCTCAAGCAAAATCGGGATTTTTGTATTCACCCCTTCTCACCTATAATTTTTCTGAATGGAAGTTCGAACCCGTAATATTAGACTGTCATTGGAGGGGAAAACAAACAACTTTTAACCCAACCAATTAAAATCATTTCCCAACTTCAATAAATAGCAGGAGCAGATTAGAATCTGTCTTTTTACGATCCTTTCATTTGATTGTGAACGCGGTAGCCTACTAGACGTAGGACTTCATTAGCGTAAGACTTCATTAACGTGATCATCAGCTGCAACATAGAATACTACCTGGTTGTGTTCTTACTGAACCGACGCACCTTGAAGCTGGAACTAGGGGATCCTTTTTCACGTCCCACACCAAACTACCTACAGCTACCAAAAGGACGTCAAGATTCAGGGACTCTAACCACACCAAACTACCTACAGCTACCAAAAGGACGTCAAGATTCAGGGACTCTTACCACACCAAACTACCTACAGCTACCAAAAGGAAGTGGAGATTCAGGGACTCTAACCACACCAAACTACCTACAGCTACCAAAAGGAAGTGGAGATTCAGGGACTCTAACCACACCAAACTACCTACAGCTACCAAAAGGACCTGGAGATTCAGGGACTCTAACCACACCAAACTACCTACAGCTACCAAAAGGAAGTGGAGATTCAGGGACTCTTACCACACCAAACTTCCTACAGCTACCAAAAGGAAGTGGAGATTCAGGGACTCTAACCACACCAAACTACCTACAGCTACCAAAAGGACCTGGAGATTCAGGGACTCTAACCACACCAAACTACCTACAGCTACCAAAAGGACCTGGAGATTCAGGGACTCTAACCACACCAAACTACCTACAGCTACCAAAAGGAAGTGGAGATTCAGGGACTCTTACCACACCAAACTACCTACAGCTACCAAAAGGAAGTGGAGATTCAGGGACTCTAACCACACCAAACTACCTACAGCTACCAAAAGGACCTGGAGATTCAGGGACTCTAACCACACCAAATTACCTACAGCTACCAAAAGGAAGTGGAGATTCAGGGACTCTTACCACACCAAACTACCTACAGCTACCAAAAGGAAGTGGAGATTCAGGGACTCTTACCACACCAAACTACCTACAGCTACCAAAAGGAAGTGGAGATTCAGGGACTCTTACCACGCCAAACTACCTACAGCTACCAAAAGGACCTGGAGATTCAGGGACTCTTACCACACCAAACTACCTACAGCTATCAAAAGGACCTCAAGATTCAGGGACTCTTACCACACCAAACTACCTACAGCTACCAAAAGGACCTGGAGATTCAGGGACTCTTACCACACCAAACTACCTACAGCTATCAAAAGGACCTCAAGATTCAGGGACTCTTACCACACCAAACTACCTACAGCTACCAAAAGGACCTGGAGATTCAGGGACTCTTACCACACCAAACTACCTACAGCTACCAAAAGGAAGTGGAGATTCAGGGACTCTTACCACACCAAACTACCTACAGCTACCAAAAGGACCTGGAGATTCAGGGACTCTTACCACACCAAACTACCTACAGCTACCAAAAGGAAGTGGAGATTCAGGGACTCTTACCACACCAAACTACCTACAGCTACCAAAAGGAAGTGGAGATTCAGGGACTCTTACCACACCAAACTACCTACAGCTACCAAAAGGACCTGGAGATTCAGGGACTCTTACCACACCAAACTACCTACAGCTACCAAAAGGACGTCAAGATTCAGGGACTCTTACCACACCAAACTACCTACAGCTACCAAAAGGAAGTGGAGATTCAGGGACTCTTACCACACCAAACTACCTACAGCTACCAAAAGGAAGTGGAGATTCAGGGACTCTTACCACACCAAACTACCTACAGCTACCAAAAGGACCTGGAGATTCAGGGACTCTTACCACACCAAACTACCTACAGCTACCAAAAGGACCTGGAGATTCAGGGACTCTTACCACACCAAACTACCTACAGCTACCAAAAGGAAGTGGAGATTCAGGGACTCTTACCACACCAAACTACCTACAGCTACCAAAAGGACCTGGAGATTCAGGGACTCTTACCACGCCAAACTACCTACAGCTACCAAAAGGACGTCAAGATTCAGGGACTCTTACCACACCAAACTACCTACAGCTACCAAAAGGACCTGGAGATTCAGGGACTCTTACCACACCAAACTACCTACAGCTACCAAAAGGAAGTGGAGATTCAGGGACTCTTACCACACCAAACTACCTACAGCTACCAAAAGGAAGTGGAGATTCAGGGACTCTTACCACACCAAACTACCTACAGCTACCAAAAGGACCTGGAGATTCAGGGACTCTTACCACACCAAACTACCTACAGCTACCAAAAGGAAGTGGAGATTCAGGGACTCTTACCACACCAAACTACCTACAGCTACCAAAAGGAAGTGGAGATTCAGGGACTCTTACCACACCAAACTACCTACAGCTACCAAAAGGACGTCAAGATTCAGGGACTCTTACCACACCAAACTACCTACAGCTACCAAAAGGAAGTGGAGATTCAGGGACTCTTACCACACCAAACTACCTACAGCTACCAAAAGGAAGTGGAGATTCAGGGACTCTAACCACACCAAACTACCTACAGCTACCAAAAGGAAGTGGAGATTCAGGGACTCTTACCACACCAAACTACCTACAGCTACCAAAAGGATGTGGAGATTCAGGGACTCTAACCACACCAAACTACCTACAGCTACCAAAAGGAAGTGGAGATTCAGGGACTCTTACCACAACAAACTACCTACAGCTACCAAAAGGACCTGGAGATTCAGGGACTCTTACCACACCAAACTACCTACAGCTACCAAAAGGAAGTGGAGATTCAGGGACTCTTACCACAACAAACTACCTACAGCTACCAAAAGGACCTGGAGATTCAGGGACTCTTACCACACCAAACTACCTACAGCTACCAAAAGGAAGTGGAGATTCAGGGACTCTAACCACACCAAACTACCTACAGCTACCAAAAGGACGTCAAGATTCAGGGACTCTTACCACACCAAACTACCTACAGCTACCAAAAGGAAGTGGAGATTCAGGGACTCTTACCACACCAAACTACCTACAGCTACCAAAAGGAAGTGGAGATTCAGGGACTCTTACCACACCAAACTACCTACAGCTACCAAAAGGACCTGGAGATTCAGGGACTCTTACCACACCAAACTACCTACAGCTACCAAAAGGAAGTCGATATTCAGGGACTCTTAACACCCACTTTGTGGTTTTGGCTTCATTAAATTAGTCCCATAGACAGATTGCCAAGGGGATATCTCAGACGAGAGGTACCTTTCAAAGTCAAATGATAAGTCAGATCATCACAGATATACACACTAATTGTTCAACATGATCTCTGAGATTAAAAATCACTCAACAGTTTATGTATGAGGGTTTGGGAAAGTATTAATTGGATGCATTCAAGAAAGTATATCCAGTTCAATTATATTCAATTATTTCTGTACCAACTCCACAGGATCATCAATTCGGTGGAGATTTGCGATCATTGTTACAACAGCCATAGCTTTCGTGGCTATGTTTTGTTGTTACTGTAAGTTAAAATTTGATACGCTATAAATAATAGTCATAGTTACCGTTTTTTTTCACGTAGTCACGTTGATAAAATTATGTTTGAAAACTAATAATTGATATTAATGAAAACAAAAAGACAAAAAAACTACTTTAAATATATCGCACTAAATGATTCACGTAATTTTTATTTTTATGTTTAGTTGTTGCCAAAGACAACTGTGGAAAGAAAAGATCGCCGCGTAAGCAATTTTATTTTAAATCTTGTCTTTTAAAAACTTTATTTTTTTAAACTGATTTCATTAAATTATAAAAATTAAATAAATATAATCTGAATCGGTTGTAATGTAAATTTTTCTTGAATACTTTGGACACGGGCTGGTCTTGAGACTCTAGCGCAGGGGGCCCTCAAACCTTTTAAACATGGGGAGAGATTAGTATCATCACACCAATCGACTCATATTAGCGGACATGTCATTGATTGGGTGAAACTTAGGACTCAGAATGGTGTAGTTACCTCTACTTCAATTACTCAAGAGCTATCCTCAGACCACTTCTGTGTTGTTTGCGAGCGTAGAGTTAGTACCCTTCTCATCTACATCAGTTCAGGGAGGTCCGTAGTGTGCATGCCAGAAATAGGGGTGCCTTTAAGCACGATCTCAGTTTAGAAGTGTCCCACGCCCACTGCCATACTTTGGAAACCCTAGACAGTGCCTTGCTCGCTGTGCTAGACCGGCACACCCATTTCCCCCCGAATTAGGTCAGCACGGTCAGCTGCCTGGTATGCGACCATCAGAGAAGAAGTACGCAGTGCCAAGAAGAAGCGACGAACTGCGGAAAATAAAATGGTTGAAGTGAGGACTTGCTGTTTATAAGCAGATTATTCCGATGCTAAGAAGCGTGTGACTAAGATTGTTTATCGTGCTAAGTCTTTGTATTTTAGCAATAAGATCATTATGGGTCAAACCAGCAGGCAGTTGTTTGACGTCTGTAACCACCTCAATAGGAAATTAGTAAAACACATTAAGGTTAAACCTGAAAAAAGGAACGCAACAAAACAACGAACGTGTCGACAGGAAGCCTTCATCAGCGAACAAACAAAACAGGAAGTAACAAAGTAACTGTTCTTCTATCGGTGTAAACATTGTCTTGAAAATCAGATATTGTTTTGTAATTTTTTCACACGCAAAATAGCTGAAATTCGTGCTGAGCTTGTTCGTCTTGATGTATCACCCCTTGACCTTCCTCCTTATTGTTCTGGCTTTAGTTCACATTTCGATGTTGTTAAGCCTGTTTCAGAACAAGAGGTCAATAGGGTATTCTATAATCTATACCCACGTTATGTTCTCTCGACCCCATTCCCTCTCCATTGTTGGTTGAGTCGTTGGATTAATTTTCCCTAACGATAACCCATATAGTCGATGTGACATTGTCTTCTGGCATTGTTCCCTCTCTTTGCAATGGACATCGGTGATGTCTCCATCCTGATCCTCTTAGATCTCAGCGCGGCCTTTAATGCCGCTGACCTTGAAATCCTTTACAAAATACTCTAAAATTACTTTGGAATTTCTGCTTCAGTTTCGGCTTGGATTCGGTCCTACCTCTTCGATAGAACGCAGGCAGTCGCTGTTGCTGGCCGTCTCTCCGGTAGTGCTGACTTGGTGTACGGAGTGCCAGAGGCATCCGTTCTGGGTCCTGTCCTATTCACAATGTATACCAGGCAATTTCACCTTCTGCTCGGAAGGCATGCTGTTGATAACCAGTCATTCGCAGATGACATGCAGCTAGATAAGCATAACGTTTCCTCTCTTGTTAATTCTGCAATCCATAATTTGCAGGGGTGCATTGGTGATGTCTAGTCATGGATGACTATAAGCAATTTAAAGCTAAGCGATGACTAAACGGAAGCACTCCTCATTAACAATCATGAATCATCCTCTAACTCAGCTCTTATCATCTCGCTTCATGTAGGTAGCTCCGATAAAGAGTTCACATCTTCTGCTAGAAATATGGGTTACATACTTTCTGACAACATGTCTCTCAATAATCATATTTCCCCACATCTGTCGTTCTGTGTACACCCATATCCGTCAAATAAGCTCCATCCGCCACTACTTCACAGTCATGGCAACAAAAACACTAGTCTGAGCTCTTGTTCTCTCTCGTCTTGAGTATTGTAACTCTCCTCTGTCAGGTAAACTACAAAATTTCATAGAAAAACTGCAGAAACTTCAAAACTCAGCTGCTAGGTTAGTTCTAAAGACAAAGAAACGTGATCACGTTACTCCTCTACGTAACTCACTTCAAATCATTGGCACCCAATATAAAGGCACACATTGATTACAAGCTGTCTGTTCTCTGTCACAACTTTTTATCTGGTTTCAGCCCTTCCTATCTTACTGAAATTTTACTGTCTATTCATCCCTTTAAAAACTTCGTTCCCCCGCAGACATGCGCATTCTTTCTTTTCACAGAAAACGCACTAAAACATATTTTGAACGATCTTTATCTCTCTGTGCCCCAAGACAATGAAATTCTCTCCCATTACACATCCGCAATATGATTTTGTGATTATGAAAATTTATTTGAATATGACATAATTAGTCTAACAAATTCTCAACAAACTGTGATTTATAAACTAAAATGTCACCATTGCTGGTCAAGGGATTAGCCAAAAGTGACTGTCTTCAACATGTTTAGCTAATTATGTGATTTCTGGGTTTGTACAGCATTGTTGATATTCGGAGCCATGTTTTTTACCACTTCCTGTCTTACTCAAAACGTAGCATAGCTCTATTCCTGCGTGTGCTCTCAGACTGATACACACCGGAGTGACTTGGGGGGGTGTATGTTCAAATACAATATTACATTTTATACCATTGTGGTAACGGCAGTGGCAAATATATTGTTCAACTGTGATTCCAAGGGACCAGAAATAGACACTTTATTTGACCATTTAGACTTCAGTAAGAATACAGTTTTCCGTACAGCTGGTACTCACTGTGTGTTTGTAGACATTTTACATAGAACACCTGGATTTTGCTCTACTCAGAGGCCCTTACGCTGTCCAAGACAGGTACTATTATATCTGGCCTGCATCCTCCTGGCAAATTCGTATTCTCCTGGACCCAATCCTGGACCGAACGTCTCTACGAGTGCTGGCTCATACCCGCTCATGTTCCAAATACCAATCATCATGATTCTGCGGGAATGTGACCTTGTTGTATGGTGGGAGGACTTAGGCGTTGCCTGTGAACACTGTTGGCAATGGTTCCATGGTCAATGCCAAAGCATCGACACAGCTTATTACAACCAGCATGCTGAAAATTCTGGCGTGCCATGTTATTGTACTGTATACGGCGGACGGATTAGCCAGTCTGTGTTTTACCTCCGTAGTGCAGGACAGACTCTACCTTTTGACCTCCATAGTGCAATGACATACTCTATCTTTTGACCTCCATAGTGCAGGGACAGACTCTACCTTTTGACCTCCATAGAGCAATGGACAGACTCTACCTTTTGACCTGCATAGTGCATTGACAGACTCTAACTTCCCAGATTTCTCTCTGAATCCCTCATGCTCCACACCAACGGACATTCGAAGCTTTCAGGCACCTCACTGTTCAACTCCTATGCGCTGCAGTCAGCAAGAAAAATGGAAACACACACCATTGCGCATATTGAGCGTGAACATTCACTCTGCAAGCGGAAAGAGAGTAGAGTTAGCAAACATGATCAACGGTCTAACAGCTGACATCATACTGGGTACAGAAACATGGCTGAATCCCTCCATAGCCAACGCAGAGGTTGTATCGGATAATTATAAATTATGAGACAGAAAAGACAGAGGAGGTTTAGTACTTGTTGCTGTACATCACAACCTGGACTGTCACGCTGCTGTGGTTGAACGTGAAGCTGAAGGGTAGACACACACATTATTTTTGTGCCTATTACAGACCCAACACATCAGATGAACCAGGCATTAGGAGGCTCGAGGTATCGCTTCAGAGAGCAACATACGTCGAAGAACGCTTTTCTCCTTATTTTTTTTTGGGGGGTGGGGGTGGGGTGGATTTTAACTTTCCTAGTTGGAACTGGCAGATTCCTACCTTAAAGCCTAAGTCCCCATACCCTGTCCTACACTCTGACTTCCCGTGAAATGAATTAGGAGGCATAGTCTATCAAAGTATACATAATATATAGACATTGTTAGATGAACACAACCATACTAAGATCCAACGTCTCGTCATTCTGTACTTTCTAATTTTTATGTGAAGCGCAGTTAGCTTAACCCTAGGCTCAGGTATTGCAATATTTTATTATATAAAACACCTAATAATAATAATAATAATGTCTAAAGTTTCATTAAAAAAATTAAATAAGAACGAATTCAAGGCTTAAGCTTGCTTTATAGAGCAGTATTCCTTAAATGGTGGTCCTTGTCGGTCAGCACAACATAGTTATATTTTGATCAAATAAGAAAGAAAAGGTAAGAAATCTATCTGGCAATGGTCCTCGATGCAATTTCAAAACATGTCTATTGGTCCGTGAAAACTTACAAATTTGGGAAACGCTGGTTTTAGCGGATGGCGAAAAAAACTTTAATTTGCAATATTATGAAATAATTAATTGTTAATGTTAAATTTTAGTAACAATAATTTGTATACATATACTTCAGACATTTAAAAACTTTTCATAAATTGAAAAACAAGATGGTGTTTTCTTGACATTTTATTATTTGTCTTAGAACTGTACGTTGAGACAAAACAGGAAACAGGCGGTGAGTTACACATGCTGCATGAAAAGTAAAATAAATAAATTAACATTTTAGAAATTAAAATAACATTAAATTAACATTTCCATTATTTTTCAAACTATTAATTAAATAAACTAAAGGTATGTAATTTGAAAAAGCTAATTATTTGTGATATGTTAAGATTTATTATATTTTTAGATATTAATTATTTTCTATATATATAAAAGATGTATTATTTAGAAACTAAATGAATTTTTACGTACTTGTAAATTCAAACTTTAATTCGTTTAATATTTCTTACGTTTTTTTAAATAAAATTTCAGGTGAAATTACAAAACAAGAAAAGAAAAAAACCAGTACGGGTAAGTTAAATATGATTTGAATATAAACCACTTTCCACTCTGAAGAAATGTCCACTGTGGAAAATAAAGAAAAAAGAAATTGGAAATTATATCAAATTCACATTTTTTAGATGAAGATTTTTTTTAAAAATCGTCAGCTGTTACTGAATATAATTTAAAAAAACTATACTAAATAACTTGTTGAAATTTAAAAAAAAAATATTTCAGTTGAGAAACAAAAAATCAGTAAATCTGAGTAGACTACCAAAGACCGTATTCCATGGTTTCATCTCTGTATTCACATACAATTAAGTTAAGAGCAGAAATCAATAGATGCTTAATTCTTTAAAATACAAATGTTATTTTAAAAAATCCTATCACATTGGATAATCCCAGCAACAATTTAATTTGTTTGCTCTATATTGTAGTTTCGGAATCAGACATGGAGTCGTCTGTCGATTATCTGGGTAAGTAAAGAAACCGTTTGTGTTGGTTCATGGATGTAATGTAATGTAATTAGTTTGTGTTACTTCATGGATGTATTGTGAAGTTATTCGTTTGTGCTGGTTGATGAATGTAACGTGAAGTTATTAGTTTGTGTTGGTTCATGGATGTAATGTCAAGTTATTGAGTTCAAAGTTATTTTTAATAAAAATTGAATGGCAATTAACAAATCCCCAATCCAGTTGATTTATGTTCAATGTTGTAACTGACATAAACAGATATTTAAAAGGATAGACACAATTTATAATACGTCACCAGCCCTGGGCATGTAGTAATAAAATTATTTCTGATACGTTCCTCTAGTGTACATATTTAGACCGACCAGATCTTTTGTACACTTTTAGCACTGCTCAGTGCTTGTTGTGTGCATTCTAAGGCCCAACGGTTTTTTTATGGTGTACATTGTTAGGTAAATCAGATCTTGTGCACACTATTACGCTTGAATAGTGTTAGATGTGTACATACTTAGGCAGACTGTGTTTATGGTGCTATTTGTTAGGTCGATCAGTTTTGATGTACAAAATTAGGCTGACAAGTTTTTGTGTACAATATTGGACTGACCAGGTTTTGTGTACAACATTAGGCTGACAAGTTTTTGTGAATAATATAGGCTGACCAGTTCTTGTGTAAAAAATAGGCTGACTATTTTGTATGTACAATATTAGGCTGACAAAATTGTATGTACAAAAATAAGCTGACCAGTTCTTGCTATCAAAATTAGCCTGACCAATCCTTATGTACACTTTTTTGCCGGTCAATTATAATGGTGTCCGTTTTAAATATAAAAAAAAAGAAAAAATCCTTCAACTATGTGCAAAAATTAATAACTCATTAAGATTTTTTTATCATTTAAAATTTTAAAAGTGAAATGAAACATTTTTTGTCTGCACGTGCGGCGAACGTTTTAAACTTTGTATAAGGAATAAATTAACATCCAACTTTTGTATCTGCCAGGTTATGAATCTGACAGGAAACCCAGTACATATTATTCAAGTAAGAAATGAAACATTATCAACTGTTAGACCAAATTTAAAGTAAAAAAGAGAAATAACTATCCCAATTTTACACATGACCATTTTAAAAAAAAATATTTATAGAGCAACAGTCATTTTTTTCATTGTTTACAAAATTATTATTTGTTTAGCATTCATATTATTTTTAATTATATTTCCAAGTTTTAAAAAAAACATTTCAAGTTAATTGGAAGGGTTACTTACTTCAATTTAAAAAAAAAATTATTATCAAATCAATTTTACATGAGAAAGATTACTTAAATATTTGCATATTTTATAACCTGATTTATTATTTAACTTCTACTCTTTTTTTTAGATTTCCTAAAGATATGAATACGATGTTATCATATTTTATGTTTAACTTTTTTAATTTTAAGAAAAATAATCAAATTGTTCAAAATGTATTTTGTCAAATTAGTTACAAATACTCAAATGAATACAAATTTTTTATTTCCTCAAAAAGGCGAACACACGGAAAAGGCTCAAAGTGGCAACGATGATGATGATAATTCTAGTGGAATAAAAAACTATTCGACAGAGTGAGTCCTTGATGCTTATTCAATTCAAATGCGATTAGTTACTTAGAAGTTATTTCGATTCAAATGCGACTATTTACAAAAGTTCTACTGTTGAATAGAGCAAACAAGTCACAAGGAAAGTAAAAAAAAAAATTCTAGTACATACACACGTTGATATCATTATTTCTTTCCTTGGCTTGGTGTCAGATAATTGGGTGGGCATTGTCAGTCACAAGAAGCGGGGTTAATGTGGGCTGGAGGGGACGGAAGTTTAAAAACGAATTTAACAATGTTTAGAAAAATATTATCTCTAAATTATAAATTTGTTTTAAATTCACAGATTATCATTCCGATGATGCACACATCTTGGTAACAATGGTCATCCAAGCGTAACAAAGATAAAATTAACCGTTATTATTGGTAGCAAGGCATCCAAGCGTAACAGAAGATAAAATTAACCCTTATTATTGGTAGCAAAGGCACCCAAGCGTAACAGAAGATAAAATCAACCCGTATTATTGGTAACAATGGTAATTCAAGTGTAACAGACGATAAAATTAATCCTTCTAATAGGTTAGACATATTTTTTTAAAAGATTAACTTTTATTAGAGTGACACATTTGAAATGTCTGTGATATGTTATTAGTTTCTTATTTGTTATTCAACATTTTTAACAAATGAAATAATAATGTGAGGCACGAGTCGAGAAAACCCAATGGTTTTTACACACGTTTTATAATTCTCTTTAAGCAATCGCATAAGTTGAAAAATACCTTTTCACTTACTTTAACACGGCTTCGGCATCGTTCGTAAAGACGTCCGCAAAGTTAAGAACCGTGCTGGCAAGTGTGTACAAAGATAAGAACCGTGCTGCAAGTGTGTACAAAGATAAGAACTGTGCTGGCAAGTGTGTACAAAGATAAGAATAGTGCTGACAAGTGTGTACAAAGTTAATAACCATGCTGGCAGGTGTGTACAAAGATAGCAACCATGCAAGCAAATGTGTATAAAGTAAGAACCATGCGGCAGGCGTGTACAAAGATAGGAACCATGCTGGCAAGTGTGTAAAAGGATAAGAACCATGCTGGCAAGTGTATACAAGATAAGAACAGTGCTGGCAAGTGTGTACAAAGATTATAACCATGCTGGCAGGTGTGTACAAAAATAGCAAACATGCTGGCAAGTGTGTAAAAAGATAAGAACCATGCAGGCAGGTGTGTACAAAGATAGGAACCATGCTGGCAAGTGTGTAAAAAGATAAGAACCATGCTGGCAAGTGTGTAAAAAGATAAGAACCATGCTGGCAAGTGTGTAAAAAGATAAGAACCATGCTGGCAGGTGTGTACAAAGATAGGAACCACGCTGGCTTGTGTGTACAAATATAAGAATCATGCTTGCAAGTGTGTACAAAGATAAGAAATATGCTGGTAAGTGTGTACAAATATAAGAACCATGATGGCAAGTGTGTACAAAGATAAGAACATGCTGGCAAGTGTGTACAATGATAATAACATGCTGTCAAGTGTGTAAAACGATAAGAAAATGCTGGCAAGTGTGTACAACGATAAGAATCATGATGGCAAGTGTGTACAAAGGTAAAAATAAAGAAGGCAAGTGTTTACAAAGATAATAAACATGCTGTGTGTACAAATATATAATCATGCTGGAAAGTGTGTACAAAGATAAGAACTAACGCTGGCAAGTGTGAAAAGATAAGAATTATTCTCGAAAGCGTACAAATATAAGAACGATGCTGCCTAGTGTGTACAAGGATAAGAACCATGATGGCAAGTGTGTACAAAGATAAGAATCAAGAAGGCAAGTGTATACAAAATAAGAACCATGCTGCCTAGTGTGTACAAGGATAAAAACCATGATGGTAAGTTTGTATAAATATAAGAACAATGTTTGGAAGTGTGTAAAAAGATAAGAACGACGCTGACAAGTGTGTGCAAAGATAAGAACCATGCCGGAAAGTGTGCACAAATACAAGAACCATGCTGATAGTGTGTACAAATATAAGAACCATGCATGCAAGTGTTTACAACAATAAGAACATGCTGGCAAGTTTTTTATAAAGATAAGAACCATGATTGCAAGTTTGTACAAAGATAAGAACCATGGTTGCAAGTGTGTACAAAGATAAGAACCATGCTTGTAAGTGTGTACAACGATAAGAACATGCTGGCAAGTGTGTACAACGATAAGAACATACTGGCAAGTGTGTACAAATATATAATCATGCTTGAAAGTGTGTACAAAGATAAAAACGAACGCTGGCAAGTGTAAAAAGATAAGAATTATGCTTGAAAGTGTGTACACATATAAGAACCATGCTTCCTAGTAGGTACAAAGATAAGAACCATGCTGCCTAGTGTGTACACGGATAAGAACCATGATGGCAAGTTTGTACAAATATAAGAACAATGCTAGGAAGTGTGTACAAAGATAAGAACGACGCTGGCAAATGTGTACAAAGATAAGAACCATGCCGGAAAGTGTGCAAAAATACAAGAACCATGCTGATAGTGTGTACAAATATAAGAACCATGCTGGCAAGTGTTTACAACGATAAGAACATGCTGGCAATTTTGTACACAGATAAGAACCATGCTTGCAAGTGTGTACAAAGATAAGAACCATGCTGGCAAGTGTGTACAAAGACACGAATCATGCTGGCAAGTGTGTACAAAGACACGAATCATGCTGGCAAGTGTGTACAAAGGTAAGAGCCTTGCTGGCAAGTGTTTACAAAGATAAGAGCCATGCTGGCAATTGTGTACAAAGACACGAATCATGCTGACAAGTGTGTATAAAGATAAGAGCCTTGCTTGCAAGTGTGTACAAAGATAAGAACCATGCTTGCAAGTGTGTACAAAGACACGAATCATGCTGGCAAGTGTGTACAAAGATAAGAGCATTGCTGGGAAGTGTGTACAAAGATCTAAGGAAATAAATAAGAAGCGTATTTATTGCAACTATCCTTTATGTACAACCCCTTTCTATTCATTTATTTAATATACGCCTCTTTAAAATGTTTACATTTTTATCTCTTGTGTTCTTTTACCATAAAAATATATCAATAAAGCAACGAATGCCATGTATGTATGTTTTAATTGTTCATCAAAATTATTCAAAATTTTACATTAATATAAATTATTTAAAAGCTTACATTAAAAAAAAATAAGTATTTTTGTGAATGAAATCGTATTTAAAAATAAAACTGTCTTTATTTACACTCTTTTTTTTTTTTTGCTCACTTTACCGTAAAAACTCTGAAGTTTTGGTGGACGTTTTAGACGTAGTTTTCAAAGTCTTATCTCAATTAGAGATCAAGAAATGGGCCAAAATTGAGATGCAATATTTGACACGCTAAGGTCACTTAAAGTTTATCGTAGGTCACTGGTGACCGAACGACCTTGAAGGGTTACAATGTTTATGTTTAGTTTCAGCGACCATGAGATCAGGAAGTGAGTCGAAATTGAGATTTAATATTTGACACTTAGGGGTTATTGGAGTCACACGTTTTAACGCAGACAACAGATAAACACAAAAGCAAGCCAAATACAAGCTTAAAAAACACTACTAAAATGATATTGCTAAAAAAATAGACCAACAATTAGTGTGGTGCACATTGATACACCGACCATTTATTATGGTGTACATTGTTAGACGGACTATTTATTTTGGTGCACATTGTTATACCGATCATTTATTGTGGTTCACATTGTTACACCGACTATATTTTGTGGTGCACATTGCTAGACCAACCATTTCTTGTGGTGCACATTTTTAGGCGGACCATTTATTGTGGTGCACATTGTTAGACCGACCATTTCTTGTGGTGCACATTGTTATACCGACCATTTCTTGCGGTGCACATTGTTAGACCGACCAGTTCTGAGTGTGTACACTGTTTGGTTTGAAGTGACCACCTCAAAATGCTGTTTAATGTAGAACTAAGTACGGTGTTACCACGCTTCGAAATTGGACTTTGGTAATTTGGCAGAGCCAACTGTTGTAGGAAAGAGCCCTCTACTTAGACCAGCCTCGCTTCAGTCAATATCCAATACGGTGACATCAATACAATGCACAGAAAGGCAATCACCAGAATGAATGTAAGACAAACAATTTAGACACCATTGGAAGAAAAGACTAAATGAACTTGTCAAGAGCGACGGCATTGGGAAAAGTCACCAAAAGACAATGTAAGATTTTCGTGCGGTGTAAATCTAATATACAGATAACTTGAAGCGGTTTAAAAATGCGAAAAGGCCAAGTGGGTGGGAACTTATGAAAATCTAAATCTAGCACACAGGCAAAAAGTTTGGAGAGTAATAGATAATGTGTCTGCAATATGTAAACATAAAAATCCAAATCCACATTAGATCAATAGATGGCACTAAGGCGAGTTGTGTTAGGCGTGCACGGGCGCTAAAAATCTCCGTAAAACTAAAAGTAAATAATAAAAAACTGAGCGATGGACAAAGGCCAAGTACCAAAATATGCGTGGAAAGTGAGTTCCAGCCAAACGATTATGAAATAACAATGACGACTTTCAAAAACAATATCTGTGGACAGCAGGAGTTCTGCCGAAGGCATGGAAAAAGACAACGATAATAACTATTCTTAAAGATGGAAAAACCAGGCAAACGTCCGTCTAGCTATTGCTTGTGATTCTGTGAGAAGGAGCTCGATGGAGTCAGCAAAAGTCGACGCCATTCTGGAATCAGTAGACGACATCCATACACGTTGCGACGTGGTAATCTTCTAGTGAGTCCCATGCCAAATTCGCAGAACAATCGAGCAGATGGACGTGCTGGCAATACGGGTTACGGGGGGCCCTAAAATGGTGGCACATTTTCTTTATAATAAGAGGCGTCATTTTCGATTAACTGTGGAGTTTTGTGGTATATAGGCATGGGGGGGGGGGTGATGGGACTAAAAAATCTTGACCCGCTACTGACATCACTAACTGTAGCAGTTAAAATATAAAACATGGCGTCAAATAAATCGTGCCTCTGAGCTCCTCGTAATTTACATGTAGTGTTGATATTAATACTTCAATTGTTGCTTTTACATCTAAATCTAATATAAATAAATACATATACTTAATGATTAAGATTGTCCTTGTGTCTATCAAATAAGGGGCCATTCAAAAATATCGTCACGCAAATTTTGCCGATTACCCCCATCGTCACAAAATGTTAGATTGAACCCTCAAATCGACCGTCACAAATCTCTGCACCCACCCCCACCCCTCATAATAATTCCCTGTGTCAACAGCTGTCGTTTACAAAGCCTCAAGGAATAATTCAACTCCCAAGGATATCAAATTACTGCACCTGTGTAAGAAACATTTCACCAGAACAGTTGTTCTTAACCAGGGTGAAGTGCGGAATACCACAAAATTGTATTTCCTAGTTAATGCTTTTTTTAAAAAAATAAATCAGTTTTAATGCATTTTGATTATCAACTGTATATGTTTTTCTGATGAATTTTGTTTGCGCAATATTTGTATAGTATTTTTTTTCGTTTTAAAAAAAAGGAATTAAAGAAATAAAAATAAGATAAATACACTATTTAATTATTGTCATAATTTAAATTTTATTAAAATATTATTTATACTGTTGGTGAGGGGGATGTTTAAATCGGAGTGGGCCTGCAGCGATGCAAAAAGTTTAAGAATCCGTGCCTTAGAGCAGTGGTGGGCAAACTTTTTGACTCGCGGGCAACAATGGTTTCTAAAATTTGACAGAGGGACCGGGTCAGAATAGGAGATTAATGTGTTTATGTGAACTAATATATATTAAATGTAAAAATCATTACATGAAAAGATGTGGCCTTTCATAGGCAGCAAAACACCATTTTGAATAGTTTATTGTAAAAATTGTTTTACAAATTTATTAATTTAATAACGTAGTAATAAACTTCCATTCAGTTTCAGTGGGAACAGTGTTGTTGGTGTCCTTTTTTTGCAAGTGCATCAATGTCTGGCATTATATTTGTTGTGGCAATTCTCAAGATAGATCCGGGGTGTTGGTCAGTTAACTTATATCTGTGACGGGCTTTGTTGATGTTCATGATGCTGTATATCTGTTCACACACATAGGTTGAGCCAAACAACGTCAGCATCTTCTGTGCCATCTTCCGGAGGTTTGGAAACGTGGCTTCGTTAAGTGAAGCATAAAAGTCGTTCAGTTTAAGAGAGTTAAACTTCTCCTTCAATACAGATTCAGACTGAAGATCTATCAGTTTTAACTGCAGCTCCAGTGGTGCATTTTCAGGGTCTCGTGACAGGGGACAGGACACGAGCTGAAGTGACTTTTCAATTTTTTCAAAGTCACAGAAACGACGTCAGAATTCTCCGTGCAGGTCGTCCAGTGATTTGCTGTATTTCTGCGCGTTTCGGGTTGCCTCTTTCTGCATGGCTAGAGTGGGGAAATGAGTGAAAGATTTGTTTGAAATTTGTCTGGAGAAAAGAGTCAGCTTGGATTTGAAGGCCCTAACATTTGTGTACATGTCGTGCACACATTGATCTTTCCTCTGTAGCTTGGTGTTCAGCTCATTCATGTGCGAAAGTATGTCCACAGCAAACGCAAAGTCACAAAGCCAGTTCTTGTCGCTTAGCTCGTGAAATTCGTCGGATCTCCCCATTAACTCCAAAAATGCAGTGATCTCCTCCTTCAGCTCCCATACTCTTTGAAAGTCGTTACCCAAACTTAGCCAGCGCACACGAGAGTGGTAAAGTAAGTCCTGGTGATCTGCATCGGTTTCTTCCAGGAACGCAATAAACTGACGATGCTGAAGTCCCCTTGCTCGTATAAAGTTAACAAGTTTTATGATTGGATTCATGACATGATTTAGCTGCAATATAGACTTACACAGAACTTCCTTATGAATGATGCAGTGAAGGAAAATAACATCCTGATCAGGATTTTCCTCTTTTACTTTTTCCTGCAATCTTTTTTGCAGCCTGACGTTTTTCCCAGTTAAATTTGGCGATCCATCCGTGGTGACATTGGCAAGTTTACTCCAAGGTAGCTTCATTCTCTCGTTTTTCCTTTCATGGACTCCATTGTCAAAAAGTCCTCTGGGATTTCAAAACTGTCGCTAATCCCTCGGATAAAAATTAGTAGCTGTGCAGTGTCTTTTATGTCGTTACTTTCATCCAGTGCTAGTGAATAAAACTTAAGGGACTCCACCTTTTTGTTTAATTTGCCAGCTATATCCTTGTCAATCAATCATTCGACACGGTGAATCAAAGTTCTGCGTGATAAACTGATTTGTTCAAATTTGCATTTGCTCTCCGGACACAAGAGACCTGCTGTCTCAACCATGCATTCGTTTAAAATTGGCCTTCGGAGAAAGGCTTACTGGCCTTTGCTAATTTGAATGCCAGCAAAAAAACTTGCCTTAGTACTTGACTCTTGAATCGCAGTTTGTTTATGAAAAATATTTTGCTGAGTCTGTAAATTAACCGTCAATCTCTGAGCTGTAGTCGCCAGTTCTTGTGGAGACTGTTTACTAGCGTAGTTAGCATGTTTTGTGGTAAAATGGCGGCTGATGTTGTATTCTTTAAAAACTGCTATAGTTTCTTGGCATATCAGACATACAGCTGTTGATCGGACTTCAGTGAAAAAATATTTTGTTGTCCACTCTTTATTGAACACTCGGCACACACTGTCTACTTTTATTTTCTTCTGTCCGCTCATTTTTACTGAAGGGCTGAAAGTGCAAAGCGAAAAAATGAAGTAGAGAGTAACTGTAATGCATCACACTCAAGAAAATCACTAAAATAATGCTTCAAATGACAACAAGTAAACCTTGGTTTCGCTTGTAAACAATGAAGTATCACTCTTCTATGTAAAAATTTTATTTAAAAATAGCTCTTAAAAAGTTTAAACGAGAAATAGCAAAGAAACAAACATGATATCGAAACGACGCAGAGCGCGTTGGTCCGCGGTTTTGAGAACGGCGGATGAACGCAGTGTGCGTTGCTCAGCGGCGAAAGAGTTAAAAATATAATGTGGACGAGTTCGGCGGGCCGGATTAAAAAGCCCAACGGGCCGTATATGGCCCGCGGGCCGTAGTTTGCCCATGTCTGCCCTAGAGCATTTACTAAGATCCCCCCCCCCCCGGGTCATCCATTTTTTTCGTTCCACCCACTTCATGTGGTAATCCTACTTCTATGACTCACGTCTCAACATTTCGACATAAATTCTGTTGACTGTCAAAGTCACTACAACCATTGGTGAACACATCGGGATTAGAGAGACCACATGGGCCGTGTATCATACAGGATTTCACAATGTCATGCAGCCTCGGCTGGACATCTAAATGAGAGATTTCTGCAAAGATAATTTTGTCAGTTCTTTCATTCTGACAGGTTTTCTGCCCATGTGGTAGATTACTTTAAAACTTGAAACTCAATCACATGGAGGATTGCCTTAACACGTCAAGGTTTATGGTGATTTATTAAGACTTCAAGTAGCAATCTCAATTTCAACTCAAAAATTCTTGCAACTAAATCATTCCGTTAGAAAGGTTACTGAGAGGTCGTAAGTTTCCCTGATTTCCTTCCATTTCTAATTACACGAGAATGTTACAATAAGTCATGTTTGCCATATTTCATGACCATGGACATATCATCTTGGTAATTTTGAAGCTATATTTCTTAGACTCCCTATTGAAATTCCAGGGATTATGTTAACGTCCTTTTAATTATGTTTGCTCTCAAATTGGCAAAGAACTGCATAGTCTTCAGCTCTTATAGTATTTTTATTTATTCGAAACCAATTCAAATGGTTTGATTTTGCCTTGCAATAGACATCAACAATGAATTGGTGAGATAGCTCTGGCCCAGTTCACAAGGTCAAATTCCTTTCAAATTTTCGGTTATACATTTGATGCAATTTTTGAATGACGCATTGTCACAACATTCAAATTACTATTTGATCAAATTCTCATTTTGTCCCAAAAAAAAAGAAACCACGCACAAAATAGAGCATTCAGAAATCAATTTGGCGCAAATTTAAAGCAAACGTGCAAGGAATTTGATAGCGTGATTTGACGCTTACTGTGATGAAGAACTGGTTAAAATTTCCATCATGAATGACAAAATGGTAAGAAAACAATTAAAGCTGCGACACATTTCCTTGGCCAACTGTTTTCTTCAGATTAATGGTCCACCATGAATCCTCAAACGTTAAAAGCAAACAGTTGAGCATTGGTTCACAGAGTTTAATCAGGATAGATGTATTTGGTAAAAGTGCACTATTTAATAAATTTTTAAAAAATAAATACATTTATTTAAGAAAATAAATAAAAAATAAAATAAAATGTATACATATATTTAAGAAAATAAATACAAATAAAATAAATATATACATATATTTAAGGGGGAAAAAATTAAATAAAAAATACATATTTTTAAAAAAAATATTTTTTTAAAAAATACATTTATATATTTAAGAAAAAAAAATACATACACATATTTAGGAAAATAAAAAAAAACATACATACATACATATTTAAGAAAATTAATAAAAATAAAATAAAATACATACATATATTTAAGAAAATAAATAAAAATATAATAAAATTCATATATATATTTAAGAAAATAATGAAAAATAAAATACATACATATATGTAAGAAAATAAAGAAAAACAAAATACATACATATATGGAAGAAATAAAATAAAAATTGAAATACATACATATATTTAAGAAAATAAATTTTTAAAAATAAAATACATACATATATTTAAGAAAAAAATATAAAAATAAAATGAAATACATCCATATTTAAGAAAATAAAAAAAAATTAAATGAAATACATAGATATATTTAAGAACAAAATTAAAAATAAATAAAATTGATACATATATTCAAGATAAGAAATAAATAAAAATAAAATACATCCATATTGAAAAAAAATAATAATAATAAAATGAAGTACATACATATATTTAAGAAAATTAATAAAAATAATATAAATTACATACTTCTATATAAGAAAATAAATATTAAAAAATTAAATACATATATATATTTAAGAAAATGAAATTTGAAAAATGAAATACATACATATATTTTAAAAAATAAAATTTAAAAACTAAAATACATACATATATTTAAAATAATAAAATTTAAAAAATTAAATATATGCACATATTTTAAAAATAATATAAAAAATACATAAATTATATTTACGAAAATATAAAAATAAATAAAATACATATATATGTTTAAGAAAGTAAATTAAAAGATAGGAAAATACATACATAGATGTAAGAAAATTAATTAAAATAAAATAAAAAACATTCATATATTTAAGAAAAAGAAATAAAATACATTAATATTTTTATTAAAATAAATAAAAAGAAACACATACATATATTTAAGGAAATAAAAAAAATACATACATATATTTAAGAAATGAAAAAATATAAAATTCAAATATATACATATATTTATGAAAATAATAAAAATAAAATAAATACATACATAGATAAAAGAAAATAAAGAAAAATAAAATACATACATATATTTAAGAAAATAAATAAAAAAATAAAATACATATATATATATATTTAAGAAAATAAATAGAAATAAAATGAAATACATATATATATTTAAGAAAATTAATTTAAAAAAAATAAAATACATAAATATATTTAAGAAAAAAAATAAAAATAAAATAAAATGCATACATATAATAATATTTAAGAAAATGAATAATTAGTAAATGAAATAGATACATATATTTAAAAAAATAAATAAAAATAAAATAAAATACACGGCTATCCGTCAGATCAGCTCAATCCGCCACTACCTAACAGTTAGTGCAACAAAAACCCTAGTCTATGCTCTTGTTCTCTCTCGTCTTGACTATTGCAACTCTCTTCTGTCAGGTTCACCAAAACACTTTTTAGAAAAACTACAAAAGGTTCAAAACTCAGCTGCTAGGCTAGTTTTAAAGGCAAAAAAACCTGATGACGTCACACCACTACTTCATTCACTTCATTGGCTCCCTGTACAAGCACGGATTGACTATAAAGTCTCTGTTCTCTGCCACAACTTTTTCTCGAATTCCTGCCCTTCCTATCTAACCAAACTTCTTTCTATCTATTCACCCCTTTCACAGCTTCGCTCCTCCGCAGACGGACGTATTCTTTCTGTCCCCAAGACTCGCACAAAAACATACGGTGAAAGATCTTTCTCTTACTGTGCCCCCAAACAATGGAATTGTCTTCCACTACACATCCGTAATATATCAACCATCACAGCCTTCAAAACTGCACTCAAAACACATCTCTTTAAATTCTACTACCCCGACTGATTCCCCCCATCTGACCGATAAAAGATGCTGCTGGCCGCCGTCCATGGCTTGTCATGTAAAAGTTATGGTGTGGATGGGGTGAATATGCATTTGTTTTTGTTTTGTCTTTATACAGCTGTTCTTTATTACATACATGTATTTTATTTTATTGTCACGATTATGTCTCTTTTTCTAATATTTTTATGTACAGCGCGGTGAGCCCAGCCCTAGGCTGGGGTACCGCGCTATATAAGACAACTAATAATGATAATAATAACATACGGTTTGAATATATTATCTTTTTTATCCACGTAAAAATGTACACATCCTATTTCCTACCTCCGATTTGTATGTACCCAAGAAGGTTATTTATTTATCAAATTCGTTCCTTTATTTTGAGACGTATCTTATGCAACCTGGGGCAAAATGACCAACTCCCCTCCTCCCACCCAAATCTTGTTTAAAACAAAATATATAAAATCCATACCCACACTAACATAGTTCCTTCCATACCCACACTAACATAGTTTACACTTCATGTGGTTTGGTCTTATTTGGATGAGTTATAAGTGGATTAGTGAATGTTATTTGGCTATGCAGTTTTGCTGCACTGATTGACTTAAACGACGTTTTCTTATTAGAAGTATATTTAAAGGTTAAGTTTTAATTACTTTTAATTTATACATTTAATAAAAGTATATTTTTAAAATTTTAAAAATTAAAAACTTATTAAATGCTAAAAATACAAAGCTATAATTCGTGTATGTTTTATTAACAATTTAAAAAGCAATCAATTATATTTAATACTTTTACTTTTTTACTTTTAAGAAGGGGAAAATACATTATGATCAGTTTTGTGAGAACTGAGGCTTGGGTTTTCCCGATAATTGTGATAACGATGTAATTCTTTGATCGTATTTTTTTATTTATTTTGTTCCATAACATTCAAAGGCATATAAAATGCTTAAGATAGTTCTTTAGTTGTTACTTTAAATGTTTTTGTAATTCATAATAATAATACTTAAACTTTTACTAAAATCAAAATGGATATCTAATAATTTCTTTTGCATTTAAAATTTATTCGATTTCCGTAAAATAATAGAAAATAACTATGATTGTTTTTAAGATTCTGAACGTACATAAATCTTTTCGGTTCTTTAGCCTGATGGTCAGAATAGCTCATATATATATATATATATATATATATATATATATATATATATATATATATATTACATGCAACGTTTGTTACTTTGTCATCTTGCCTTCTTACAAGTCAGTTCTATTCAATGGATAAAAGTTTAATGTCTTAAAAGAGTTGGTTGTGGCAGCATCATAAGTATTTGGATTGGGGATGCTGGTATGGGGAAATTGTTTTTTTTAAAAATAGATGATATTCCCAATGATCATCAGAAGACATTTGACCAGCAAGCTATCACCATTCATCAATCTCTACCAACCTACAAAGATGTGTTGTTAGAGCTTGCAGTGGATAAAGTGAAGGCAGTTTATCCAGAACTAAACCATGAAGATTTATTTATCTCAAGAATATTTATAGGCCCCTATCTCAAGCATAATTAAAATTGTACTCTTATTGAATGGGCCCCCACTAAGGCCACTTTTTTTTAACTTAAATGAAAAATGCTTACAGTTATGGCAGTTATTTGTAGAACTTTTCGTGTTCCTAAATAAATGCGTAGAAAAGTCATTTTTATACACTCTTCCAGGATGCTTTTAAATTCAATGTAGAATGTTTCAGAAAGTTCCATATATTTCAGTGGATATATAGAATGATCTATAAGCTTATTGAAATGTCACAATAGTTCCATTCATTTTTATTGGTTCCCAGGGATTTCTCGATATGCCTGCGTCTTCGTTTTTAAAAGTTTTATAAAGTTTCTAAATTATTCTAGAGGCATCCACTTTTTCTATAATCTTTTTAAGATTTTATAAACTCCCGTATCTTGTTTAAATTTTTTCAATCCTAATGAGGTAAGGATCCAACTGAGCAAACGTCACCCCACCTGGTGACAGTATCATAACAAATAATAGATAATGTTAAAATAATAATTTTACATTTATTCTTTAGGCTAATGTGTAGCTGTATGGCCATGGCGTCATTTGCGTGGATTCACTCCCCTTATTTTTTAAATATTTTTTTAAATAGAGTTACATTTTCATTCATATGACGGTGGCAAATTTTTATTGGTTGATTAATTATAATTTTAAAAATTTCATTGGTTGGCCTATTAAATATGTTAATAAGCCATTTTTTAAGATAATCTTAGAGGTTGACCACGCTGTGTTTCATTAAGTTTTGGATATTCTTTTCGTTGGAACCTGAAATAAAGTGTGTAAAAGTGTATTCGATGAAAATGTAAGTTGGGTTTTCATTACTTCTTTATTTTATAATTAATTTTGGCCTCTTTTCTTTGTTTTTTTTTTTAATTTTCCTACTTTTCAGGGTCAAAACCCAGCGCCACGTTAGGGAGAGGGTCAAAACCCTGTTAGGGAGAGGGTCAAAACCCTGTTAGGGAGAGGGTCAAAATCCTGTTAGGGAGAGGGTCAAAACCCTGTTAGGGAGAGGGTCAAAACCCTGTTAGGGAGAGGGTCAAAACCGGGTTAGGGAGGAATTTAGGGTTCAGGTTAGGGTGAGGGATAGATTTAGATCGTTTTTTCATTTTTAAAAACGTTTTATTCCTCATTATATCAAAAACATGAGTTATTTTATTTTTCCTCGGCCGCCATCTTGGTTGTCCCGACCCGTGAACACGTAAAAGTGCGCGGTCGGGGCAACCAAGATGGCGGCCATGGTAAAAAAAGAGTGGCCCTGCAGCTACACATTTACCATTCTTTACTTCAAATTTGTGTTTCGAAAAACACTAACATGGTAACTATACAGCACCATTTTGCTTCCAATGTAAATAAAAAGCAACAACCCACGAACACTTCCGGTATGTCTCAAAATGGCTGCCGGAACTAACAAGCAGCTTTGTCATAAACATTTTCTAATCTTTTTCATTTTTCAATGTAAGCATAATTACTCTTTTTGTATGAAAATTTGTTATGTTTTCACTGTTTATTTCAGAGGAAATGAAGCTCAAGTAATAACTGGTTTCTCTTAATTATATATAGCTATATACTTTGTAGTATCTTGGTAAAAATGAGATTGGGCTAATTCATACATGTGGTACCTTGATTTCATTTGCGTGTTTCTTGGCGTGATTGTTGGGAGTCACTGCCCTTTGTTTTTTTTTGGATAGTAATTATTAGTATTCATACGCCGATGGAATGTTTAGTTAAATATTAGTGTGTTTTTTTGCCGTTTTCTAAGTTTATTTTTATATGAAGGCCCAAATTTAATGATTATTTTTAAAATAAACTTAACATTTTAAATTATTTAGTGAAAAATGTACGTTTATTCATTGGAAGAAGTGGCGACTAAGGAATATGTCAACACTTATCGGTTGCTACAAGAGTCATGTGAATAATTAAAGGATATTAAAATAAAAGATACATTTCTTGTCAAAAATTACTATTCATTTTATTTTAAAGTGAGCGTGTGGATATTTTAGAATATTCGAAATATTAATGAAAATTAGAGAAATTATTTTTGTAATCGAGTACTTTAAAATGATGCGGATATAGAAAGGAGTGCTTTTAAAAATTACTGTGTTTATCGGCGAGTTTATTGGGAGTCACATTTTCATTAATATGAATGTGGCAAAAAACCCTAAATTCTAAATTCATTCCTAATCAGGGTTTCGACCCAGAAAACTTGGAAAATGAAAAAAAAAATGAAAAATAGCAAAAATTAATTACAACTAAAGAAATAATGAAAACCCAACTTACAGTTTCATGGAATACACTTTTACACACTTTATTTCAGGTTCCAGCGAAAATAATATTCATTATATTGAATAAAATACAGGTTCTGCCATCAATAATCCGTTCCGAAAATGGCGGAAATAGCGGATACATTAAAATATTATAATAAGCCAACCAATGAAAATTTTAAAATTATAATTAATCAACCAATAAAAATTAACCACCTACATATTAATGAAAATGCTAACAAAAACAAATAAAGGGAAGTGACTCCCAATAAACACGCCAATAAACAAGCAAATGAAAGGAGGTACGATCTATCTTAAATAGCCCTCGACTTCAGTAATAGCCTTGTCTTGAGGTGTATTTTGTTTAAATTGAGGGAGAGTAGCTCAATTTGGCAGTCTCACTCTCTACCGAAACCATAACAACGAACAGAGGCATCCCTCATACCCAAAAAGTCACAAAAAATCAAATACATTTTGCAACAGATACACCATTAATCTTCACACCAAATACGCTCACTAAAAAATCAAGAATACAAACACAAACGGAAACATACACTTATTGAAATTATTGAAAACATTGTAACTAGAGATTTGAGTCAATTTATTTTTAGTTTGGACTATCAGAAAACGCTTTCGACGGTATTTAAGAAGTCACTCTCGGTGGGTCTTGAAAGACACTTACATTGTGTAAAAGAGACTTTCGGTGGGTCTTAAAAGACACTTTAGATTTTGCAAAAGAGACTTTCGGTGGGTCTTAAAAGACACTTTAGATTATGTGAAAGAGACTTTCAGTTGTGTAGCAAAAATTTCGATGGTGCTTAAAATACACGTTTGGTGGGTCTTTTGAAACACTTTGGATTGTGTAGCAAAAGCTCCAAACTGCCTGATGACATCCTCACCGGCGTTGACATTTGATATCTACTTTTTGCATTTCTGTCACAGTACGCTTGAGAATCGAAATACATTTGTAGATTTGAGGAAAAGTAGATATTTTGAAGGAAAAAATCATTTTTGCTAAAACATTTAATCTTTTTTAAAAAAATTTCTCGTTTCAGTTTCAATAAACACAAGCCAACAAGATAAAATTATTGTGATAGACGAGTCCAAGTCACAGCATTGTAAATTAGGACTCCTGGCGGGAAAAGATCAAATTTTATTAAATGTTTCTATTGTGCTGGAAGGAGATCTTCCAAGATTTAGATGTTGTGCCATTTTTTGGTTATTTAACAAATTGACTGTACCAAAGGAGAAGAAATGGGTAAAAATCAAAATGCCAATTATTAGGATACTATCTTCTTCGCCAGACTCAATTTAGAGCAGTGGTTCTAACATTGACGAAAATGCTCGTGTTTTGTTTGGGGGGGGGGGGCAGCTGTTATTATCTAGTGGAGCGTTAGTAAAATATTTTGGAAAACATGTTTAATCATTGTTTTTTTTTTTTTTAAATTATTTGTGATTGCAGGAATTGAATTTTTTTTCCGTGGATAGGATTTATTCAATATCACATTGGGAAATGGCGTTGGTGGACCGTAGAGCTCTTAATGTCCCCGCCCCAGCACACCTCCACATGGGCCTGACGCCACGTCTCCTCGCTGACAGACCGTGCTGAGACACGCAGGGAACCTACCACTAGGCCTGGGGGACGTCCGGTCGACCAAAAACGCTGCGTTTAAAGCGTTCGCAGTCCAATCTCCCTTGAGTCTGGGTGGGTTTGCTTCCACTCCGAAGGGAGGGTATTGCGTTACCACCCCCACCGCCCACGGGTTCCTTCAGTCGGGATGGGGAGCTGGGACGAACAATCGCCCAAGAGCAGCTTTCTCATGGCTGTTTAGCTAAAATAATAGGCATGGGTTTTGACCACCATCCAAGCCTCATATCCATTAACGGCAACAAGTAAACATGTTAAGACGTTACTACTCCCGTTGCGTTGGGAGTCATGTGATTGGCCGGGGATTTTGGCTTCGGAAGAACAGTACCTCCCTACTAGTCCGCCACGCCACGAAGAGGCAACACCCCATGTAGGCGCCCCAAAATTACCTCGGTGACGCTCCCGCTTTTGCAGGACGGCATTAGTCAATAAATATTGTTATTTCTCTACACACTGGGGAAGCTCTTTGATCTTTCAAACAGTACACATCTGCTATATAAAGCTCAGTGATCGTATGTTTGTTTGTCAAGAGGTCGATCAATCACAAGAAAATCAATTAATGGATCGCAACCAAATTTGACATGATCATTTCTCTTGGCCTGTAGATGGTTCCTGGAAAATTTGGTAATGATTCTATTATCTAATAGCTTAAAAGATTTAAAGAAATGTAAAGGGTAAGGCGTAAACAGCCATTCAAGTTAAGTTCTTTTTTGGGTTAAGAATTTTTAATAAGACTTTATTTAGAATGGTGGGCTTTCGAAAAATATATTTCAGGAAGGTTTTTGTTGCACTTTTGTTTGATGCACACATTTTAAATAAAATTTGATTTCATATGCTTTAAAAGAGAGTATATTAGAAATATCACAAAGTTCACCGGCGTCCACAGAGGGTGCTGTTGGGTAACTAGGGGTTTACAACTATAGGTGTTCTTTTTTCAAAATGATGATTACCTACTTCATGTAGTGGATGTGTGTGTGTAAGGGAGAATTGTACATTTTTGATTTAGCACAAAATCAGCATTCAGTAAATCCTCGTCCCTGAATGGGTTGGTGCATTTTATGAGGATAGAAATGTCTCAGTGGCATTAAGTTCAGCACATAGAAAATTTCACTTTTAATATTAAATTATTGACACGTTGTATATTTAGAATAAACTTCACAAAATCTAACAGAGAAAACAAGTTTGTTTATGACATCCCATAGTTACACTGTAGTGTTGCAGGGTTACAAAAAGAGGGCTCTGACTAAAAGTCTACAGAGACAAATGTTCTGCTACGAGTTGAGATGTTTAAGGCGAGCTGCTGGTAAAACGCATTCGGAATAAGGCAATTAGACAAATGCTGCCATTACAATTGCCCATTAAATGGCTCAACAACAGATTAGTTTGTCAAGACAACAGGGACGTCATTTGGGTAGGGCATTGACTCCCCAACCCACCCCCCACTGAATTTGCAAGTTTCATTTAAATTGCTACGTACTGTGGCGCCTCCAAAAATAAACAACTTAACAAGGCAACAAAGTTTTGGTTTTTACAACCCCCACCCCCCCTCGAAAAAAGCATGAAATGGTGCCCCTGAAGGAAACCTGGACATTTGACATTTAACCAGTATTTATTTACATTTAATTTAACATTCTCAATCTTGCGATGTGCGGGAACTATATTTTGAAGTCGAAATACATCCAAACATCTGAAACTCACGCCCCCCCCCCCCAAGCCCCCTCCCCAATTGCCTTTAACAAAAAAAATATTCTTCACAATCACTCTGCCATTCCCGAATAGCAAGTGAACATACCACATTGATACTATTTTGTTCACAGCGTTAGAGTCTTGTGAGAAAATAATAAGTTCAAGATAAGTTTTAAACATAGACAAAAGAACATAATGTTATCTAAATGTCTCTTATTATTAAATAGTTCTTTATTTCTAATACTACAGTATTGCGCACTCTGCACGGATTCCTGTTCAGAAAATCAACTAAAGGAATGTTATTGTAGATTAGAGGCGTACTACGTATGGTATTTGATAGTAAATGTGACGGCACAAGTAAAGTACAGTAAAAATGAATTTGAAACGACTCAAACTCAACAGTTATCTCCACTTCGATATTCAAAGGCCACCTACATCTTACCTGCAATTCATGGTAGGTAATTAGCCTCTTTTTTATCATCAAATAGGTGACTTAACTTTTATATATAAAATTAACTCTATTTTAATGAAATGTTTTAGAGAAATTTTTGCTCAGAAATTATTTTAATGAAGTGCAGCACTAATTTGAACCCCACCACAATTTGCATAAAAATCCGCCAGAATACAAAGGATGGCTACTTGGTATTACTGAAAGACTTAATCATCACCTAGACCAGTGACCGGCATATCGCGTATCGCGAGCCGCATGCGGCTCTTCAGGGTGCTGAGTACGGCTCGGCCAGAAATTGGTTTTGACTCAGAAAAACATGGTTCTTGACAAGTCTTCGTTCTCCATAAAATTTTAAGCGTGCTACTGCTGATATTTGGCTCTACTGACTAATGATTTTGCTGACCACTGACGTAGCCAGTCCTTAAAATACGTTAAGGTGTTTTCATCAGCATTTAATACAATCCAACCACACCATATGATTAAAAAGATTTCTTCAGAGATTTAAGAGTGAATACTCTACTTTTTAGCAAATCACCCAAACATGTAAAGAGGAATGACCAACTATCATTAACTAGAAAAATAAGAACTGGACACCACAAGGTTGCGTTCTCTCCCCTGTCCTGTATACAATATATACCAATAATAATTTACAGTGCCCAAGCAACAGTTCCAATAATAAAATTGTATTATGATACCACCATTGTTGGCTTAATAACTGTAGTGGAAAGGTTATACGGCAAGTGAGTTACAAGCATTATCCGTTGGTGCGATGAAAAGTTCTTCATTTGAATGTCTCAAAAAAACACCAAAAAAAAACCGATCGAAATTTTTGTTGATTTCCAGAGAGGAGAAAGCACCAAAGTGCAGATTTCACCAAAAAATTAAAAAATCACAGTATGAAGAAAAGTGAGACTTATAAACGTATATGTAATGATGTGTATCCATAAACAATAAGCTTACATGGCGTGAACACGGATAAGTTCTGTTTTTAAAAAAATGAGCTAAAGACTTTTCTGTTTAAGGAAATGACATAATTTCGGCGTAGACAAACAAGCTGTGAGACCAATAGACCGCTATACTGTACTGGTCGTAGATATTATGCATAAGACCAATATACTGTACTGAACTTGCCAAGGACCTGCTGTTTGGGAAACTCATTGTCTGTCATTGAACCCCGATTAAACAGACTAATCAAGAAAGCTAGTAACATCACATAAACTCAACATCTCTCACTTGAAGAACTATTTGAAGAAAAATTATGTTGTACAGCTAAAAAAGAAATTTGGATAATGATCTTGCCTTTCTTCGTCACTTGTATATACCTAAGATCAGCTAGATCATGGCGAAATCTTTTTCTTTAAGCTAGGTCTAAAATATATACAATTATTTTGCTCCCTAGTCTGTACAAATTTACCAGCTCACTCCTCAGTGGTTACCTAAATCTAAATGATCACTAATTAAATCACTATTGTCACTAAGGTATCTCATTGGTGGCTGATTTGTACGCTAGAGAAATACATTAGATGTCTTGTGTTGAAATTGTTTTGAATGTAAAACATTGTCTTTGTTTTGACAAATATTTATTTATGTCTTAAAAATGAATATATATATATATATATAAAGAAAGCCAATCTATTTAATATGAGATTTTGTCAGCATCGCCCGAGTATTCTCAAGTAATATCATTTCCGTCTATGTTCGCTTATACTATTCAAATTGGCCCACAGCGAGGTAATAACCTACGGTTGTGATGGTGCGAGGCGGTGTTATTCTCCCTGATGGTCAGTTTAAATTCAATGAGGCCAGTTTTATTTTTGCTGTATAAGAATTATTTAATTACATAAGAGCCTGCTGAGTTCGTGGACGCGGGTAAAAATCATTTCCGCAAATGTGTTTCTATTTTTTCAACGTACCTCAAAGGATGTTACACTTTTTAAGCTAGCAAAATCCATGCCATCATAATTAGTCAAATAATTTTATCACGGTAATAAGTTGTAAACGCTTTCAAAAATTCCATTTTTAAAGTATGTAATTGAACTAAAAAACTTCAGCCATTAAAGAAAAAGTTAATTCTAAACACCCATCAACAGACGAAGTTGGCTCTCCACGATTTCGAGTTGACGGCGGTATGAATCTACTGTCCAAGTCGATGTGTTCAGAAAACATTTCAACGTGTGGGGTCCACAAGTTTGAGTTTTGTGTCGAAGGATTGCTCAATCCTTATCTCACCATGTACTTTCACATATTTGAAAGTCCCGACACACAATTCTCAGAATGTATAACTAAGGACATCGATATAGAGACTAACACACTTTATGTGAATCTTAACTATACTGAAGACTGCAATGGACAGGTGAACATTGAATGTGTCATTCACTGTAAGTTTATATTTATGTAATTCACTGTAAGTTTATATTTATGTCATTCACTGTAAGTTTATATTTATAAACACAAATATGTGTGTTTTACAAAATTATTTTTTTAAAAAGTTGATAGACGTTTTTTGAAAAAATATTGTATGCTTTTTAGTTTTAGGGTAACCTCTATAGAAACCAAAATTCTATCATTAATAAGCCCCACACATGGATGTTATAAGTTTAAAACAACACTTATGATTATATAGTTTCCTTTGTTTATTAAAAAAACCTGAACATAAAACACGATGGAATTCGAGTGGGAGTGCGGAAGGGGGGGGGGGGCTCGGGTTGATGTTCCCTCCCCAGATAAGTTTTGATAAATTCAAAATGAAGTCGTACATTTTAGCGCTTACCTGAATTTATATTTGCATTATCATACACGTAAGCGGACAGCAACAGAAGAAATGTTTCTGGAAGTTAATATAGTTTTTATATTTAAAAAAAAAAATTCAAACTGTTTATTTATTTACACCACTTCATTAATAAATGAATAAAAAAATATTCACATGAAAGCCACTTTTTCGTCACTAAAATTACAGCTTACATCCATATGCATGTTGAACAAAAGGGACATATATAGCTGTTGAAATAAAAGGGCAAATTCTAACACTAAGACCAGGTTCAAAAGAAACATAAAACGAATTTTTGAATACACTATTTAAAATGTAAATGTTTCTTTTCATTCCAACAGTTAAAAATTGCGCAGGTAAGTCAAATGAATTGAAATTGTTAAAAGAAAGAAATGATAAGAACACTACTAAATTAATTAATGGTCGCTTTATCATGATATATTTTGAATCTGAAAAATTCCAATTATGGAAATTATTAAAAACAACACAGTAAAATAAAACTGAGCCGTGACTCGTTTTGTTGTAAACCTGATTTGATGGCCAGCTCCCTGTTTATTGTGACACACTGTTCTGATTGGACCCTGGCTCTGAAGCCTGCTCGATCGATTTCTGTCAAATTTCTATTTTCCATTTTCCAGCAACATCACCAAGTGCCTACTTCCTAATGACATCACTAATAAATAGTTAACTATTATTTTTAGATTGATCCTACTCCGTCTCTCTTTCAGTTGTAACTAACGAGACGTTAAATGATTTTTGGCATCTTACCATACCTCATAACACTGGACAGATCAGATATAACACAGGAAAATAAGATATCACGCTGGATAGATAAGATCTGACACTGCACAGATAAGATATAACACTGAACAGATACGATTAACACTTAGTTGTGAAAACTAACTTCTTCAATAAAGAAATATTATCACTTCTTTCTATAAAAGCAGGGCATTTTAACACACCCAAAATACATAAAGTGTTTCTATACTTCATCCACACGTTTCTTTACTACTACCACAAATTGTTTCTTCACTAATGCCACAAGGTTTTTCTTCCCTACTACCACAAAATGTTTCTTCACTACTACATCACAGTGTTTCTTCACTAATACCACACAGTGTTTCTTCACTACTACCACAACGAGTTTTAACCACACATTTTTCACTCACTAATACCACAAAGAGTTTATTAACTTCTATTACAAAGTGTTTCTTCACTAATGATACGAATTGTCTCTTCACTACAACAAAAAAGTGTTGTTTCACTACTATCACAAAGTGTTTCTTCAACACAGAGTGTTAACTCACTACTACCAAAAAGTTTTACTTCAGTACGAACACAAAATTGTTTCCTCACCACTACCACAAATTGTTTCTTACACAACAAACTGTTTCTTCACTACTATCACAAAGTGTTTCTTCACCACACATGTTTTCTTCACTACTACCACAAAGTGTTTCTTTTCTACTAGAAAAAAATGTTTTTAACCACAAAGTGTTTCTTCACTACTACTACCGAAAAATATTTTTTCAATGCTACCACAAAGTGTTTCTTCACTAATGCCAAAAAGTGTTTCTTCACTACTATAACAAAGTGTTTCTTCACTACCAAAACAAAGAGTTTCTTCACCATCAAGTGTTTCCTCACTGTTACCACAAAGTTTTTCTTCACCACAAAGTGTTTACTTACTACTACCACAAAGTGTTTCTTCATTTCTAACACAAAGTGTTTCTTTACTACGACCACATAATGTTTCTTCACTACTAGCACAAAGTGTTTTTAACCACACAGTGTTTCTCACTACTACCACAAAGTGTATCATGACTAATGCTACAAATTATTTCTTCACTACTAACACAAAATGTTTTTAACCACAAAATGATTCCTCACTTCTTCCACAAAAACGTTTCTTCCCTACTACTACAAAGTGTTTCTTCACTAATGCCACGAATTGTTTCTTCACTACTACCACAAAGTGTTGTTTCACTACTATCACAAAGTGTTTATTCAACACAGAGTGTTACCTCACTACTACCACAACGTTTTACTTCAGCACGAACACAAAGTGTTTCTTCACATCTACCACATAGTGTTTCTTCACATCTACCACATAGTGTTTCCTCACAACTGCGACATTGTGTGTCATCACCGCAAAGTGCTACGTCACTAACATCACAAAGTGTTTCCTCACTACTGCAACAAAGTGTTTCCTAACAACTAACACATTGTGTTTTATCATCAAAAAGTGTTACGTCACTAATAACACAAAGTGTTTCCTAACTTCTACCACAAAGTGTTACTTCACTACTACCACAAAGTTTTTCCTCACCACAAAGTGTTTCTTCTCTCCTACCACAAAGTGTTATTTCACTGCTAGCATAAAGCTTTTCTTCACTACTATCACAAAATGTTTTTCCTCTTTATTACCACAAAGTGCTTCTTCACCACAAAATGTTTCCACACTACTACCGCGAAGTGTTTCCCCACTACTACCACAATTATTTTTTTCACTACTACCACATATAATTTTTTCAACACAAAGTCTTTCTTCACCACAAAGTTTTTCTTCACCATAAAGTGTTTCTTCACCACATAATGTTTCTTAATTACTAAGACAAAGTCTTTCTTCACTACTGCAACAGTGTGTTTATTTACTACTACAATAAAGTGTTTCTTCACTACTATCGCATGGTATTTCTTCACCACAAAACGTTTTTCCTTACTATCAGAAAGTGTTTCTTCCCTACAAAGTGTTTCTTCATAACTACCACAAAGTATTACTTCCCTACTACCACAAAGTGTTACATCACTACTACCACAAAGTGTTACATCACTACTACCACGAAGTGTTTCTTTACCACAAAGTGTTTCCTTCCTACAACCACAAAGTGCTTCTTCAAAACAAAGTGTTTAATCCTTACTACCACAAAGTGTTTTTCCCCCTAAAGCATTTGCTCACTACTACCATAAAGTAGTTCTTCACTACTAACGCAAAGTGTTACATCACTACTACCACAAAGTGTTTCTTTACCACAAAGTGTTTCCTCCCTACAACCACAAAGTGCTTCTTAAAAACAAAGTGTTTAATCCTTACTACCACAAAGTGTTTTTCTCCCTAAAGCATTTGCTCCCTACTACCATAAAGTAGTTCTTCTCTACTAACGCAAAGTGTTACATCACTACTACCACAAAGTGTTTCTTTACCACAAAGTATTTCCTCCCTACAACCACAAAGTGCTTCTTCAAAACAAAGTGTTTTTTCCCCCTAAAGCATTTTCTCACTACTACCATAAAGTAGTTCTTCATTACTACCATAAAGTAGTTCTTCACTACTACCATAAAGTAGTTCTTCACTACTACCATAAAGTAGTTCTTCACTACTACCATAAAGTAGTTCTTCACTGCTACCATAAAGTAGTTCTTCACTACTACCATAAAGTAGTTCTTCACTACTACCATAAAGTAGTTCTTCACTACTAACGCAAAGTGTTTGATCACTACTACCAACATTTGTTTCCCCACAAAGTGTTTCTTCACCACTAAGTGTTTCCCCACTACTACTACAAAATGTTTCTTCACTACTACTACTACAATGTGTCTCTTCACTATTACCTCAAAGTGTTTCTTCACCACAAAGTGTTTCCTCACTTCTACAACAAACTGTTTCTTCACTACTGCCACAAACTGCTTCTTCACTACTACCACAAATGTTTTCTTCACACCTACATCAAACTCTTTCTTCACTACTACAACTACTGCCTTTAGTGTTATTGAAGCACAAAATTTGTATTCACTTTCTGTAGACAAAAGTCTCAGCACCTGCGCTAAATTTAAACTCTACTCAAATATTTAGCTATAATATTTCAAGTTAGCCTTTTTAGGTAACACCAGCGCAACCTAAATATTGTATTTTACCAATCCAAAAAAAAAAAGGGGGGGGGGTGTATCATTGAAAAATAAATGATATAAATTTAGCCATTTGTTATTCCTTAAAACAATATGGATTGTAATTTATATCTTGCATTAGCTAATTATATGCTTTAATTTAACAAAGTTCATTAATTGTATATCTATTATAAATACACATTTTCATCAAGTGATTCATACACATTTACATTTGATATCACCTAAGATAAACAATGTCATATAGATCTGTAAGTTTTATACAGGAGCCTCAAACTGACGTTATTTCAAATATCGACATTATAAAATAATGTTAACATTAAAACGTATTACCAGTTGGAGATCCAGTCACGATGACAGTTGATGAAGGGACCAATCTGTTTTCTCTCACCGAGTGTTCAGCCACGCTGGTCATCGGCGTGGACCACACACTAAAGTTTTGTCGTTTTGAGTCTACCCGTGGTCAACTGGTCATCACAAAAGATGGAGTTGTACTCAAGAACTCGTCCTCTGACCAGTGCCTTACTGAAGTGTTTCCAATCTACGAGGAAAAGATTGAATATAAATTATATTACATTAAGAAACCATACAAAGATATTTCTTACAAGTGCACTTTTTATGGTAAGTAATTCAACGATGTAACAATAATTTTTAAAAAAGATTTTTTTAAACGTTAATATTTACAATAAATACTATGTTAAATAAAACAAAACAATAAAACATGTTGAATGCAATTTAAAATTTATATTAAATTCCTTTTATTTGAAAAGGATTCTTCGATACAACACATATGGGTATGAAAATAAATTTAAAAATTATTATTTTTCTTGAAGTTTAGCATTTTTTTATTGTTACATTATTTTTTTAAATAAACTTCATCTAATGGGAGGGACGTTTTTACATGACAAATCAACAAGTAACTTAACCTGAACGCCCCTGGAAGACATTTGAAAATAGTGTTCATTTCATATAAATAAATAAAGGTCAAATGTAAAAGCGTTCTTATTTTATTTGTATTACAACTTTTGCTTATTTGTTTCAAATTGTATTCGAATTATTTCCAGTCGTTTCTTGTTTCATTTCACATCAAATAAGTATTTTTTAAAAATTTTGTAGACGTGTGTCATGAACATTTTTAACAACCTTTAATAAAGATGTTGGGTAACTCAGGATTTGAAAGTTTATTCAAAGTATGCCAAAACCAAAAATGATTATCCAAAGTCATCTTTTAAAATGTTTGATTATAAAATAAATTATGCTCCTGGCTTTCGGTTCCACGACAATTCTACAAGTTTTCCTTTTGGATCTAAGTGAGGGCGTCTGGTAAAATTCAATTATGTTTATTGAAACATAAATTCTGTACTTATTCAAAGAACAAAGTTCTGAGCTACTTGACTTTTAATTTATAAGAATTACTGCTGATAAGGGATGACATGTAATAGATTTATTAAATGTTAATTCCTTATTTTTACTTTGTCGTTCAAAAGACTTTTCATATACCACATTGACAACGCACTGTCGACATTGTGATAAAGGTAAGTTGAGACAGTGACTTGATATAAGGGTATGATAATAATGTAATGATATTGTAATGGTTTGTGGCTGGATATTGTAAAATTCTTCCACCATAACCCCCCCCCCCCCGAATTCACCCAATTTGCAGTAGGATAACCCGAGTAATCTCCTTTGTTATTACTGGATTCCGCCGTGCGACAGCTCAAGCAAAATCGGGATTTTTGTATTCACCCCTTCTCACCTATAATTTTTCTGGGTGGAAGTTCGAACCCGTAATATTAGACTGTCATTGGAGGGGAAAACAAACAACTTTTAACCCAACCAATTAAAATCATTTCCCAACTTCAATAAATAGCAGGAGCAGATTAGAATCTGTCTTTTTACGATCCTTTCATTTGATTGTGAACGCGGTAGCCTACTAGACGTAGGACTTCATTAGCGTAAGACTTCATTAGCGTAAGACTTCATTAGCGTGATCATCAGCTGCAACATAATAATAATAATAATAATAATAATAATAATAAAGTTCATTTGAAAAATCACGCTTCATCCCCAAAGGCTCGAAGCGCGGTACAAAAACTAAGCAGGGAGATAATAACAAGCTGGAAAAGATTGTAGACATCATCATTCCAGCAGGTGTTTTCGAAATAGATGAGTTTTTAAATTTGTTTTGAAGGACTCCAGCGTCTGGTTGTTTTTGAAAGCGTCTGGAAGGGTGTTCCAAATGGTTGGGCCAGCAAATGCGAACGTGCGCTTTCCGTAAGTTTCAAGGCGAACACGCGGTATCGAGAGTTTGCCACTATCGGATGAGCGGAGTTGTCTAGTGGGTACATAAGGCGTCATGAGCGCTTGGAGATAGGACGGCGCCAGGTCATGCAAGCAGCGGTAGCACAGAGTTGCGATTTTGTACTCTATACGAGCGCGGACCGGCAGCCAATGCAATTCTATCAGAAGAGTTTTAGCATGGTCGAATTTGCGTTTACGAAGAACAATTCGAGCCGCATTATTCTGTGCTTTTTGAATTTTATCAAGGAGCGTAGCTGGAAGACCCACCATGAGAGCATTGCAGTAGTCCATGCGTGATAGCACGAATGCAGACATCAGCCTCTTTGATGCATCCAACGTTAAGAAGGGTCTGATATGACTAATTCTGCGCAGCTCTAGAAAAATCGCCTTGCAAATCATGTTAATGTGATTTTCCATAGTTAGTGTTCTGTCTAAGTAGACACCCAGGTTTCGCACTGTTTGAGCAAACTCAATCTGCACGCCTGAGAGAGTAAAGGATGGAGGATCTTTTAAAGATTTTAATTTTTGAGCGGTAGCAATGGGGATCACCTCAGTCTTTTCATCATTCAATTTGAGCTTGTTTATTGTCATCCAGTGCTTAACTGACTCCACTGTCTTCTGTGTCATATTAAGAAGCTGAGGGAACTGAGAGGGGATCACGGATTTCTGAAGTTGGGTATCATCCGCGAACATGTGATATACCATGTCAAACTGCTTGATCACTGCACCCAGGGGCTGAACGTACATAGTGAAAAGCACCGGGCCTAAGACCGAGCCTTGGGGTACACCGAATTCAATAATGGATTTCTTGGAGGTCAAGCCGTTTGTGATAACTGATTGGACCCGATTTGTCAGATATGAGCGGAACCATCTCAGGACGGTATCGGTGAAACCGAACGTATATTGCAGACGTTGGAGAAGTATGCCGTGGTCAAGCGTATCGAATGCTGCCGATAGATCCAGTAACGACAAAAGGGATACCTGGCCCTCACCACAAGACGACAGAAGGTCATTTACGACGCGCAACAGGGCTGTCTCAGTAGAGTGATGCGTTCTGTATGCTGACTGAAAAGGCTCAAACAAGTCACACCGAGTGAGGTGATCCAGGAGGTGTCGAAGAACGACCCTCTCTAAAATCTTTGATAAAAATGGTAGATTAGAGACGGGGCGATAATTTTCCAACAGATTAGGGTCGAGATTTGCTTTCTTTAGCAGTGGAGTTACAACCGCCTCCTTAAAAGAGGATGGAACAAAACAAGTTTTCAAAGACTGATTTACATAGAATACTACCTGGTTGTGTTCTTACTGAACCGAAGCACCTTGAAGCTGGAACTAGGGGATCCTTTTTCACGTCCTGAATGACCTGAAGATTCAGGGACTCTTACCACACCAAACTACATACAGCTACCAAAAGGACGCCGAGATTCAGGGACTCTTACCACACCAAACTACCTACAGCTACCAAAAGGACCTCAAGATTCAGGGACTCTTACCACACCAAACTACATACAGCTACCAAAATGACCTCAAGATTCAGGGACTCTTACCACACCAAACTACATACAGCTACCAAAAGGACGTCGAGATTCAGGGACTCTTACCACACCAAACTACCTACAGCTACCAAAAGGACCTCAAGATTCAGGGACTCTTACCACACCAAACTACCTACAGCTACCAAAAGGACCTCAAGATTCAGGGACTCTTACCACACCAAACTACCTACAGCTACCAAAAGGAAGTGGAGATTCAGGGACTCTTACCACACCAAACTACCTACAGCTACCAAAAGGACCTCAAGATTCAGGGACTCTTACCACACCAAACTACCTACAGCTACCAAAAGGAAGTGGAGATTCAGGGACTCTTACCACACCAAACTACCTACAGCTACCAAAAGGACCTGGAGATTCAGGGACTCTTACCACGCCAAACTACCTACAGCTACCAAAATGACCTCAAGATTCAGGGACTCTAGCCACACCAAACTACATACAGCTACCAAAAGGACGCCGAGATTCAGGGACTCTTACCACACCAAACTACATACAGCTACCAAAATGACCTCAAGATTCAGGGACTCTTACCACACCAAACTACATACAGCTACCAAAAGGACGTCGAGATTCAGGGACTCTTACCACACCAAACTACCTACAGCTACCAAAAGGACCTCAAGATTCAGGGACTCTTACCACACCAAACTACCTACAGCTACCAAAAGGAAGTGGAGATTCAGGGACTCTTACCACACCAAACTACCTACAGCTACCAAAAGGACCTCAAGATTCAGGGACTCTAGCCACACCAAACTACCTACAGCTACCAAAAGGAAGTGGAGATTCAGGGACTCTTACCACACCAAACTACCTACAGCTACCAAAAGGACCTCGAGATTCAGGGACTCTTAACACCCACTTTGTGGTTTTGGCTTCATTAAATTAGTCCCATAGACAGAGTGTCAAGGGGATATCTCAGACGAGAGGTACCTTTCAAAGTCAAATGATAAGTCAGATCATCACAGATATACACACTAATTGTTCAACATGATCTCTGAGATTAAAAATCACTAAACAGTTTATGTATGAGGGTTTGGGAAAGTATTAATTGGATGTATTCAAGAAAGTATATCCAGTTCAATTATATTCAATTATTTCTGTACCAACTCCACAGGATCATCAACTCGATGGAGATTTGCGATCATTGTTACAACAGCCATAGCTTTCGTGGCTATGTTTTGTTGTTACTGTAAGTTAAAATTTGATACGCTATAAATAATAGTCATAGTTACCGTTTTTTTCACGTAGTCACGTTGATAAAATTATGTTTAAAAACTAATAATTGATATTAATGGAAACAAAAAGAAAAAAAAACTACTTTAAATATATCGCACTAAATGATTCACGTATTTTTATTTTTATCTTTAGTTGTTGCCAAAGACAACCGTGGAAAGAAAAGATCGCCGCGTAAGCAATTTTATTTTAAATCTTGTCTTTTAAAAACTTTATTTTTTTAAACTGATTTCATTAAATTATAAAATTTAAATAAATATGATCTGAATCGGTTGTAATGTAATTTTTTCTTAAATACTTTGGACACGGGCTGGTCTTGAGACTCTAGCGCAGGGGGCCCTCAAACCTTTTAAACATGGGGAGAGATCAGTATCATCACACCAATCGACTCATATTTGCGGACATGTCATTGATTGGGTGAAACTTAGGACTCAAAATGGTTTAGTTACCTCTACTTCAATTACTCAAGAGCTATCCTCAGACCACTTCTGTGTTGTTTGCGTAGAGTTAGTACCCTTCTCATCTACATCAGTTCAGGGAGGTCCGTAGTGTGCATGCCAGAAATAGGGATGCCTTTAAGCACGATCTCAGTTTAGAAGTGTCCCACACCCTCTGCCATACTTTGGAAACCCTAGACAGTGCCTTGCTCGCTGTGCTAGACCGGCACACCCATTTCCCCCCGAAATAGGTCAGCACGGTCAGCTGCCTGGTATGCGACCATCAGAGAAGAAGTACGCAGTGCCAAGAAGAAGCGACGAACTGCGGAAAAAAAATGGTTGAAGTGAGGACTTGCTGTTTATAAGCAGATTATTCCGATGCTAAAAAGCGTATGACTAAGATTGTTTATCGTGATTAGTCTTTGTATTTTAGCAATATGATCATTATGGGTCAAACCAGTAGGCAGTTGTTTGACGTCTGTAACCACCTCAATAGGAAATTAGTAAAACACATTAAGGTTAAACCTGAAAAAAGGAACGCAACAAAACAACGAACGTGTCGGCAGGAAGCCTTCATCAGCGAACAAACAAAACAGGAAGTAACAAAGTAACTCTTCTTCTTTCGGTGTAAACATTGTCTTGAAAATCAGATATTGTTTTGTAATTTTTTCACACGCAAAATAGCTGAAATTCGTGCTGAGCTTGATCGTCTTGATGTATCACCCCTTGACCTTCCTCCTTATTGTTCTGGCTTTAGTTCACATTTCGATGTTGTTAAGCCTGTTTCAGAACAAGAGGTCAATAGGGTATTCTAAAATCTATACCCACGTTATGTTCTCTCGACCCCATTCCCTCTCCATTGTTGGTTGAGTCTTTGGATTAATTTTCCCTAACGATAACCCATATAGTCAATGTGACATTGTCTTCTGGCATTGTTCCCTCTCGTTGCAATGGACAGCGGTGATGTCTCCATCCTGATCCTCTTAGATCTCAGCGCGGCCTTTAATGTCGCTGACCTTGAAATACTTTACAAAATACTCTAAAATTACTTTGGAATTTCTTGTTCAGTTTCGGCTTGGATTCGGTCCTACCTCTTCGATAGAACGCAGGCAGTCGCTGTTGCAGGCCGTCTCTCCGGTAGTGCTGACTTGGTGTACGGAGTGCCAGAGGCATCCGTTCTGGGTCCTTTCCTATTCACAATGTATACCAGGCAATTTCACCTTCTGTTCGGAAGGCATGCTGTTGAGAACCAGTCATTCGCAGATGACATGCAGCTAGATAAGCATAACGTTTCCTCTCTTGTTAATTCTGCAATCCATAATTTGCAGGGGTGCATTGGTGATGTCTAGTCATGGATGACTATAAGCAATTTAAAGCTAAGCGATGACTAAACGGAAGCACTCCTCATTAACAATCATGAATCATCCTCTAACTCAGCTCTTACCATCTCGCTTCATGTAGGTAGCTCCGATAAAGTGTTCACATCTTCTGCTAGAAATATGGGTTACATACTTTCTGACAACATGTCTCTCAATAATCATATTTCCCCACATCTGTCGTTCTGTGTACACCCATATCCGTCAAATAAGCTCCATCCGCCACTACTTCACAGTCATGGCAACAAAAACACTAGTCTGAGCTCTTGTTCTCTCTCGTCTTGAGTATTGTAGCTCTCCTCTGTCAGGTAAACTAAAAAATGTCATAGAAAAACTGCAGAAACTTCAAAACTCAGCTGCTAGATTAGTTCTAAAGACAAAGAAACGTGATCACGTTACTCCCCTACGTAACTCACTTCAATTCATTGGCACCCAATATAAAGGCACACATTGATTACAAGCTGTCTGTTCTCTGTCAAAACTTTTTATCTGGTTCCAGCCCTTCCTATCTTACTGAACTTTTTACTGTCTATTCATCCCTTTAAAAACTTCGTTCCCCCGCAGACATGCGCATTCTTTCTTTTCACAGAAAACGCACTAAAACATATTTTGAACGATCTTTATCTCTCTGTGCCCCAAGACAATGAAATTCTCTCCCATTACACATACGCAATATGATTTTGTGATTATGAAAATTTATTTGAATATGACATAATTAGTCTAACAAATTCTCAACAAACTGTGGGCTGAAATTGAGTACTTTATCCGTGACGTCATTTGCGTGGATTCACTCACCTTATTTTTTAAAATATTTTTTTAAATAGAGTTACATTTTCATAAATATGTTAATAAGCGCCGCCAAGCGGCGCCATTTTTAAAGATAATCTTAGAGGGTGACCACGCTGTGTTTCATTAATTTTTGGATATTCTTTTCGTTGTAACCTGAAATAAGGTGTCTAAAAGTGTATTCCATGAAAATGTAAGTTGGGTTTTCATTACTTCTTTATTTTATAATTAATTTTGGCCACTTTTCTTTGTTTTTTTTTTAATTTTCCTACTTTTCAGGGTCAAAGCCCAGCGCCACGTTAGGTTAAGGAGAGTGTCAAAACGCTAGTTCCGATAGGGTCAAAACCCTGTTAGGGAGAGGGTCAAAACCCTGTTAGAGAGAGGGTCAAAACCCTGTTAGGGAGAGGGTCAAAACCCTGTTAGGGAGAGGGTCAAAACCCTGTTAGGGAGAGGGTCAAAACCCTGTTAGGGTGAGGGTCAAAACCCTGTTAGGGAGAGGGTCAAAACCCTGTTAGGGAGGAAGCTGGGTTCAGGTTAGGGTGAGGGATAGGTTTAGATCATTTTTTCATTTTTAAAAACTTTTTATTCGTAATTTTAGCAAAAACATGAGTTATTTTATTTTTCCACGGCCGCCATCTTGGTTGTCCCGACCCGTGAACACGTAAAAGTTCGCGGGTCGGGGCAACCAAGATGACGGCCATGGTAAAAGACGCGGAAAGATCTCTCAAAATTTACCAAACTGTGATTTATAAACTAAAATGTCACCATTGCTGGTCAAGGGATTAGCCAAAAGTGACTGTCTTCAACATGTTTAGCTAATTATGTGATTTCTGGGTTTGTACAGCATTGTTGATATTCGGTGCCATGTTTTTTACCACTTCCGGTCTTACTCAAAACGTAGCATAGCATATTCCTGCGTGTGCTCTCAGACTGATACACACCGGAATGACTTGGGGTATGTTCAAATACAATATTACATTTTATACCATTGTGGTAACGGCAGTGGCAAATATATTGTTCAACTGTGATTCCAAGAGACCAGAAATAGACGCTTTAATTGACCATTTAGACTTCAGTAAGAATACAGTTTTCCGTACAGCTGGTACTCACTGTGTGTCTGTAGACATTTTAAATAGAACATCTGGATTTTGCTCTACTCAGAGGCCCTTAGGCTTTCCAAGACTTGAACTATTATATCTGGCCTGCATCCTCCTGGCAAATTCGTACTCTCCTGGACCCAATCCTGGACCGAACGTCTCTACGAGTGCTGGCTCGTACCCGCTCATGTTCCAAATACCAATCATCATGATTCTGCGGGAATGTGACCTTGCTGTATGGTGGGAGGACTTAGGCGTTGCCTGTGAACACTGTTGGCAATCAGTGTTTCTTTCAGAAATTTTCCCCCGAGGGGGCACTTTTGACGTTCGGGGGGGCAGTGCCAGTTTTTCAGTGGCCAGAGGCGTAGCTAAGGGGTGGCAGATGGGACATATGTCCCCGGGCGCCAGACTAGCGGGGGCATCTAATGGGATATAGTGTTAATGGATGAAAATAATAGGTTTCAGAGTGTAGCCGGGGAGGGGGGGTGTTTAAATGAATCTTGTCCCCTGTATCAAAGACGTCAGTGACGTAGAAGTGGGGGGGGGCGAACATTTGGTCTTCCCATGTGTCATTTTTTCTTTAGATAGAGCGGCGGGATTTTCGGACATCTGCAGAGTTTCTATCGAGAAAGGTAGCGTGGCAAAAAAGTTAACCCACCTAGGGTGGCGCTAACACTAGGCACGCCGCTGGGCAGTGTATATATCAGCACCAAATTTGGCTGTCATGGCAAGTAATTTTTATCGGGAAGTAGGGCAGCAGAAAATGTGTGATTGTTTAACAATCAAAAGGTGCATTTTGGAGTATACATGATTCGAATGTTTTGATAAGACTTTCATTTGATCGGGGGAAATAATTTTTCAAGCGTCGGGGGAGACATTATGGCGACCAGTGCCAGACACAAACTAAATTCATTCTGGTTGTGGTGTGCCGAAGAAAATCATTTGACACAAGATTAGATTCAACCCGGTAGTCACATTGATTGACGTCAAGGAAAAAAAAAAGGGGGGGGGGTAGCAGAAATTGAGGAATCCGAAGAGTTTGAGCAAAAGTGAGGGCAGGGGTCACTTTAATTTAAAAATAATAAATTCAAAATGCAGTGATGCATTGTGGTGCAAATTTTTCTTCTTTTTCTGTCTATTAAGGGCCCACGATCAATTTATTGATCTTTATTGCTCCTAACCACTGCAAAGCAAGGGCGTAGTACTACCATACAAGATAAAAATGGCAAATGTTTTACCGAGGAAAATGATATCCTGAAAAGATGGACTGAATACTGCTCAGAGCTGTATAATGAAAATATAAAGATAGACCCAGAGATCCTTAATGTCCCCCCAGCAACGGACAATGAAAGCTTCCTCATTCTCCGCGCAGAAGTAGAAGCAGCAGTCCAAGCACTCCAAATAGGAAAGGCCGCAGGAGTATATAATATCCCTGCCGAGTTGGTGAAACAGGGAGGAGAAACAATGATAAATGCTCTAACCAATATTTGTAACAAAATATGGCTAACAGGGAAATGGCCCAAATCATGGACCCAATCTCTCATCATCACCCTCCCCAAGAAAGGTAACCTACAGCTATGCCAAAACTATCGCACCATTAGCCTAATAAGCCACCCAAGCAAGATCATGCTCAAGGTCATACTGAACCGACTAAGACCATATGCCGACAGAATCATTGCTGAAGAACAGGCGGGCTTTAGGCAAGGCCGTAGCACTACTGAGCAGATCCTAAACCTCCGGATACTATGTGAGAAATATGCTCAACACCAACAAAACCTATACCACGTCTTTGTAGATTTCAAGAAGGCATTCGACAGGGTTTGGCATGCTGCTGTATGGGCCACCATGAGGCACTACAACATCAACACAAACTTAACCAGAATGATACGAAGCCTCTTTGATAAGGCCACCAGTGCAGTCTTCTTCAACAATAACATCAGAGAATAGTTCAAGACCACGGTTGGAGTACGACAAGGCTGCTTGCTCTCCCCCACCCTGTTCAACATCTTCTTAGAGAGAATTATGTCAGATGCACTAGAAACGCATGTAGGGACAGTCAGCATTGGTGGCAGAACAATCACCAATCTACGTTTTGCGGATGACATAGACGGACTGGCTGGAAGCGAGGAAGAGCTAGCCAATCTAGTAAAGAGTCTCGACAAGACTTCATCCATAAGGAACTTTATAAAGCCAGCCACTGCAATACCTGGCCTACACAGACGATATAGCGCTACTTGGTAGAAACAGCATTGAGGATATAATTAAAACTTTCAGGGAACTTGAAGATGTGACGGTCAAAGCTGGTTTTGGTGTAAATAAAGCGAGGGCAAGATATATGATAATGTCAGGAAATACGCACTGATGACAACATCAATATGAACAACTACACCTTTGAGAGGGTAGCTACTTTCAAATATCTAGGGGTGACTATAAATAAGCAAGAGGAAATACAATCGGAGGTGCAAGAAAGAATAACAGCATTCAACCGTTCAATATAATTTGAAAACAGATTGCACATGTTTATTTCTTAGCAAGAACTATATTTAATTTACAGACATTTATATCGATGAAAAGGTAGTTTAATACAGGGTTATTAAAAAGTCTTTCAACTTTTGCAGCTGCAAAATGTAATTAAATAAAAGATACCGATATCTGCGAATCAGAAAAAGTAAGATTTAGCTTATGATCAGGAGCGGCCAATTTTCAAAACAATACCATATTTATAATCGATATCTGCGAGCCTGTAACAAGATTAACCTGAACGCTATGGATCATCAATATATATCGAACAAAGCTATATTTTATTTGTTCCAATAATTGTAATCGATTAAAGGCACACATTTCAATAACTTTTAAAAATTTTATAAAAATTAAATTTAGAGTATTTTTTTTAAATTATTTTTTCTTACACATTTTCCCCCGGGGGGCACTTGACTTGCTCCGGGGGGTACCGCCCCCCCGGAGGTATGCCTGAAAGAAACACTGTTGGCAATGGTTCCATGGTCAATGCCAAAGCATCGACACAGCTTATTACAACCAGCATGCTGAAAATTCTGGCGTGTGATGTTATTGTACTGTATGCGGCGGACGGATTAGCCAGTCTGTGTTTTACCTCCGTAGTGCAGGTACAGACTCTACCTTTTGACCTGCATAGTGCATGGACAGACTCTACCTTCCCAGATTTCTCTCTGAATCCCTCATGCTCCACACCAACGGACATTCGAAGCTTTCAGGCACCTCACTGTTCAACTCCTATGCGCTGCAGTGAGCAAGAAAAAGGGAAACACAGACCGTTGTGCATATTGAGCGTGAACATTCACTCTGCATGCGGGAAGAGAGTAGAGTTAGCAAACATGATCAACAGCCTAACATCTGACATCATACTGGGCACAGAAACATGATTGAATCCCTCCATTACCAACGCAGAGTTTGTATCAGATAATTACAAATTATTCTGGCGAGACGGAAATGACAGAGGAGGATGAGTACTTGTTGCTCTCCATCACAACCTGGACTGTCACGCTGCTGTGGTTGAAGGTGAAGCTGAAGGGTAGACACACACATTACTTTTGTGCCTATTACAGACCCAACACATCAGATGAACCAAGCCTTAGGAGGCTCGAGGTATCGCTTCAGAGAGCAACATAAGTCGAAGAACGCTTTTCTCCTTATTTGGGGGGGGGGGATTTTAACTTTCCTAGTTGGAACTGGCAGATTCCTGCCTTAAGCCTAAGTCCCCAAACATTGTCCTACACTCTGACTTCCCGTGAAATGAATTAGAAGGCATAGTCTATCAAAGTATATATAATATATCGACATTGCTAGATGAACATAAGGATGCTAAGATCCAACGTCTCGTCATTCTGTAGTTTCTAATTTTTATGTGGAGCGCAGTTAGCTTAACCCTAGGCTCAGGTAATTCAATATTTTATTATATAAAACACCTAATAATAATAATAATAATGTCTAAATTTCATTTAAAAAATTAAATAAGAATGAATTCAAGGTTTAAGCCTGCTTTATAGAGCAGTATTTTTTAAAGTGTGGTCCGCAGACCAGCAAAGTTCCTTGTCGGTCAGCACAACATAGTTATATTTTGGTCAAATTAGAAAGAAAATGTAAGAAATCTATCTGGCAATGGTCCTCGATGCAATTTCAAAACATGTACATTGGTCCGTGAAAACTTACAAATTCGGGAAACGCTGGTTTTAGCGGATGGCGAAAAAAACTTTAATTTGCAATATTATGAAATAATTAATTGTTAATGTAGTTAAATTTCAGTAACAATAATATTTATACATATACTTCAGACATTTAAAAACTTATCAAAAATTGAAAAACAGGAATGTGTTTTCTTGACATTTTATTATTTCTCTTAGAACTGTACGTTGAGACAAAACAGGAAAAAGGCGGTGAGTTACACATGCTGCATGAAAAGTAAAATAAATAAATTAACATTTTAGAAATTGAAATAACATTAAATTAACATGTCCATTACTTTTCAAACTATTAATTAAATAAACTAAAGGTATGTAATTTGAAATTAGATATTAATTATTTTCTATATATATAAAAGATTTATCATTTAGAAATTAAATGAATTTTTACGTACTTGTAAATTCAAACTTTAATTCGTTTAATATTTCATACGTTTTTTAAAATAACATTTCAGATGAAATTACAAAACAAGAAAAGAAAAAAGCCAGTACGGGTAAGTTAAATATGATTTGAATATAAACCACTTTCTACTCTGAAGACATGTCCACTGTGGAAAATAAATAAAGAAGAAATTGGAAATTAGATCAAATTCACATTTTTCTAGATGACGATTTAAAAAAAAAATCGAAAGCTGTTACGGAATATAATAAAAAAAACTATACTAAATAACTTGTTGAAATTTTTTAAAAATATATTTCAGTTGGAAAAAAAAAATTAGTAAATCCGAGGAGACTACCAAAGACCGCATTCCATGATTTCATCTCTGTATTCACATACAATTAAGTTAAGAGCAGAAATCAATAGATGCTTAATTCTTTAAAATACAAATATTATTTTAAAAAATCCTATCACATTGGATAATCCCAGCAACAATTTAATTTGTTTGCTCTATATTGTAGTTTCGGAATCAGACATGGAGTCGTCTGTCGATTATCTGGGTAAGTAAAGAAACAGTTTGTGTTGGTTCATGGATGTAATGTAAAGTTTTTAGTTTTTGTTGGTTCATGGATGTATTGTGAAGTTCCTTGTTTGTGTTGGTTCGTGGATGTAATGTAATGTTATTAGTTTGTGTTACTTCATGGATGTAATGTGAAGTTATTCGTTTGTGCTGGTTGATGAATGTAACGCGAAGTTATTAGTTTGTGTTGGTTCATGGATGTAATGTCAAGTTATTGAGTTCAAAGTTATTTTTAATAAAAATTGAACGGCAATTAACAAAACCCCAATCCAATTGATTTATGTTCAATGTTGTAACTGACATAAACAGATATTTAAAAGGACAGACACAATTTATGATACGTCACCAGCCCTGGGCATGTAGTAATACAATTATTTCTGATACGTTCCTCTAGTGTACATATTTAGACCGACCAGATCTTTTGTACACTTTTAGCCCTGCTCAGTGCTTGTTGTGTGCATTCTAAGGCCCAACGGTTTTTTTATGGTGTACATTGTTAGGTAAATCAGATCTTGTGCACACTATTACGCTTGAATAGTGTTAGATGTGTACATTCTTAGGCCGACTGTTTTTATGGTGCTATTTGTTAGGTCGATCAGTTTTGATGTACAAAATTAGGCTGACAAGTTTTTGTGTACAATATTGGGCTGACCAGGTTTTGTGTACAACATTAGGCTGACAAGTTTTTGTGAATAATATAGGCTGACCAGTTCTTGTGTAAAAAATAGGCTGACTATTTTGTATGTACAATATTAGGCTGACAAAATTGTATGTACAAAAATAAGCTGACCAGTTCTTGCTATCAAAATTAGCCTGACCAATCCTTATGTACACTTTTTTGCCGGTCAATTATAATGGTGTCCGTTTTAAATATAAAAAAAAAAGAAAAAATCCTTCAACTATGTGCAAAAATTAATAACTCATTAAGATTTTTTTATCATTTAAAATTTTAAAAGTGAAATGAAACATTTTTTGTCTGCACGTGCGGCGAACGTTTTAAACTTTGTATAAGGAATAAATTAACATCCAAATTTTGTATCTGCCAGGTTATGAATCTGACAGGAAACCCAGTACATATTATTCAAGTAAGAAATGAAACATTAACAACTGTTAGACCAAATTTAAAGTAAAAAAGAGAAATAACTATCCCAATTTTACACATGACCATTTTTAAAAAAAAATTTTATAGAGCAACAGTCATAAGATTTTTTCATTGTTTACAAAATTATTATTTGTTTAGCATTCATATTATTTCTAATTATATTTCCAAGTTTTAAAAAAAACATTTCAAGTTAATTGGAAGGGTTACTTACTTCAAAAAAAATTATTATCAAATCAATTTTACATGAGAAAGATTACTTAAATATTTGCGTATTTTATAACCTGATTTATTATTTAACTTCTACTCTTTTTTTTAGATTTCCTAAAGATATGAATACGATGTTATCATATTTTATGTTTAACTTTTTTAATTTTAAGAAAAATAATCAAATTGTTCAAAATGCATTTTGTCAAATTAGTTACAAATACTCAAATGAATACAAATTTTTTATTTCCTCAAAAAGGCGAACACACGGAAAAGGCTCAAAGTGGCAACGATGATGATGATAATTCTAGTGGAACAAAAAACTATTCGACAGAGTGAGTCCTTGATGCTTATTCAATTCAAATGCGATTAGTAACTTAGAAGTTATTTCGATTCAAATGCGACTATTTACAAAAGTTCTGCTGTTGAATAGAGCAAACAAGTCACAAGGAAAGTAAAAAAAAAAATTCTAGTACATACACACGTTGATATCATTATTTCTTTCCTTGGTTTGGTGTCAGATAATTGGGTGGGCATTGTCAGTCACAAGAAGCGGGGTTAATGTGGGCTGGAGGGGACGGAAGTTTAAAAACGAATTTAACAATGTTTAGAAAAATATTATCTCTAAATTATAAATTTGTTTTAAATTCACAGATTATCATTCCGATGATGCACACATCTTGGTAGCAGTGGTCATCCAAGCGTAACAAAGATAAAATTAACCGTTATTATTGGTAGCAAGGCATCCAAGCGTAACAGAAGATAAAATTAACCCTTATTATTGGTAGCAAAGGCACCCAAGCGTAACAGAAGATAAAATCAACCCGTATTATTGGTAACAATGGTCATTCAAGTGTAACAGACGATAAAATTAATCCTTCTAATAGGTTAGACACATTTTTTTAAAAGATTAACTTTTATTACAGTGACACATTTGAAATGTCTGTGGTATGTTATTATTTTCTTATTTTTTATTCAAAATTTTTAACCAATGAAATAAAGATGTGAGGCACGAGTCAAGAAAACCCAATGATTTTTACACACGTTTTATAATTCTCTTTAATCAATCGCATAAGTTGAAAAATACCTTTTCACTTACTTTAACACGGCTTCAGCATCGCTCATAAAGACGTCCGCAAAGTTAAGAACCATGCTGGCAAGTGTGTACAAAGATAAGAACCGTGCTGGTAAGTGTGTACAAATATAAGAACAGTGCTGACAAGTGTGTACAAAGTTAATAACCATGCTGGCAGGTGTGTACAAAGATAGCAACCATGCAGGCAAATGTGTAAAAAGTAAGAACCATGCGGCAGGCGTGTACAAAGATAGGAACCATGCTGGCAAGTGTGTAAAAAGATAAGAACCATGCTGGCAAGTGTATACAAGATAAGAACAGTGCTGGCAAGTGTGTACAAAGATAATAACCATGCTGGCAGGTGTGTACAAAGATAGCAAACATGCTGGCAAGTGTGTAAAAAGATAAGAACCATGCTGGCAGGTGTGTACAAAGATAGGAACCATGCTGGCAAGTGTGTAAAAAGATAAGAACCATGCTGGCAAGTGTGTAAAAAGATAAGAACCATGCTGGCAAGTGTGTAAAAAGATAAGAACCATGCTGGCAGGTGTGTACAAAGATAGGAACCACGCTGGCTTGTGTGTACAAATATAGAATCATGCTTGCAAGTGTGTACAAAGATAAGAACTATGCTGGTAAGTGTGTACAAATATAAGAACCATGATGGCAAGTGTGTACAAAGATAAGAACATGCTGGCAAGTGTGTACAATGATAATAACATGCTGGCAAGTTTGTAAAACAATAAGAAAATGCTGGCAAGTGTGTACAACGATAAGAATCATGATGGCAAGTGTGTACAAAGGTAAAAATAAAGAAGGCAAGTGTTTACAAAGATAATAAACATGCTGTGTGTACAAATATATAATCATGCTGGAAAGTGTGTACAAAGATAAGAACTAACGCTGGCAAGTGTGAAAAGATAAGAATTATTCTTGAAAGCGTACAAATATAAGAACGATGCTGCCTAGTGTGTACAAGGATAAGAACCATTATGGCAAGTGTGTACAAAGATAAGAATCAAGAAGGCAAGTGTATACAAAATAAGAACCATGCTGCCTAGTGTGTACAAGGATAAGAACCATGATGGTAAGTTTGTACAAATATAAGAACAATGTTTGGAAGTGTGTACAAAGATAAGAACGACGCTGACAAGTGTGTACAAAGATAAGAACCATGCCGCAAAGTGTGCACAAATACAAGAACCATGCTGATAGTGTGTACAAATATAAGAACCATGCATGCAAGTGTTTACAACAATAAGAACATGCTGGCAAGTTTGTATAAAGATAAGAACCATGATTGCAAGTTTGTACAAAGATAAGAACCATGGTTGCAAGTGTGTACAAATATAAGAACCATGCTGGCAAGTGTGTACAACGATAAGAACATGCTGGCAAGTGTGTACAACGATAAGAACATGCTGGCAAGTGTGTACAAATATATAATCATGCTTGAAAGTGTGTACAAAGATAAAAACGAACGCTGGCAAGTGTAAAAAGATAAGAATTATGCTTGAAAGTGTGTACACATATAAGAACCATGCTTCCTAGTATGTACAAGGATAAGAACCATGCTGCCTAGTGTGTACACGGATAAGAACCATGATGGCAAGTTTGTACAAATATAAGAACAATGCTAGGAAGTGTGCACAAAGATAAGAACGACGCTGGCAAATGTGTACAAAGATAAGAACCATGCCGGAAAGTGTGCACAAATACAAGAACCATGCTGATAGTGTGTACAAATATAAGAACCATGCTGGCATGTGTTTACAACGATAAGAACATGCTGGCAAGTTTGTACACAGATAAGAACCATGCTTGCAAGTGTGTACAAAGATAAGAACCATGCTGGCAAGTGTGTACAAAGACACGAATCATGCTGGCAAGTGTGTACAAAGACACGAATCATGCTGGCAAGTGTGTACAAAGGTAAGAGCCTTGCTGGCAAGTGTGTACAAAGATAAGAGCCATGCTGGCAATTGTGTACAAAGACACGAATCATGGTGACAAGTGTGTATAAAGATAAGAGCCTTGCTTGCAAGTGTGTACAAAGATAAGAACCATGCATGCAAGTGTGTACAAAGACACGAATCATGCTGGCAAGTGTGTACAAAGATAAGAGCATTGCTGGGAAGTGTGTACAAAGATCTAAGGAAATAAATAAGATGCGTATTTATTGCAACTATCCTTTATGTACAACCCCTTTCTATTCATTTATATAATATACGCCTCTTTAAAATGTTTACATTTTTATCTCTTGTGTTCTTTTACCATAAAAATGTATCAATAAAGCAACGAATGCCATGTATGTATGTTTTAATTGTTCATCAAAATTATTCAAAATTTTACATTAATATAAATTATTTAAAAGCTTACATTAAAAAAAATAAGTATTTTTGGGAATGAAATCGTATTTAAAAATAAAACTGTCTTTATTTACACTCTTTTTTTTTTTGCTCACTTTAACGTAAAAACTCTGAAGTTTTGGTGGACGTTTTAGACGTAGTTTTCAAAGTCTTATCTCAATTAGAGATCAAGAAATGGGCCAAAATTGAGATGCAATATTTGACACGCTAAGGTCACTTAAAGGTTATCGTAGGTCACTGGTGACCGAACGACCTTGAAGGGTTCCAATGGTTATGTTTAGTTTCAGCGACCATGAGATCAGGAAGTGAGTCGAAATTGAGATTTAATATTTGACACTTAGGGGTCACTTAGGGGTTATTGGAGTCACACGTTTTAACGCAGACAACAGATAAACACAAAAGCAAGCCAAATACAAGCTTAAAAAACACTACTAAAATGATATTGCTAAAAAAATAGACCAACAATTAGTGTGGTGCACATTGATACACCGACCATTTATTATGGTGTACATTGTTAGACGGACTATTTATTTTGGTGCACATTGTTATACCGATCATTTATTGTGGTTCACATTGTTACACCGACTATATTTTGTGGTGCACATTGCTAGACCAACCATTTCTTGTGGTGCACATTTTTAGGCGGACCATTTATTGTGGTGCACATTGTTAGACCGACCATTTCTTGTGGTGCACATTGTTATACCGACCATTTCTTGCGGTGCACATTGTTAGACCGACCAGTTCTGAGTGTGTACACTGTTTGGTTTGAAGTGACCACCTCAAAATGCTGTTTAATGTAGAACTAAGTACGGTGTTACCACGCTTCGAAATTGGACTTTGGTAATTTGGCAGAGCCAACTGTTGTAGGAAAGAGCCCTCTACTTAGACCAGCCTCGCTTCAGTCAATATCCAATACGGTGACATCAATACAATGCACAGAAAGGCAATCACCAGAATGAATGTAAGACAAACAATTTAGACACCATTGGAAGAAAAGACTAAATGAACTTGTCAAGAGCGACGGCATTGGGAAAAGTCACCAAAAGACAATGTAAGATTTTCGTGCGGTGTAAATCTAATATACAGATAACTTGAAGCGGTTTAAAAATGCGAAAAGGCCAAGTGGGTGGGAACTTATGAAAATCTAAATCTAGCACACAGGCAAAAAGTTTGGAGAGTAATAGATAATGTGTCTGCAATATGTAAACATAAAAATCCAAATCCACATTAGATCAATAGATGGCACTAAGGCGAGTTGTGTTAGGCGTGCACGGGCGCTAAAAATCTCCGTAAAACTAAAAGTAAATAATAAAAAACTGAGCGATGGACAAAGGCCAAGTACCAAAATATGCGTGGAAAGTGAGTTCCAGCCAAACGATTATGAAATAACAATGACGACTTTCAAAAACAATATCTGTGGACAGCAGGAGTTCTGCCGAAGGCATGGAAAAAGACAACGATAATAACTATTCTTAAAGATGGAAAAACCAGGCAAACGTCCGTCTAGCTATTGCTTGTGATTCTGTGAGAAGGAGCTCGATGGAGTCAGCAAAAGTCGACGCCATTCTGGAATCAGTAGACGACATCCATACACGTTGCGACGTGGTAATCTTCTAGTGAGTCCCATGCCAAATTCGCAGAACAATCGAGCAGATGGACGTGCTGGCAATACGGGTTACGGGGGGCCCTAAAATGGTGGCACATTTTCTTTATAATAAGAGGCGTCATTTTCGATTAACTGTGGAGTTTTGTGGTATATAGGCATGGGGGGGGGGGGGTGATGGGACTAAAAAATCTTGACCCGCTACTGACATCACTAACTGTAGCAGTTAAAATATAAAACATGGCGTCAAATAAATCGTGCCTCTGAGCTCCTCGTAATTTACATGTAGTGTTGATATTAATACTTCAATTGTTGCTTTTACATCTAAATCTAATATAAATAAATACATATACTTAATGATTACAACATGGTCAATATCTGTATCGCACAATAGACGTTCTCAAACTTTCAAAAAAAAGATATTTAAAATGATATTTAAGTAGAAAATTTGAGCAGGCTAAAATTTATGTAGTAAATAGTTGAACAAGTTATGTGGGAGCTTGAAACATAAAAACAGCAGCATACAAAGAAAACGTTTCGGCCAAGAGCCTTCTTCAGCGGACAGGATAAAAGAAGAAACAAAAAGATATAGATAAAGGAACTGAAGTGTTTGGAGTTCGCCATGAGTGCTATGATATTGACGGAACCAAAGATTTGTCTTCTATCTAAAAGTTTAAGGAATTAAATGAATTAATGGAATAGTCTTTCATAAGATTGTCCTTGTGTCTATCAAATAAGGGGCCATTCAAAAATATCGTCACGCAAATTTTGCCGATTACCCCCATCGTCACAAAATGTTAGATTGAACCCTCAAATCGACCGTCACAAATCTCTGCACCCACCCCCACCCCTCATAATAATTCCCTGTGTCAACAGCTGTCGTTTACAAAGCCTCAAGGAATAATTCAACTCCCAAGGATATCAAATTACTGCACCTGTGTAAGAAACATTTCACCAGAACAGTTGTTCTTAACCAGGGTGAAGTGCGGAATACCACAAAATTGTATTTCCTAGTTAATGCTTTTTTTTAAAAAATAAATCAGTTTTAATGCATTTTGATTATCAACTGTATATGTTTTTCTGATGAATTTTGTTTGCGCAATATTTGTATAGTATTTTTTTTCGTTTTAAAAAAAAGGAATTAAAGAAATAAAAATAAGATAAATACACTATTTAATTATTGTCATAATTTAAATTTTATTAAAATATTATTTATACTGTTGGTGAGGGGGATGTTTAAATCGGAGTGGGCCTGCAGCGATGCAAAAAGTTTAAGAATCCGTGCCTTAGAGCAGTGGTGGGCAAACTTTTTGACTCGCGGGCCACAATGGTTTCTAAAATTTGACAGAGGGGCCGGGTCAGAATAGGAGATTAATGTGTTTATGTGAACTAATATATATTAAATGTAAAAATCATTACATGAAAAGATTTGGCCTTTCATAGGCAGCAAAACACCATTTTGAATAGTTTATTGTAAAAATTGTTTTACAAATGTATTAATTTAATAACGTAGTAATAAACTTCCATTCAGTTTCAGTGGGAACAGTGTTGTTGGTCTCCTTTTTTTGCAAGTGCATCAATGTCTGGCATTATATTTGTTGTGGCAATTCTCAAGATAGATCCGAGGTGTTGGTCAGTTAACTTATATCTGTGACGGGCTTTGTTGATGTTCATGATGCTGAATATCTGTTCACACACATAGGTTGAGCCAAACAACGTCAGCATCTTCTGTGCCATCCTCCGGAGGTTTGGAAACGTGGCTTCGTTAAGTGAAGCATAAAAGTCGTTCAGTTTAAGAGAGTTAAACTTCTCCTTCAATACAGATTCAGACTGAAGATCTATCAGTTTTAACTGCAGCTCCAGTGGTGCATTTTCAGGGTCTCGTGACAGGGGACAGGACACGAGCTGAAGTGACTTTTCAATTTTTTCAAAGTCACAGAAACGACGTCAGAATTCTCCGTGCAGGTCGTCCAGTGATTTGCTGTATTTCTGCGCGTTTCGGGTCGCCTCTTTCTGCATGGCTAGAGTGGGGAAATGAGTGAAAGATTTGTTTGAAATTTGTCTGGAGAAAAGAGTCAGCTTGGATTTGAAGGCCCTAACATTTGTGTACATGTCGTGCACACATTGATCTTTCCCCTGTAGCTTGGTGTTCAGCTCATTCATGTGCGAAAGTATGTCCACAGCAAACGCAAAGTCACAAAGCCAGTTCTTGTCGCTTAGCTCGTGAAATTCGTCGGATCTCCCCATTAACTCCAAAAATGCAGTGATCTCCTCCTTCAGCTCCCATACTCTTTGAAAGTCGTTACCCAAACTTAGCCAGCGCACACGAGAGTGGTAAAGTAAGTCCTGGTGATCTGCATCGGTTTCTTCCAGGAACGCAATAAACTGACGATGCTGAAGTCCCCTTGCTAGTATAAAGTTAACAAGTTTTATGACTGGATTCATGACATGATTTAGCTGCAAAGTAGACTTACACAGAACTTCCTGATGAATGATGCAGTGAAGGAAAATAACATCCTGATCAGGATTTTCCTCTTTTACTTTTTCCTGCAATCTTTTTTGCAGCCCAACGTTTTTCCCAGTTAAATTTGGCGATCCATCCGTGGTGACATTGGCAAGTTTACTCCAAGGTAGCTTCATTCTCTCTATGACAGCAGACACCTGGTTATACAAGGCCTCTCCCCTCGTTTTTCCTTTCATGGACTCCATTGTCAAAAATTCCTCTGGGATTTCAGAACTGTCGCTAATCCCTCGGATAAAAATTAGTAGCTGTGCAGTGTCTTTTATGTCGTTACTTTCATCCAGTGCTAGTGAATAAAACTTAAGGGACTCCACCTTTTTGTTTAATTTGCCAGCTATATCCTTGTCAATCAATCATTCGACACGGTGAATCACAGTTCTGCATGATAAACTGATTTGTTCAAATTTGCATTTGCTCTCCGGACACAAGAGACCTGCTGTCTCAACCATGCATTCTTTTAAAATTGGCCTTCGGAGAAAGGCTTACTGGCCTTTGCTAATTTGAATGCCAGCAAAAAAACTTGCCTTAGTACTTGACTCTTGAATCGCAGTTTGTCTATGAAAAATATTTTGCTGAGTCTGTAAATTAACCGTCAATCTCTGAGCTGTAGTCGCCAGTTCTTGTGGAGACTGTTTACTAGCGTAGTTAGCATGTTTTGTGGTAAAATGGCGGCTGATGTTGTATTCTTTAAAAACTGCTATAGTTTCTTGGCATATCAGACATACAGCTGTTGATCGGACTTCAGTGAAAAAATATTTTGTTGTCCACTCTTTATTGAACACTCGGCACACACTGTCTACTTTTATTTTCTTCTGTCCGCTCATTTTTACTGAAGGGCTGAAAGTGCAAAGCGAAAAAATGAAGTAGAGAGTAACCGTAATGCATCACACTCAAGAAAATCACTAAAATAATGCTTCAAATGACAACAAGTAAACCTTGGTTTCGCTTGTAAACAATGAAGTATCACTCTTCTATGTAAAAGTTTTATTTAAAAATAGCTCTTAAAAAGTTTAAACGAGAAATAGCAAAGAAACAAACATGATATCGAAACGACGCAGAGCGCGTTGGTCCGCGGTTTTGAGAACGGCGGATGAACGCAGTGTGCGTTGCTCAGCGGCGAAAGAGTTAAAAATATAATGTGGACGAGTTCGGCGGGCCGGATTAAAAAGCCCAACGGGCCGTATATGGCCCGCGGGCCGTAGTTTGCCCATGTCTGCCCTAGAGCATTTACTAAGATCCCCCCCCCCCCCGGGTCATCCATTTTTTTCGTTCCACCCACTTCATGTGGTAATCCTACTTCTATGACTCACGTCTCCACATTTCGACATAAATTCTGTTGACTGTCAAAGTCACTACAACCATTGGTGAACACATCGGGATTAGAGAGACCACATGGGCCGTGTATCATACAGGATTTCACAATGTCATGCAGCCTCGGCTGGACATCTAAATGAGAGATTTCTGCAAAGATAATTTTGTCAGTTCTTTCATTCTGACAGGTTTTCTGCCCATGTGGTAGATTACTTTAAAACTTGAAACTCAATCACATGGAGGATTGCCTTAACACGCCAGGGTTTATGGTGATTTATTAAGTCTTAAAGTAGCAATCTCAATTTCAACTCAAAAATTCTTGCAACTAAATCATTCCGTTAGAAAGGTTACTGAGAGGTCGTAAGTTTCCCTGATTTCCTTCCATTTCTAATTACACGAGAATGTTACAATAAGTCATGTTTGCCATATTTCATGACCATGGACATATCATCTTGGTAATTTTGAAGCTATATTTCTTGGACTCCCTATTGAAATTCCAGGCAATATGTTAACGTCCTTTTAATTATGTTTGCTCTCAAATTGGCAAAGAACTGCATAGTCTTCAGCTCTTATAGTATTTTTATTTATTCGAAACCAATTCAAATGGTTTGATTTTGCCTTGCAATAGACATCAACAATGAATTGGTGAGATAGCTCTGGCCCAGTTCACAAGGTCGAATTCCTTTCAAATTTTCGGTTATACATTTGATGCAATTTTTGAATGACGCATTGTCACAACATTCAAATTACTATTTGATCAAATTCTCATTTTGTCCCAAAAAAAAAGAAACCACGCACAAAATAGAGCATTCAGAAATCAATGGACTACGATTAGTCGATTGTTTTGTCACGTGATACGTGTAAAAACAAGTAATACTTCCGGTAGGCTGTCTGCAACACACTAGTAGCTCACAAATTTTTCTTCAAACAACTTTCTTCCTTTAATCATGACTGATTTATAATTATTGTCACATTTAATGAATGTCATTTAAAGAAACGCGTGTATTCAAGAATATTTTGAAAAGTAAAATTTTAATAAACACTGGGGAAGCGCTGATGGAGACAAACATTTTGCTTTAGAATTAATGGCAATGGCTGATCAGCTGTTTATCTGTTGTTATGTGTTGTTATGTGTAGCAGAAAGCCTACTAATGGCTGGTACGTATCACGTGACAAAACAAGGAAGTGACTAATCGTAGTCCATTTGGCGCAAATTTAAAGCAAACGTGCAAGGAATTTGATAGCGTGATTTGACGCTTACTGTGATGAAGAACTGGTTAAAATTTCCATCATGAATGACAAAATGGTAAGAAAACAATTAAAGCTGCGACACATTTCCTTGGCCAACTGTTTTCTTCAGATTAATGGTCCACCATGAATCCTCAAACGTTAAAAGCAAACAGTTGAGCATTGGTTCACAGAGTTTAATCAGGATAGATGTATTTGGTAAAAGTGCACTATTTAATACATTTTTAAAAAATAAATACATATATTTAAGAAAATAAATAAAAAATAAAATAAAATGTATACATATATTTAAGAAAATAAATACAAATAAAATAAATATATACATATATTTAAGGGGGAAAAAATTAAATAAAAAATACATATTTTAAAAAAAAATATTTTTTTTAAAAATACATTTATATATTTAAGAAAAAAAAATACATACACATATTTAGGAAAATAAAAAAAAACATACATACATACATATTTAAGAAAATTAATAAAAATAAAATAAAATACATACATATATTTAAGACAAAATAAAATAAAATAAAATACATAAATTATATTTAAGGAAATAAATAAAAATATAATAAAATTCATATATATATTTAAGAAAATAAAGAAAAATAAAATACATACATATATGTAAGAAAATAAAGAAAAACAAAATACATACATATATGGAAGAAATAAAATAAAAATTGAAATACATACATATATTTAAGAAAATACATTTTTAAAAATAAAATACATACATATATTTAAGAAAAAAATATAAAAATAAAATGAAATACATCCATATTTAAGAAAATAAAAAAAAAATTAAATAAAATACATAGATATATTTAAGAAAAAAATTAAAAATAAATAAAATTGATACATATATTCAAGATAAGAAATAAATAAAAATAAATACATCCATATTGAAAAAAATTAATAAAAATAAAATGAAGTACATACATATATTTAAGAAAATTAATAAAATAAATATAAAATACATACTGCTATTTAAGAAAATAAATATTAAAAAATTAAATACATATATATATTTAAGAAAATGAAATTTGAAAAATGAAATACATACATATATTTTAAAAAATAAAAATTAAAAAATAAAATACATACATATATTTATAATAATAAAATTTAAAAAATTAAATATATGCACATATTTTAAAAATAATATAAAAAATACATAAATTATATTAACGAAAATATAAAAATAAATAAAATACATATATATGTTTAAGAAAGTAAATTAAAAGATAGGAAAATACATACATAGATGTAAGAAAATTAATTAAAATAAAATAAAAAACATTCATATATTTAAGAAAAAGAAATAAAATACATAAATATTTTTATTAAAATAAATAAAAAGAAACACATACATATATTTAAGGAAATAAAAAAATATAATAAAATACATACATATATTTAAGAAATGACAAAATATAAAATTCAAATATATACATATATTTATGAAAATAATAAAAATAAAATAAATACATACATAGATAAAAGAAAATAAAGAAAAATAAAATACATACAAATATTAAAGAAAATTAATAACAAAAAATTACATACATATATTTAAGAAAATAAATAAAAAAATAAAATACATATATATATATATTTAAGAAAATAAATAGAAATAAAATGAAATACATATATATATTTAAGAAAATTAATTTAAAAAAAATAAAAAACATAAATATATTTAAGAAAATAAATAAAAATAAAATAAAATGCATACATATAATAATATTTAAGAAAATGAATAATTAGTAAATGAAATAGATACATATATTTAAAAAAATAAATAAAAATAAAATAAAATACATATATATATTTAAGAAATAATTTAAAAGAAAACACACATATATTACGGAAAAGAAAAAAATAAATAAAATACAAAAATATATTTAAGAAAAAAATTTAAAAAATAAAATGCATACATATATTTCAAAAAATATTTTTAAAAAAATAAAATACATACATATATTTATGAAAATAATTTTTAAAAGTAAAATACATTCATATATTTAAGAAAATAAATATTTAAAAAATTTAAATTAAAATACATACATATATTGAAGAAAATAAATTTAAAAAAAATAAAATACATACATATATTTAAGGAAGAAAATAAATAAAAATATCCATATTTAAGAAAATTAATAAAAATAAAATGAAATACATACATTTATTTAAGAAAATAAACTAAAATAAAATAAAATACATCAATTTTTAAGGAAATTAATAAAAATAAAATGAAATACTTACATATATTTAAGAAAATTAATACAAATAAAATGAAATACATACATATCTATAAGAAAATAATTTAAAAAAAATAAAATAATACATATCAATATGAAAATAAATTATAAAAAAAAGACATACATATCTAAAAGAAAATAAATTTAAAAAAATAAAATACATACATATCTAGAACACAATATATTTGTAAAAATAAAATACATAAATATCTATAAGAAAATACATTTAAAAAAATACATACATATCTATAAGAAAAAAAAATTTAAAAAGTAAAATACATACCTATCTATAAGAAAATAAATTAAAAAAAACAAAATAAATACATATCAATAAGAAAATAAAATTTAAAAAATAAAATACATACATAACTATAAGAAAATAAATTTTAAAAAATAAAATACATACATATCTATAACAAAATAAATTTTAAAAAATAAAATACATACATATCTATAAGAAGATAAATTTTAAAATATAAAATACACATATATCTATAAGAAAATAAATTTCATAAAATAAAATACATACATATCTAAAAGAAAATAATTTTTTAAAAATAAAATACATACATATCTATAAGAAAATAAATTTTAAAAAATACAAAACATAGATATCTATAAGAAAATAATTTAAAAAAAGAATACGTATATATCTATAAGAAATTTTTTTTTAAAAAAACCACATACCTATCTATAAGAAAAAAAAATTAAAAAAACAAAATACATACATATCTAAAAGTAAATAAATTTTAAAAAATAAAATACTAACATATCTAAAATAAAATGAATTTTTAAAAATAAAATACATACATATAAATAAGAAAAAAAAATTTAAAAATAAAATACATATATATCTATCAAAAATAATTTTAAAAAAATGAAATACATGCATATCTGTAAGAATGTAATTTTAAAAAAATAAAATATATACATATCTATAATAAAATAAATTTGTAAAAAAAATAAATACATATCTATAAGAAAATACATTTTAGAAAATAAAATACATACATATCTATAAGAAAATAAATTTAAAAAAATTAAATATATACATATCTATAAGAAAATAAATTTAAAAAAATATACATACCTATCTATAAGAAAATAAAATTTAAAAAACAAAATACATACATATCTATAAGAAAATAAATTAAAAAATACATAAATATCGAAAAGAAAATAAATTTAAAAAAAATACATACATATCTATAGGAAGATGAATTTTAAAATATAAAATACATACATATCTATAAGAATAAAAATTTAAAGAAATAAAATACATACATATCTATAAAAAAATAATTTTAAAAAAATACATACATATCAAAAAGAAAATAAATTTTAAAAAATAAAATACATATATATCTATAAGAAAATACATTTAAAAAGAATACATACATATCAAAAAGAAAATAAATTTTTAAAAAATACATACATATCTAAAAAAAAAAAAAATTTTAAAACTTAAATACATACCTATATATACGAAAATAAATTTTAAAAAATAATATACATACATATCAAAAAGAATTTTAAAAAAAAAATAAAATACTAACATATCTAAAAGAAAATGAATTTTAAAAAACAAAATACGTACATATAAATAAGAAAATAATTTTTTTTTAAATAAAATACATATATATCTATAAAAATATTTTTTAAAAAATGAAATACATACATATCTATAAGAAAATAATTTTTAACAAATAAAATATATACATATCTATAATAAAATAAATTTGTAAAAAGAAATACATACATATCTATAAAAAAATAAATTTTTAAAAATAAAATACATACATATCTATAAAAAGATAAAGTTTAAAAAATAAAATACATAAATATCTATAAGAAAATAAATTAAAAAAAAATACATACCTATCTACAAGAAAATAAATTTTTAAAAATGAAATACATACATATCTATAAGAAAATAAATGTAAAAAAAAATGCATATATATATTTAAGAAAATAAAATTTTAAAAATTAAATACATACATATCTATAAGAAAAATAAATTAAAACGTAAAATACAACCTATCGATAAGAAAATAAAATTTATAAAACAAAATACATACATATCTAGAAGAAGATAAATTTTAAAATATAAAATACATCTTTATCTATAAGAAAATAATTTCAAAAAATAAAACCATACATATCTATAACTAAAAAAAATTTTAAAAATAAAATACATACATATCTATAAGAAAATAGGTTTTAAAAAAATACATACATATCTACAAGAAAATAAATTTAAAAAAAAAATACATACATATCTATAAGAAAATACATTTAAAAAAATAAAATACATACATATATACAAGAAAATAAATTTAAAAAAAAATGCATACATATATTTAATAAAATAAAATTTAAAAAATAAAATACATACATATCTATAAGAAAATAAATTTTTTAAAAATAAAATACATATATATCAAAAAGAAAATAAATTTTACAAAAATAAAATACATAATTATCTATAAGAAAATAAATTTTAAAAAATAAAATACATATATATCTATAAGAAAATACATTTTAAAAAATAAAATACATACATATCTATAAGAAAATAAATTTAAAAAAAAAATACATACATATCTATAAGAAAATACATTTTAAAAAATAAAATACATACATATATACAAGAAAATAAATTTTAAAAAAAATGCATACATATATTTAATAAAATAAAATTTAAAAAATAAAATACATACATATCTATAAGAAAATAATTTTTTTAAAAATAAAATACATATATATCAAAAAGAAAATAAATTTTAAAAAAATAAAATACATAAATATCTATAAGAAAATAAATTTTAAAAAATAAAATACATACATATCTATAAGAAAATAAATTTAAAAAAAAAATACATACATATCTATAAGAAAATAAATTTTTAAAAAATACATACATATCTAAAAGAAAATAAATTTTAAAAAATAAAATACATACATATCTAAAAGAATATGAATTTTAAAAAATAAAATACATACATATCTATAAGAAAATAAATTTTTAAAAAATGCATACCTATCTATAAGAAAATAAATTAAAAAAAAAATACATACATATCTATAAGAAAATACATTTTAAAAAATAAAATACATACATATATATAAGAAAATAATTTTTTTTTAAAAATGCATACATATATTTAATAAAATAAAATTTAAAAAATAAAATACATACATATCTATCAGAAAATAAATTTTTTAAAAATAAAATACATATATATCAAAAAGAAAATAAATTTTACAAAAATAAAATACATACATATCTATAAGAAAATAAATTTTAAAAAATAAAATACATATATATCTATAAGAAAATAAATTTTAAAAAATAAAATACATACATATCTATAAGAAAATAAATTTAAAAAAAATATATACCTATATAAAAGAAAATAAATTTTAGAAAATAAAATACATACATATCTATAATAAAATACATTTAAAAAAATAAAATACATACATATCTATAAGAAAATAAATTTTAAAAAACAAAATACATACATATCTATAAGAAAATAAAATTTAAAAAATAAAATACATACATATCTAAAAGTAAATAAATTTAAAAAAAAAAAATACTAACATATCTAAAATAAAATGAATTTTTAAAAATAAAATACATACATATAAATAAGAAAAAAAAATTAAAAATAAAATACATATATATCTATCAAAAATAATTTTAAAAAAATGAAATACATGCATATCTGTAAGAATATAATTTTAAAAAAAAAAAATATATACATATCTATAATAAAATAAATTTGTAAAAAAAATAAATACATATCTATAAGAAAATACATTTTAGAAAATAAAATACATACATATCTATAAGAAAATAAATTTAAAAAAATTAAATATATACATATCTATAAGAAAATAAATTTAAAAAAATATACATACCTATATATAAGAAAATAAAATTTAAAAAACAAAATGCATACATATCTATAAGAAAATAAATTAAAAAATACATAAATATCGAAAAGAAAATAAATTTAAAAAAAATACATACATATCTATAGGAAGATGAATTTTAAAATATAAAATACATACATATCTATAAGAATAAAAATTTAAAGAAATAAAATACATACATATCTATAAAAAAATAATTTTAAAAAAATACATACATATCAAAAAGAAAATAAATTTTAAAAAATAAAATACATATATAGCTATAAGAAAATACATTTAAAAAGAATACATACATATCAAAAAGAAAATAAATTTTTAAAAAATACATACATATCTAAAAAAAAAAAAATTTTAAAACTTAAATACATACCTATATATACGAAAATAAATTTTAAAAAATAATATACATACATATCAAAAAGAATTTTAAAAAAAAAATAAAATACTAACATATCTAAAAGAAAATGAATTTTAAAAAACAAAATACGTACATATAAATAAGAAAATATTTTTTTTTTAAATAAAATACATATATATCTATAAAAATATTTTTTAAAAAATGAAATACATACATATCTATAAGAAAATAATTTTTAACAAATAAAATATATACATATCTATAATAAAATAAATTTGTAAAAGAAATACATACATATCTATAAAAAAATAAATTTTTAAAAATAAAATACATACATATCTATAAAAAGATAAAGTTTAAAAAATAAAATACATAAATATCTATAAGAAAATAAGTTTTAAAAAAATACATACCTATCTACAAGAAAATAAATTTTTAAAAATGAAATACATACATATCTATAAGAAAATAAATGTAAAAAAAAATGCATATATATATTTAAGAAAATAAAATTTTAAAAATTAAATACATACATATCTATAAGAAAAATAAATTAAAACGTAAAATACAACCTATCGATAAGAAAATAAAATTTATAAAACAAAATACATACATATCTAGAAGAAGATAAATTTTAAAATATAAAATACATCTTTATCTATAAGAAAATAATTTCAAAAAATAAAACCATACATATCTATAAGTAAAAAAAATTTTAAAAATAAAATACATACATATCTATAAGAAAATAGGTTTTAAAAAAATACATACATATCTACAAGAAAATAAATTTAAAAAAAAAATAAAATACACACATATCTATAAGAAAATAAATTAAAACAATACATACATTTCGAAAAGATAATAAATTTAAAAAAATACATACATATCTATAAGAAAATACATTTTTAAAATTATATTACATACCTATCTATAAGAAAAAAATTTAGATAAAGAAATACTAACATATCTATAAGATAATAAATTTTTAAAAAATACATACATATCAAAAAGATAATAAATTTTAAAAAATAAAATACATACATATCTATAAGAAAAATAAATTTTTAAAAAATACATACATATCTAAAAGAAAATAAATTTTTAAAAATAAAATACATACATATCTAAAAGAAAATGAATTTTAAAAAATAAAATACATACATATCTATAAGAAAATAAATTTTAAAAAAATGCATACCTATCTATAAGAAAAAAATTTTAAAAAAAAATACATACATATCTATAAGAAAATACATTTTAAAAAATAAAATACATACATATATACAAGAAAATAAATTTTTTAAAAAATGCATACATATATTTAATAAAATAAAATTTAAAAAATAAAATACATACATATCTATAAGAAAATAAATTTTTTAAAAATAAAATACATATATATCAAAAAGAAAATAAATTTTACAAAAATAAAATACATAAATATCTATAAGAAAATAAATTTTTAAAAATAAAATACATATATATCTATAAGAAAATACATTTAAAAAAATAAAATACATACATATCTATAAGAAAATAAATTAAAAAAAAAAATACATACATAATAATATCTATAAGAAAATAAATTTTTAAAAAATACATACATATCTAAATGAAAATAAATTTTAAAAAATAAAATACATACATATCTATAAGAAAATGAATTTTTAAAAAATGCATACCTATCTATAAGAAAATAAATTTAAAAAAAAATACATACATATCTATAAGAAAATACATTTTAAAAAATAAAATGCATACATATATATAAGAAAATAAATTTTTTTAAAAATGCATACATATATTTAATAAAATAAAATTTAAAAAATAAAATACATACATATCTATAAGAAAATAAATTTTTTAAAAATAAAATACATATATATCAAAAAGAAAATAAATTTTACAAAAATAAAATACATACATATCTATAAGAAAATAAATTTTAAAAAATAAAATACATATATATCTATAAGAAAATACATTTTAAAAAATAAAATACATACATATCTATAAGAAAATAAATTTAAAAAAAATATATACCTATATAAAAGAAAATAAATTTTAGAAAATAAAATACATACATATCTATAATAAAATACATTTAAAAAAATAAAATACATACATATCTATAAGAAAATAAATTTAAAAAAAAATGCATACATATATTTAAGAAAGTAAAATTTAAAAAATAAAATACATACATATCTATAAGAAAATAAATTTTAGAAAATAAAATACTAACATATCTATAAGATAATAACTTTTTTTAAATAAAATAAATACATATCAAAAAGAAAATAAATGTTAAAAATTACAATACATACATGTCTATAAGAATTTTATTTTTTAAATAAATGTATATGTTATATTTTGTAACATTTATTTTCTTTTATATATGTATGTATTTTATTTTTAAAATTTATTTTCTTTAACATATATATCTATTTTATTTTTTAAAATGTATTTTCTTAAATATATGTATGTATTTATTTTTATTAAATTTATTTTCTTTAATATATGTATTTATTTTAATTTTTTAATTTACTTTCTTTAATATATATAAGTATTTTTTAAAGCTTATTTTCCTAAATATATGTATGTATTTTAATTTTTTAAATTTATTTTCTTTAATATATATATGTATTTCATTTTTTAACATTTATTTTCTTAAATATATGTATGTATTTTATTTTTAAATTTGTTGTTCTTTAATATATGTATGTATTTAATTTTATAAAATCTATTTTCTTAAATATATGTATGGATTTTATTTTTAAATTTGTTGTTCTTTAATATATGTGTGTATTTAATTTTATAAAATCTATTTTCTTAAATATATGTATGGATTTTATTTTTTAAAATTTATTTTCTTAAATATATATATGTATTTAATTTTTTTTTAAATTCTTAAATATAGGTATGTATTTTTCATTTTTTAAATTTATTTTCTTAAATATATGTATGTATTTAATTTTTAAATATTATTTTCTTAAATGTGTGTATTTTATTTTTTTTAATTTATTTTCTTTCATATATATATATATATATATATATGTATTTCATTGTTTAAAATTAATTTTTTTAAATATATGTAAGTATTTTATTTTTTAAAATTATTTTCTTAAATATATGTAATTATTTTATTTTTTAACATTTATTTTCTTAAATATATGTATAAATTTTATTTTTAAATTTTTTTTTACTTAAATCATATATGTATTTTATTTTTTTAATTTTATTGTCTTAAATATATGTTTGTATTATATTTAAAAAAATATTTTTCTTTAACATCAATATCTATTATATTTTTAAAAATTTATTTTTTTAAAGATATGTATGTATTTTTTTAATATTTATTTTCTTAAATATATGTAGGCATTTTATTTTTTTTTTATTTAATTTCTTAAATATATGTATGTATTTAATATTTTAAATACAATTTCTTAAATTTTGGTATGTATTTTTAATTTTTAAAATTTATTTTTATAAATGTGTGTATGTATTTTAGTTTTTAATTTCATTTTCTTCAATATATGTATGTTATATTTTGTAACATTTATTTTCTTTTATATATGTATGTATTTTATATTTAAAATTTATTTTCTTTAACATATATATCTATTTTATTTGTTTAAATTTATTTTCTTAAATATATGTATTTATTTTATTTTTTAAAATTTACTTTCTTTATATATATATGTATTTTTAAAGCTTATTTTTAAAAATATATGTATGTATTTTACATTTTTAAATTCATTTTTTTAAATATATTTGTATTTTATTTTTTTAATGTATTTTCTAAAATATATTTATGTGTTTAATATTTTTTTTTTAATTTCTTAAATATATGTATGTATTTTATTTTTTTTAAATTTATTTTCTTTAATATATGTATGTATTTCATTTTTTAAAATATATTTTCTTAAATATATGTATGTATTTTATTTTTTTACATTAATTTTCTTAAATATATGTATAAATTTTATTTTTTAACATTTATTTTCTTAAATAATGTAATATTTTATTTTTTAAATTTTATTTTCTTCAAAATATGTATATATTTTATTTCTTAAAATTTATTTTCTTAAATATATATATGCATTTTATTTTTTTTAAATTTACTTTCTTAAATATATGTATGTATTTAATATTTTAAAATAAAATTTCTTGGTATGTATTTTTAATTTTTAAAATTTATTTTTATAAATATGTCTATGTATTTTAGTTTTTAATTTCATTTTCTTCAATATATGTATGTTATATTTTTAACATTTATTTTCTTTTATATATGTATGTATTTTATTTTTAAAATTTATTTTCTTAAATATATGTATGTATTTATTTTTATTAAATTTATTTTCTTAAATATATGTATGTATTTTATTTTTTAATTTACTTTCTTTAATATATATATGTATTTTTTAAAGCTTATTTTCTTAAATATATGTATGTATTTTAATTTTTTAAATTTATTTTCTTAAATATATATATGTATTTCATTTTTTAAAATATATTTTCTTAAATATGTGTGTATTTTATTTTTTTAAATTTATTTTCTTTTATATATATATATATATATATATATATATTTATTTCATTGTTTAAAATTATTTTTTTTAAATATATGTATTTATTTTATTTTTTAAAATTTATTTTCTTAAATATATGTATAAATTTTATTTTTTAAAATTTATTTTCTTAAATCATATATGTATTTTATTTTTAAAATTTATTTTCTTAAATATATCTATGTATGCTATTTTTTAAAATATACTTTCTTAAATATATGTATGTATTTAATTTTTTTATTTTTATTTCTTAAATATAGGTATGTATTTTTTTAATTTATTTTCATACATATCTGTATGTATTTTAGTTTTTAATTTCATTTTCTTCAATATATGTATATGTTTTATTTTGTAACATTTATTTTCTTTAATATATGTATGTATTTTATTTTTTTTCTTAAATACATGTATTTTATTTTTTAAAATGTATTTTCTTAAATATATGTATGTATTAAAATAGTATTATATTTTTAATTTTTTTTTCTTTAACATCAATATCTATTTTATTTTTTTAAATTTATTTTCTTAAATATATGTATGTATTTTATTAAATATATGTATGTATTTTATTTGTTAAAATTTATTTTCTTAAAGATATGTATGTATTTTTTAAAAATTTATTTTCCTAAATATATGTATGTAGTTTATTTTTAAAAATTTATTTTCTTAAAAATATGTATGTATTTCATTTTTTAAAATTTATTTTCTCAAATATATGTATGTGTTTTGTTTTTTTAATTAATTTTTTTAAATATATGTATGTGTTCCCCAAACCTCCCCGACCTACTAGAACTATGTAAGACAGCATCCCTTTGACATGTCATGCCCTTTATTTTTCATCACTGTTAAAGTTCATATTTTCAAATGTGTAAGAAATAACTGGCTTAATCAGAAGAATGACACCATTTCTTTTTGCTTCCCAGACCTCGGTAACACATGACACTAAACATGTTGCTTCATTTGTAACATTAAGAAAATTGTATGAATTGGAGTCTCATAAGCCTTTAAAATATGGATAGGGTTTGTCAATGAAGGCTCTTTGGCCAACAAATATGGAAAGGCAAAATTTTAAGTTTGTTATGCAGATTTTTTCAGAGTATATCATAGAGGCTTTGAAAGAGATTGGTCCCAATAATAACTTAATGCATAATGATAGGACAGCCCATTTTATAGATGTAATATTAAAATGGTGGGGATTGTTAATGTTAAATCTCCTGTAGTAGGTCTTAGACGTAAGGACAATTTTAAACAACCTATTAGAAATGATGTGAATGACATGAATTAAATAACTTCTTTCAATGGCTTGATGCTCGGCATACTTTAAGTCCCAATGTTGGTTGTTTAACCAGGGAGACATTTACTGCTATTTCCCACACAACATAATATGCACTTTCAGAAATTGCATCTTATTGTTTTTCTGAACTTAAATGTGTTTAGTGTTATGTACTCTTAGGTAAATTTCAGACAGATGCCTTAGAAGCTCGATTTGGTATGTATAGACAGTTAGCTGGGGCCCAATACAATGTATCAGTATGGCAGGTGTATGAAGTAGAAAAAAAACTTAGAATGTCAAATATATTCGTCCGCTAGATAACCCAAGGGAACATCATGTGGATGATACAGCTTGGCACCAGTTAGTCGCAGGAGTTGTTGGAATGTTTCATTGTACCAATATTTTCCGCCTACGGGACTCTGTGTCCGGGTTTGAATTCAGAGTTTCCTTCTCTTAGATGAGTTGCCATCCAAGGTTAACGAGTCCCATCCACCCGGGGTGCTGGTGATGTTTTTGCTTGACTGGGCTTTTAAGGGGATTGAACTCCAGACCATCAACTTGAGATTTGCTCAGTTTAGACCATTATTATTAACATTTCTAATAATCTATCTATCTAGTAGTCTTTATTATGTTTGAAAACACAATCATTGAAAGTATATACAGATGTAGCTATTTTCATTTATTTATCCACCATTTTCCATGAAGTGTGTACATGTTATATCTTAAATATTGACAGTATAATTAACTTTCATTCATAATTTGCATTTTATTTATATCATTTTATGCTGTTATTCCTAATTTTATTATGTAATACATGTTGCTATATATTGAGGTACCGGTAAATAACATTAAAACAGTATGTTAACATTATTAAAATTTCAATTTTTATACATCTTATCTTGGACATCATTTTAAAGTTCATGTCTCCTAGGTAAAGAAACAAAAAAAGTGACATATTTTGGTAACCTTCTCATTTCACATATAATTAATATCGCATATATATTGTACTGGTAGAACACTTAAACAGGGATCTACTCGTATAGTCTACAGAACACTTACACAAACTAGAAGTAAAAAAAACAAATAGTATTTGATTGTTGAAATAACATTCTTTCATTAGTTCCATTTATAATTAAATCAGTTGAAATATTTAACAGTTTTTTTTTCAGGTTAAAATATTTTCAAGCCCATCTAAATTGAAAGCTAACAAAACATGGCCGCCTATTTGCATGTTTACCCTGGTTTATTCCTCACATCTCTGCCTAATATGACAAAAAATAAGACATCTTGTCATTAGGCTGTACGGAAATCATTACAGGTACCATAATTAATCTACTCTGTTATGTATAGGTTGCAAAAGTGAACATTTGAACAAAGAACGTAAAATGGAAAAAAATCATTAAAAAGACACAAAGAATAAAGAATGTGGACATGTGCAACTATCAGCAGTGTAGACACGTTTGAATGAGAGTAATAACAAAGTGGTGAGAGTTAATGAAATCTACTGATTTCAGAATCCACTGATTTCAATAATGCTGAAATACCAGCACCTTACAGAAAACTTCAATCAAAATATACAGAAAACAAAGATTGATTCAAACAAGACTTATAATTTAACAGCACCATAAATTTATAAAATATAACTTCTTCCTGAGCTGTTTCATAAATTTGTAATACAACAAAGACAATGCAAAGATGTCTAGAAATACTTGTTAAAAATGACAAGCTCTGAGGCAGATGATTTCAACTAAAATGACATTTGAAAATAGTTCGGGTCCTGTTTTTCTAATAGATCCCATAAGGAAAAAAAAGGAGCAAAACATACTCACAAACAAATGAGAACTTAAAGTTACTAAGCTATTTAAGAGACAATCTCTCTAAATCAGAATACATGCAAAGGTTCTGGCAATTTATTTGGATTCTAAGTCTCGAATGAAGCGCATTTAAAAAAAAAAAAAAAAAAATCTATGTATGTTAATTTGTAAGTTCATGATTATGTTTGTTAAATTGTATGTACAGCGTGGTGAGCCCAGTCCACGCTATATAAAACTACTACAACTACTACTAATAATAATAATTAAAAATCAATAGGTGGCTCCATAGCATTTCCTTAGAAATACAAGGAATCAAGCTCAGAGTTGTGCCAGCTTTGACCAAGTCAGTTTAACTTCTGTGCCAGCTTTGACCAAGTCAGTTTAACTTCTGTGCCAGCTTTGATCAAGTCAATTTAACTTCTGTGCCAGCTTTGACCAAGTCAGTTTAACTTCTGTGTCAGCTTTGACCAAGTCAGTTTAACTTCTGTGCCAGCTTTGACCAAGTCAGTTTAACTTCTGTGCCAGCTTTGATCAAGTCAATTTAACTTCTGTGCCAGCTTTGACCAAGTCAGTTTAACTTCTGTGCCAGCTTTGACCAAGTCAGTTTAACTTCTCTAAGTCCTCCAGATTTATTTTGAAAGATAATTCTTAACCACCATTATTTTACATACCCCCCCTCCCCCGATTGAGTCAGACAGCTAAACTGTAATGACGGTAAGTGTTTACAACCCTGGAGCTCAGCTTAGAGTAATTTCATTGAGCACAAATGGGTCCACACCTTGCTAACAGTGCAACGGTTACAAGAAAATACACTGAACACAATCTTCTCTTATACATAGCACCATCAGAAATAACAAAGAGATTTTTACTTAAATCTCCTTTTCAGCAACTTTTGTTTCCAGTCCAATAGAACAGCATTTGCACTTTACTCTCAGGCACAACAGCATCATTAATAATTACTGTAGTCGCTATGTAAAAGTTTGGCTAGGCACAGGTTCCATACAATCAGCTGGCGATGACATGGCTGCTAATATCTGAACAATCAGCTGGCGATGACATGGCTGCTAATATCTGAACAATCAGCTGGCGATGACATGGCTGCTAATATCTGAACAATCAGCTGGCGATGACATGGCTGCTAATATCTGAACAATCAGCTGGCGATGACATGGCTGCTAATATCTGAATAAGCCGGGTGTTGAGGACATGTTGGGAGCATGGATTGATGCTCTTTCTTCTTCTGGAGCACCGCCATCAGCTTTCAGTACCGAGAAACACTTCCAGATGTCCAAGTAATTTGCTGGAATTCAAGTTTAAAAAATATATATAAGTACCCGGTATATTTGATTTCGAGTTATCAATATCTATAGTTGTATGCAACTTATAATCTGAATTTGAACATTTTAATTGATAATTAATAGCTTCATTTCCTGTCCTAGTAATCCAAATTTAACTTCTTGTTTTGAAATGTAACCAAAAAAAACAACAAACAAAAAAAAAAAAAAAAAAAAAAAAGTTTTCTAGCGAAACATCTCATCCAAATAAGGTTAAGTATACAATGAAACTTGGGTTCTCACTATAAGAAATTCATTGATTCGGATACAACTAGTGCAAGACACAAGATTGTTGGCCACAGGATAGAGATGAGAGAACTAACTTTCCACAAGCGAAAACAAACATCATTTAACTTTAAATACACATGAAGTTAGTTACCTTTCCACAAGCGAACGCTGCCATCGTCTCCGGAGGAAGACAGAATGGTCCCAGTTATATTCCAGGAAAGCCGCCAGACCTTTTCAAAAAAAGGGTTAACCGATAAAGAAAAATTATAGATTTCTCCACAATGTCTAATAGAAATATGTAGGTAAATTAACTAAGTTTAAAATAATGCCATATGGCGTTAAGACATAAATGTGGTCAGGAGGTAAAATTTATTTTCATTCCCCAACTTAATCACGTAGATTTTAACAATGTACACAAATGGGAAGCTCAATTCAAAACACACTATAATTATGGGTAAGTCACTATAATTATGGGTCAACACTCCTCAGGGCGTAGCTTGACAAAATACCAGGGGTTCCTTGAGAATTTTATAAATTGAGGGGGTGGGGGCAATTTATATATACAGTAGAACCTGGTTATGTCGACGGCCACAGGGTATGCCAAAAGGGGTCGAGATAACCGAGGATCGAGATAAACCAAAACCAATATGGTGGCAATATATTAACATGTGCTTGAAATGTCTTTATGTACATGATGTGCGTTAATAAATGAGAATCAGTGGCGTAGCGAGGGGGCGCAAGGGGGGCATCATGCCCCGGGCGCTACTCACAAAGGGGCACCAAATGGTATATTTTACATATAATATTGTATGATTTTCGAATGGGGGGGGGGGGGGGCTAAAAAGGTATTGTGCCCCGGGCGCGAGTTTTAGCTCGCTACGTCACTGCGTATACTATTGCTTTGTGTTTTCATAAAGAGATCGCTGTAGTGGTAATATTTAACATGACATGGTCACAACACACTGTAGTCCGCCAACACGTCTTTCCGTGCTGTGACGTCATTATATCGCTCGGCGGAACCAACCTTCCCCCACCGCAGATAGCTAGTTCACTGTGACACACAAAGCAACAATATGACCATCATGATCAATTGATACGTTGGGGTGATATTTTTATAACCTTTGACACACCTACCAATCCCCCTACCCATGTGTCTCGTATGCCACAAATTTCCTTGACAACCAACAATGCACTGCTAAGATGGGATTGTCGATACAAACGCGAAAATACGGTAGTGAGATGGTGAAGTGGCATGGATAACTAACTTTTCAAAAGCTGGCGATTGGTCACGGGGATCGAGATAACCAACGTTAATTGGCAAATTCGGCCCTCTTTTGTGCTCGAGATATTAGGGTTCGGCGACATAAAAGAATCGACATAACCGATGAGAAAATGCTAAGACAAAGAGAGAATTTGGCGGTTCCACTTCAAAAACATCGACTTAATAGGGTAGGCGATTAAACCGAGATCGAGATAAGCGGGCTCGACTGTAATTTAAATATATTTTAGCATTTTTTCTGTGTTGCTTCTTTTTTCAATTAAAATTTCCCTTTTTTTTTGTTAAAAGTTGGTAGCTACCACACACAACTAAAATCAGTTGTGTGTGAATTTATCCCAACTCATTTATCCCCCTATACAGATATCTCCTTGACCTCTATTTCAGCCCCCCCCCCCCCAACAAAATTACAGTACCAACACCATTTCATCTACAAAAAAGCTCTGCCCCTCCCCCTTTCTCAACAGCTGTTTCTTAATTTCAAGGTATATTTCTGGTTGTGACAACTTGGCAAATGTAAACAATGGGTCGCGGCAGTAAAAAGATTGAGAATTGCTGCACTAGGATATCGTTTCAATAAACTATTGTTATTATCATCATGTTTAGTGCAATTCTATTAGAAACTAAGGAGGACAATTCAAATAATGTGCATTACAATCACCTTTGATCCATGGTCATTGAATCTTCCAGACTGACGAATCTCAAACATACTGTGCTCGCTAGAGACTTGCCTGCTCTCTTCTCTGGAAGTAAATACAATTCAATGTTTTAGCAAAAACAGACCTGAATTAATGGACAACTTCCAGCGAATCTGGAAACTTAACAACATTCAGGCTCATACTGTCAAATCACAGAAAAATTAAAAAAACTCTCTTCAGGGGCTGAGATGTGGTTTGGGGGGGGGGAGATTGTTACATTGAAAAAAGAGAAGCATTAAACAGGCACTTTTAGACCTACTAGAAAAGTAACGGTGTGTGTGCGTTAAAAATGTTTTTTTTAAACATTTGAGAGGGGTCAGGGGGGCATATTGCAAAAAGGTCATCAGGGGAAGCATACATGGCTAAACAGGAAAAAATCCACATGGTGAAAGACACATTCTTAACACATGTTGGAATTTTGCACAGTATTTGAGCATGAGTTGCACCCGACAAGCATAGAAATTGGCAAATGGGAGTCAACCGGACAGAAAACTTACGAAACAAAACCCTTGCATTACTGAGAGCAATACAGAACTCTCAAGCAAACCAGAAGTCAAGGTTCTCACAAGTGAAGTGCAGCTGAGACTGCCATTTCAGGATCCTTCTCATGTGAAGGGCCGAGTAGAAAAAGTACTTAAGTGTATGTTTGAAGTTTTGAGAAAATTGAGTTTAAAATTTTAAAATTCTTATTTAGATACAGTAAAATCTGTTCGAGGTAACTCTGAATCAAACACTTATGGACATATTTACAGGAATGATTCAGGGGAAGTACTCAAATACAATGCCTTTCTTAACTCATTTTTGAAAAATTGTAACTTTCATATGTCACAATTGAGAAAGTGGCAAAATTCTGCTTCAACATCTAACAAATGCAGTAGGAAGCCATAGACAGTTATTCCAGTAGGAAGCCATATACAGTTACATATACACTTATTCTAGTAGGAAGCCACAAACAGTTTTTCCAGTAGGAAGCCATATACAGTTATTCGAGTAGGAAGCCATATAGTTATTCTAGTAAGCAGCCATATACAGTTATTCCAGTAGAAAGCCATATACAGTTATTCCAATAGAAAGCCATACACAGACCTGCCAACCTGCCAAGAAAAAAAATCTGTAGGGGTGGTGCATGGGGGGGGAAAGTGGGGCCGCTGCCCCCAGGAGGCGCCGACCGGTTTGGGGGGGGGGGCGCGTTTGTTTAAGATCTGTAAACTAATGCACACGCCTTTTTAAACAAATAAAGAAATATAAAGTTACTTCAATTGTCTTTGAAGAGTCCAAAGAATATGAGAAAATATACAGATTTATACAGTACCGTTACAAGACAGAAGATCCATTTTATTTACATATGTGTACACACACAGGCTGCTAAGACTAAGAGTTCAGTTTTCCTGCCTATCCCTGGTGGCCTTTTGTCCAACAGCTCTTTGGACAACTGGAAATTACCATTTCAACTGATTTTTGATACAAGCAAGCTAAAAAGATAAACTTTCCTGCTTGCCCTTGTTTATTTGTAATTTTTCTTTACAATCTTCTAGCAATCTGCGAGTAAGGAAACATTTCTTTGACTCTTGCATTAATACGATCGGAGTTGGTTGGAGAAATATTTCGTTCAAAAAGATAGGTGGTCAATAACACTTAGCAAAGCAATTAGACTTGGATGTCGTAGATTCACTGCACTTTTAATTTTAGCTGCAGTTGTATAACTTTATGTTTATGTTTTTTGTGTGTTAAAATATATTTATTAATATCACTGTACCCACCACTTTCAATAGATTTATCCATTTAAATTTAATTAAGAAAAACTTTAACAAACAAAAATTCACGGTAACCAAACAAAACGACAACGTGACAAAACGACAAGGTGACAAAACGACAAGTTTTCAACGCCAACTCATCCTCCGTCTTTAATGCCTTATATACAATAAAGTAAGGTCAATTTTTAAGATATTTTACATGCCTTATCGTTGGAGAAACACAGTATTCGGTTATCAGACTTGCGCATAATTACATTAAAATGAGATTAATTACCATTAGAATTACATGACCTATATTTGTAATTATCTACAATTTACATTACTTCATTCAAAAGTGTACTTAACTACCATTACAAATTACTCCACTATTGACCTGTAATTACAATTACTTTTTTTTATTTAAACATTGTTTTAGTTAGTCATATTTCCTTTTACAGTGCAGTACATGTACATTTTTGGGAACCCGCTTTTGGATTTTATTGTTATACAAGAAAGTCAGAGAAGTTCATTAAATGATTTTACTGTATATTTGAATACACAATCATATTTTGTAGCAGACCCTTAAAAATTTCAGTGATTGTCTGTGTGTATGAGCAACCATGACATAATTTAAATTATAATGTTCAGCTTGCTCATTCCTTGGAGACAAAATGTATGTCATATTGGGTCAAAGTACTATATGAGTATGTTGTATACCATGACACTATATTCATAAAGATGTGATCTGCTATTCAGTATTTTCACTTTTACTCTGAAAATAAACATTTACTGAGCAATTAAAAAAGGACAATTACATGGATATTAATTAATTACAATTACTAATTACAGTAATTAAAAATAAAATGTGTAATTAATTAAAGTTTTTAATTATTATTTCAAGTATGTCTGTTATTATGCATAAGATTAGGATCTTAAAAGGTCTATTACTATCTAATTACACTGTACAGGAAACTGCACTAACACAGCACTACACTGTTGCACACCAACTCCAGCTTCTAGAGCACATGTGTCAAACACAAGTTATTTTTCATCACCACTAACACAGAATTAGGCGGACGACTCCACTAAGAAAGTAACAATATTTCAAACCCATCGCTGCGAACATCAAAGCTCTTTGATGTGACCGCCGCACGAGTTTATCATGTTTGCAACGGTAACCAGACAAAACGACAACTGACAAAACGACAAGGTGACAAAACGACAAGTGACAAAACGACAAGGTGACAAAACGACAAGGTGACAAAATGACAAGGTTTGAGGTTAGGGTTAGTCTGATAATCCAATACCGTGTTTCCCCAACTATAAGGCATGTTAAATATAAAAAAAAAGTTGACCATACTTTATTGTATGCAGTGGCGTAGCGAGCTTAACTCGCGCCCGGGGCACAATACCCTTTTAGCGCCCCCCTATTCGAAAACCATACATTATAGTAAAATATACCATTTGGCGCCCCTTTGTGAGTAGCGCCCGGGGCATGATGCCCCCCTCACTACGCCACTGATTGTATGCTAGGCAGTGGTTCCCAACCTTTTTTGTGCCATGCCCCACCTAAGCCAGTGTTGCCCAACCTTTTTTGTGCCATGCCCCACCTAAGCCAGTGTTTCCCAACCTTTTTTGAGCCATGCCCCAACTAAGCTTTTCTAAAATTCTTTGCCGCCATGTAACATATACATAATTTTTAATATTCAAAAATACGGTTGTTCACTCAAGAAGCTTTAATGATAGATTTTAGGAAGAAATCACTAGGAAAATGGTGAGGAAACATAGTAAGTAAGTTTTCAAAACATAAATGGAGAACTGACATTCATGTATGAAATAATTTTAATGAAATATTTTTCTATATTATTTTAATTATTAGTAATAATTTATTGTTTAACGTTAGTGAAATGTTTGTGTTTTCAAGTTCTAGATAGCTCATTTTCAAATTGCCCCACTGTGGGGCGTGGGCCCCACGTTGGGAAACACCAATGTAAGGCATTAAAGACAGTGGAGGCGTTGAAGACTTGTCGTTTTGTCACTTGTCGTTTTGTCACCTTGTCGTTTTGTCACCTAGTCGTTTTGTCACCTTGTCGCTTTGTCACCTTGTTGTTTTGTCACTAGTCTTTTTGTCACTTGTCGTTTTGTCCCTTGTCATTTTGTCACTTGTCGTTTTGTCATGGAACCAAATTCACAACAAAACTGAATTATTTTTTAGCCTAGTAAAAGGATGAATCGCGATCGGATTAATTGATAATTGAAGAATGATTTGAAGATCGCGGCTCGCTTCGATAAAAACAAGGCAGTGTCGAGAGTGTCTACACGTCCGGACTGATCGACTATAAGCGGTCACGTGACAAGGCTAACGGACAAATATCTCGCGGTCATGTGACTTGATCAAGTATAAAATAGTTATAGCCGGGCGAATATCGTAAGAACTTATTCATCCGGTAGCCGGGCTTGTAGACACTACATAAAAAAATAAAGGAATGCACCATTGCCTGTCGTAGTCATATCCGATTTTGTATTTTTTAAATTTTTTTTTAAAATTTGTTTTGGTCGCTTTTGGATTTTTATGACGGGTGAAAAATAATAATGTTCGGAAAATCGGAATTTTAAGAGGTTTGTCGGAAGGTCGGAATGAGGGGTAAAAAATCTGTATAATTCCGACAAAATCGGAAGGGTTGGCGGGTCTGCATATACACTTATTCTAGTAGGAAGCCATAAACAGTTATTCCAGTAGGAAACCATATGCAGTTATTCCAGTAGGAAACCATATGCAGTTATTCAAGTAAGAAGCCATATACAGTTATTCTAGTTCTACAAGTCATAACAAGAGGCGTTGAGTTGATCTAGTCCCTGACTCCTCCTGGCATGCCAACAACACAAGTGACACTGAAGGTTGGTTCTCCCATCATTGTCCCAGAAACCTAAAACCTCTAATGCTGTGTTATGGAACAAGACCGCAGGTCAACAAACTAATGTACAGGGTGATCGAGGACAGAATAATAGGTGCCAGTAAAGGTGGACAATAGCTGACTAAATGTTACAGAAGGTAACATGACAAAAGTATAGACATTAAGATTTAGTCAACAGCTAACTATATGTTACGGAACATAACATGAATAAAGTATAGACATTAAGATTTAGTCAACAGCTGACTATATGTTACAGAACATAACATGACAAAAGTATAGACATTAAGATTTAGTCAACAGCTGACTATATGTTACAGAACATAACATGACAAAAGTATAGACATTAAGATTTAGTCAACAGCTGACTATATGTTACGGAATGTAACATGACAAAAGTATAGACATTAAGATTTAGTCAACAGCTGACTATATGTTACGGAACGTAACATGACTAAAGTATAGACATTAATATTTAATCAACAGCTGACTATATGTTACGAAACATTACATGACAAAAGTATAGACTTTAAGATTTAGTCAACAGCTGACAATATGTTAGAGAACATAACATGACTAAAGTATAGACATTAAGATTTAGTCAACAGCTGACTATATGTTACAGAACATAACATAAGTATAGACATTAAGATTTAGTCAACAGCTGACTATATGTTACGGAATGTAACATAACTAAAGTATAGACATTAAGATTTAGTCAACAGCTGACAATATGTTAGAGAACATAACATGACAAAAGTATAGACATTAAGATTTAGTCAACAGCTGACTATATGTTACAGAAAATAACATGACAAAAGTATAGACAGTAAGATTTAGACAACAGATTACTATATGTTACAGAACATAACATGACAAAAGTATATAAATTTGTTACTTAGTACATTGCACTTTAAAAAAAATATATGTTTCCTTTTTTTCTCTACAACCCCCATCCTGGCAGTGAAGCATGGACATATTTGTCAGTTGGGCAATAAACCATAAGACAACGGCTTTCATCACTTAAATGGCCCACTGAAATGCTGTCCATATACTTCTTGCCTTAGATGATCAATGATGTATGACATTGTTTACTCTTGGTAAATTGTATCTTTCATGTGGCTTAAACAAACAAATTCTTGAAAGTAACGATTGTGTTGTGTAAATTGTAAAAACCGAGGTACTCATTTCTAGAACAGAGCTAAACAACAATGTTAAAAAATAGTGTTATTTACCTGACATTTTTAAGAGATACGATAGTGAGCTCATCGGACGCTATGGCCAGTTGATGGAAAGGCCTTCCCACACTGGGGGCAAATTTGACATCATGAACAGCTTCTTTGACGCTGTATATAGTGCTGACTTTATGCCATTTTCTGTTGAAAGCAACATATTAATGATAAAATACAGCAGAAATTGAAAGAGTTTGAAAAGTTCAAACATGAAAAAAGGGTTAAAAGTAAGTCAGCATCATCAGAGGTGCTGCAGCCCATGTAGGGCCCTCACCTGCTCCACCACAACCATTCATGTTAATCCACGGCTTTCCTCCTCCATGCGAGAACCCCCAATTGGTGTAAGTCCTTAAAAAGTAAGACAGTGAATGATTTCTAGTGTTTTCTAAAGTTATAGCTATCAGTCAGGGGACATCTGCACCCACCTGGTTGTTTCACTGTACTCATAGATCAGAACTTTGGCCCCAGAAGCTATGTTTGCATCGTCACTGCCGACGGCTATCAATGGAGCACTCGTTCTGAAAGGAATGACACGGTTTAGAAAATCCTCTCCACATCATCGTTTCAGCTACTGTACTTGGCAACAAGTTCATGTTGTTAGTTAACTCTTGCACCACGAAGGATTTACACAGAGAACATTACTTCAGTGGCAAGGCAAATACAGCAAGAAAAAAGAATAAAGGGTGAGAAAATAATTAAATAAACCTACTAGCGATTCGAATTGTATTTAATATCTCCGCCTATTATTCCTTTATTGATGCAAACTTTTTCAATGTTCACAGCACGCATTACTGAAAAATGCTTAAATTTAAGTCTTCACCACGGAAACTTTTTTTTCAACAAAAAGAACCACAAGACACCAAAATTTACCTAGAAGTGCCCCAAGAGAGACAACTCAGACTAAGGTTACAGTTGAACTCATACTGTAGTTGCCAGTTGCTGAGCTTCATGACATCAACAGCTTCATAGATCCTGACAATCCCATTGGATGAACACGTGGCCTGCACAGAGATAAACAGTTATATACATTTCCACACAGATTGGGAGGCCTGCAGAGGTAAACATCTATGGTTTTTCTCTTTTAATGTGGCTGACTTTGTACAGCGCTTCAAGGCCTGTGGGGATGAAGCATGATTTTCAAATAAACTTTATTATTATAAGTATTATATTTCCACACAGATTGGCAGGCCTGCAGAGGTAAACATCTATATTTCCACACAGATTGGGAGGGGATAATTTTTTAACCAATCAGAGGACATACAGTTATTGAGAAACTATTTCTTCTCCTATATTTTTGAAGACCCACAATCAATCTTTTGATAATTCTGGTTCCTGGTTTGAATTCAGAGTATTTCCTTCTCTCAGATACGTTGCCGGGTAAGGCTAAAGAGTCCCATCCACCCGGGATGCTGGGGATGTTTTGGCTTTGGGGATTGAACTCCTGACCACAGGGCTATATGAATTGAATCGGTTTGTGTATAAATAATTGATATATTTATCCCAACACCCCCCCCACATGTGTCATCACAAACAAAAATGAAGATTTCAAACAGAGGGGATGACAAGCACTACCTTAAGTGGTTTACCACCATATAAGCCATGAGCAGCTGGTAGAGCCAAACTTTCCTTCTATCGTGGCCAAGGGCCAACATGAGCATCACGGTTTGTTTCATAGTAAAACTATGGTTATATTTATTTTCATAGGAAATGTACGGATATATTTATTTTATTAATATTGTTTCAGTTTTAAATTTTAATTTACAGACACAAAGTTAATTAAAAACCACATGGGATGGTAAAAATGTAAAAAAAAAAATTATTATTCGTCATTTGCATCTTATTTTGAGAGTGGTCACCAAGTGTTTAATGGCAGCTAGCGATAAGGTTACCAAAAAGCAAACCGAATGGAAATAAGTTGGAGATGTGTTTATTAATTTCTGATTTTTATAAATTAGAAACTGTTCTTATTTGGTGTAAATGTGTTTACATAAATTATGAGCAGATGTAAATAATAATTAAATGTTTTGGACATTCAAAACTTAGAGGTAAGTTGGCTCTCTTTTTAAGTTTTAAAAGATTTTCTCTTGTTAAATTAATAATTTAAACATATTAACAAAAATGCATTTCAGATTTACCTTCAAGAAAATTCATTTATCTACAAAATGGTATATTACTTATGGAATTTATGTTAATAATTAAGTAAACGTTAATTGACTACGTATATAGACCTGCATGTGGAATAATGTGACCTACATGAACATGTAATCCAGCCACACACGGTTTTTCAATGCTGTTGGCACTGAGTAAAAGAACAAGAATTCATATGGTACAAAAATAAAAGGAGTACACTGACCAACTGTAGGCCCAGATGCTTTGGGGCAAAGCAAACATCTGTTACAGTAGTTCTACTGTCCACCAAGGATGTCCTCTGGAGCCAGGCATTAGCGGATGAGTCACCTTTGGTACTCAAGTCACCACTGAGTTCCTCCCATACTGCAACAGTGCGATCAAATGAACATGTAGCCAGTATCTGGCCGAATTCAGGATGTGACCACGCCACTCGTGACACAGAGCCACCAGGTGTCTAAAAGCCAAACAGATTTATTTATTAACGACCACATTAGACACAGAGCAAGTGTTGCCAATAATCACAAGGGCAGCTTTCAAAATCGTTTATTTTCATCGAGGTAGCATGGGTTAATGACATTATCTCCATAATTATACTTGTCATACTCTTTTCTACAATGTATGAGACTGTGACGTTGGTCTCAAGGAAAAACATAGACTACATTTATGACAGAAAGCTGTGTGTCAATATCAATCAACTTGATCAACTGTGTAATCTTGAAATTAGTACAGGCAAAATAAACAGCTCACCTTCCAACTTGCAGTGCATTTCCATTTACCGTTTTCCAAATCCCAAACCTAAATAAAAAATAAAAGTCAAGAAAATATTGAGTGCTAGGTCTAGAGCAGTGTCGACTCTCAAATAAAACCATGAAAAAAGCGGGAAGCCATAATCGTTGCCTCTACTAAACAGCCAGTTTGTTATGCTCTGCAAAACAATAGCTGTACCTAATTAAAAATAGCCATGCTCAGTGTCCACAATTGCAACTCAGGCCGAGTAAACCATAAACTTTAATAAATGATAAATGTGCCCCCACCCATTCTCTGGATTTCAAATGGCGTTTCTCATCCCACATTTGGTTTACCTGATTTTTAAAGGGTCTTGAAGTTTTAATGTAAATAATGAAGTAAACTAAGAATACTAGGACTACGTAAAAGCAATTGCCAAACCTTCACAGTGTGATCACTGGAACATGTAGCCATTCTCCTTCCATGGCAGTCAAAAGAAACATCATGAATGAGATCCTTGTGTTCTGATGCGATAGACTGGGCAACGAACATTCTTTGATGGGGCTTAAAAGTAAAAGTGAAGAAGACATGGGATTCATTAATGTTATAGAACCTTACAAAATAGATCAAAAGCAGCCCAATAACTTTACTGACCATGACAAGTTTTATGTGGCCTGGTGGTGTGTGACATACAGTTGTTGAATGTTCATGCAACGTCTTCATAAAAACCTGTCCAGAGAACTATAGCTTTATTGGTCCTAAAAGTGGGGTACAAGCAATGAACATGAAAACACAAGGCCGAAGGAAAACAACCAGAGAAAAGGGGCAATATAGAATGGCCTTTCTCATCCCACACCAGATACAGAAAGTGAAATTAAAGAAACAAATGTTGAAAGTATAAATCCCAAAATGAGCGGGGTATATGGTGGAGAGTACAGACCTGGGTGGTGCAGGGGGGGGGGAATCCCACAGGTACGAAGACTGACCACTTGTCGTTGGGTGTGAGACTGCACAAGGACAAGGCTAGTACAACTGTGAGGGTAACCAGGTAATAAATCAAAGCATTGGAATGCAAGGGTGGGTGGCTAGTTAATGAGGCATATCAAGTTAACCGCAGATAATCGCATAGAGTTAATCATAGTCCCAGGGTGTAGAAACAGTTCGAAGCACAGATAAAGAAATAGATAGTCCTGGGAAGGAATCTTTAGAGATGCCAGGACTAATTCGGGTACTTGTAAAGAAGAACCCAGCCGGACAAGGGTAGAGGACAGTTGGGGAGAACACAGTCGGACAGCAGTGACAGTACAGTTGAGGGCCCAACTTGTAGAGAGAGACGAGCCGTGACAGTCAGAGCTGATTACTAGATGAGTCAACGTGAAGAACATTAGCAGATAAATAAAAATGAAAGGCTAACCATCTACGCATAATTACCTGATTCTTGCAATACAAGTGACAGTTGGAAGCAAGGGTCATCACCAAAACAATTGAAATAGAAAATAGAGAGAGTAAGTAGAACGTTTATTAGTAAAGGTTCTCTACAATATCGAACCTGCCTTATAAGCCCATCCATGGCCACCATGACGTTAGCGTCACGAGTTGTACTTAGGTCAAACGTGGGGCAGGCAAGCTCCATTGGGTGTGTGTGCGACCCAAAAAAAAAGATTTTACAGCCCAATGCACACCTGTGTGCTACTTTTTAAAGTTAAACTTCAGTGGGTGACACTCTTAGTGTGTTCCTTTTTCATATAGGTGGCGCCCTGCCACATTTACAATTCACATTGAAATGATATCATAATCTTGTTGATGGAGCACTGAAGTCTGAACTACTGAATAGACTTAGACCTATATAAAATCAAATAATTTTATATATGCCTAATATTCTAAAATTAAGATAAAATGTCATTTTATCTTGATATTAGTATCAGGCCTACAGAATAGACTATATAATACATAAAAGTATTTGATTTTACATGTCATCCTTGTTGAAGTCAGAAATCATTTTTTAATTTTCTTACTTATAACATTTATAATATACTTTTTTTAAAAATAGATGATTGTCAATAGGCCAAGCATTATCTACCTGTTCTATTCAAACTAGTCAATAGAAATTTAAAATGTATGCTTTAATTTTAATATATTTTTATATGCCATTAACTGTTATCACTAGTTATTATTAGGTCATTTTAGATAAGCTATAATTTTAAAAGTATGGCATAAACAGTATAAGATTGTCAACATAGACTCTATTATACTTTATCCATGAATTTAAGAAGATCCCAGTTATTGCTCCGTCCATTAAATCAAATTGTTTATTGTTGAAAGTAATTTTTTTATTTTTGAGCAACAGCACCAAGAAATGACGGTGTAAATGCAATGGAGTAGTTTCTGGCAAAACTGAAACACCTGTGACCTGCTTTTTATAATGATGAATCAATGAATGAATTGAAATGAATGCGATAGTGAGTAAACTTTGACAGGCAAATTCAAATGCAGTGAAAATTACAGTTTGTTTTCCTGCAGCACCTCTGATTACAAACGTTCCATTTAGCCTACTTAAACTAAACATTGGACTTGGTCCACCAAAGGCTTGGTGGACTGGAGTTGGCAAATAGAGATCTGTTGACTGTAAAAGAGCTGTTTAACTGTTTATACTTCTGTAACTTTAAGTTTACGTCTAAGTAGTTTAAGAATATAAATTTTACATAGTAGCCTTACACTTACTTAACCATATAATTATAGATTTGGTAGCCGCGGTTATATGAAGTTGGAATTTCCCTTCTCTTACTATAATACAAAAATACTTACACGTGACTTTACTAAGAATAGAAAACTCTGCTAATTATTACTATTGGTGCCTCATTTGCAAAACCCTGGTTCCAATAGGGTCAAAAACCTGGTTCCCGACAGGTTCAAAACCCAGGTTAGGGATAAATTTAGGGTTCAGGTTAGGTTTAGGGATACATATAGGACATTTTTTCATTATTTTGAAAAGATTTATTCTTAATTTTACGGGTCGCGGCAACCAAGATGGCGGCCATGGTAAAAAAATGCTGTACTATCTATTCAAATTTACCCATGATTGTTTAGGGTTCAGGTTTAGGGATACATTCAGAGTTCACTGCTATCACTGAGGGAATCAGTACAGGTATGGGCATGGGAGGCCTCTGATCAAGTTACAGGACACCATGAGTATAGTTGCAATGCTCCTATCACATACAAAAGTAACCGAACACTTCATTTGGCGTTGATAAATGGTCAAAACTATGTGTTTCTGACCTAATATTAAAGTAACCAAATTGCTGACGTATCAAATTTGAAATTTTAACAAAAACGCATTTTCATTGGTTACATGAGTAGAAAGTATAGGCCCTATAAGCCCTACATGTCATCTGTAATCCTTTTGTGGATTTCGGTTAGACTAAGCACTGTTTGCTCTGTAAATACGCAATTTTTCAATGTCACCCTCTGAGATGGTGTCACCCCCGTGCAGTCCGCAGCCCCCTAACTACGCTACTGAATATACTTTTCTGGTCTTCCACACCTCAGGGCTGGGGAGGTACTTTTACCGCTGGATAAGAACCACTGTTCTAGTGAAATGTTCCTGACACTGGTGCAGTAATTTGATATCCACGGGAGGTGAATTTCTTAAGGAGTTTGTAAAGGACAGTAGTGGACACAGGGACTTTTTAAAAAGGGGGGGGGGGTGTAGAGATTTGTGAAGTTATATTTTAGGGGGGGGTCTAACGTTTTGTGACGATGGGGGGTCAAAAGTCAACAAAATTTGCGTGAAGTCATTTATAGATGGCCCCCTATCCCTAAACCTAACGAAATGAGGTACGATCTATATTTATTAGCCCAATCATGTAAGGAACCAAGGGTAACAACAATTAGCCCTCTTCGCATGCATTAGCTTAGCCGTGGATGTTATCTCTTCTTTTCGCCCAACTTTCTTTCATACATATATTTCAAAACACTCATTACATTGGCCTGAATTATATTATTACTAGTAGGGCCTACCTGCCAATCTTTTTGACTTTGATATCTATGTTAGGCTAAGTCCTAGACAAATAATATATTCAAAATCCCCGCATTGCAGTAACTCTCGCTGTATTTTAAATGAGTTGAGTTTCTTTACCGAGATCACAAATGTAACCGAGATCACAAATGTAACCGAGATCACAAATGTAACCGAGATCAACCGAACTGTATAATTTTGATGCCCTTCTTTTTGAAGTTGTGCGTAACATATTAGCAAAAGTATTCAATTAATGGCTATTTGTATCCTAAATATTGATATGATTTGGATTGAAAAAATAGATTTAGATTAATTAATAAGTTCAGATATAAAAAAAAATTCGTCTTCTTCTATATTTTGATAGCCCACGACCATGTCATGTATTGATCATTCTGGCTCCTACATATATTCAAATCTTCTTCTTTTACATTCATATATACAGTGAGACCTCATATCAGGGCCGGATTTCCCATGAGGAAAATCTAGGCCATGGTCTGGGGACGTATAAGAAATAACAAACAAATGTTTACAAATTTTTCTGTATAATTTTGAAATTTACATCCATGTGCACAAATAAATTGACCGAAACATGAAAGTTTCCCAACTCTGCAGCTTGCGCTGTCTCGCTCAATCTCAGGTTAAAAAAAAATATATATATTTCTCTTTCACACAAAAAGCGTAAACCACATATTAAAGGGGGCATTTCAGAGCTCACTTTACAATAGTGATTGCAAATGATTAATTTTCTCATATCCCTTGACTTTTACGTATCTATTGATTGTAGGTATACATAAAATACATCATTAATTTATTTCAAGACGATGTAATAAAGTTGCCAGTTGGTGCAACCAACATGTCGTGTAGTTTGAATGCAGTCATCTCGTAAATAAATGGTCGAGTTTACTTCTATCTGAATAGGTAACAGCAAGGGTACTCCATGTCCAGGTGTGGCTAAAGGAACCAAATCCGTCACATGGTTATCAAGAGCAATTCCCAGAATTGTAAACAAGCAAAGAAATCTTTGGGTTCCAAGAATTAGATAAAGATCGCAGTTGGGGTAGATCAATCATTGCCGCTGCACAAGCACATTGCACAGTACATTTTTATATGCCAGATTTGTGTCATTAGAGATTTTAATGATACAAGTATATTCGAAATTTTAATGATACAAGTATGTTAGAGATTTTAATGATACAAGTATGTTAGAGATTTTAATGATACAAGTATGTTAGAGATTTTAATGATACAAGTATGTTAGAGATTTTAATGATACAAGTATGTTAGAGATAATGTAATCAACTTTGAGTGGATACAGATATTTTTGACATTAAAAGGTCATCATTACGAGATTAACGTTGATCTCCAGCTACCTGAAAGTCGTGCACACTTAGCCGTGATCTCCAGCTGCCTGAAAGTCCTGCACACATAGTCGTGATCTCCAGCTGTCTGGGAAGTTCTGCACACATGGCCGTGATCCCCAGCTGCCTGAAAGTCCTGCACACATAGTCGTGATCCCCATCTGTCTGAAAGTCCTGGAATTTAACATATTCATCTCCACTGCATTGCTGGGGTTTGAGGTTTAACCCTAGCATCGATTGTACTGACTACATGTATATCGGGGTAACGACACATCTAACCACATAGCCACACAATCAAGATTTTAGTGAAAGGCTGGAAGTCTAAAGCCAGAAAAAGCATTTTTGAAATAATTTTAAATAACACTTTTCTGTTTAGAATCTTTAATTGTAGCGTCGTATTTAAAGGTTTAAGGTGAATTGTATTTAATATTTTCATAATATATATAAAATCATATTTTAACATTCCCACACTTGACATATTTAGGGTTTAGGGTAACTATTTCCAGAAGAAATCATAATCAAGCGAGTTATATTACTTGACGGAAAACCTCAGGTATATTACTTGACAAAAAGCCCCCAGTTACATTACTTGACAGAAAGTCTCAGTTATAATACTTGACAGAAAGCCACAGTTACATTACTTGACAAAAAGCCTCAGTTATAATGTTATTTGCGAGTAATACTCAGTAAAATTTCTTGCCAGTAAGCATCATTTACGTTAATAACGATTAAGTCACTCATAAATTACTTTCGAGTAAGCCTCACCATATTACTCGAGAGAAAGCCTAACTTTTAAATTACTTGCCTTTAATACTCAGTTTTATGATTGGCGAGTAAGCATTATTTATTTTACCGGAAAATGAGCATACTTTATTTTGCTGGCGAGTAAGCATCATTTGTATTACTTAAGATTAAGCATTAGTTATGCTACTTGTGTATAAGACGATAAACGTTTGCCTCCCTTAACTCCCCAACGAGGCATCTCCCACATATTTGAACATGGTACTTTAAATGATTGCAACCATATCTTTACAACCGTAGCCTCTATTCGATTCCAACTGTTGTCCTGCCAAACATTTTCCTGTTACTCCGAAATAACCCACCAACGCAATGATAAGAAACAAGCAGCCAATCTTTGCATTCAGGTACAAGTATAATATCAAACATCCTGCATTAAAAAAATCAATACTTCCACGAAAGCTGTATCAACAATGATTTTGAGAATTTGCGTTTTCTTGTTTTCTTCGAGTCATAGTTTATGTGGGCCTTGTGCAAACAGTTTGTACTTGTTAGAAGCTGTCCTTCGTTACCTGCAGCAACTGACTCTTGAGCCATTTAAACAAACATACAATTTTCCAATACATATAATATGTTCAATGTTTTCTTTCAAGTAGCTTAGACCATACTTCCTTAAATTCGTTGCAATGTTTTCATCCCACTGACCAACAGAGCCGATGCGCTGTTGGACGGATTTATAATTTTAACTGGCCATATGGTGCACAGGTGATAGGGGTACAAGACTTAGGGGCACCAATCTTAGGAGCACAAGTGATGAGGGAGAAAGTTTAAAGGCTGCAAGTCTTATGGGCATAAGTCTTAGGGCCGTAAGTCTAATGGGCTCAAGCATTAGTTGCAAACGTCTTGGGGGCCCAGGTCTCATGGGCACAAGTCTTAGGGCCGCAATTTTTAAGGGCACAAGTATAAGGAGCACAAGTCTCAGGGGCACAAGTATTAGAGCCACAAGTCTTAGGGGCACAAATGTCAGGGGTCCAAGTCTCAAGGGCACAAGTCTTAGAGGCACACGTGTTAGAGGCACGAATTTATATTGTTCACAGTAGTGTCCTTTGAGTTTAAATTACATAATAATTCTTCAGTGAATTCGCATAAATAATATTTTTTTTAAACCTTCAACAGAAAATCTGATATTTCAACAAAAACAGAGGCGACTCAATAAGAAATTAAACAGATAAATAAAAAAAAAATGTCTTGCTGTATTCAGAAAATAAGTTTATCTTTATTAACTCTTACAGAAATATGAAACTTGCAATTCATAACAACAGATATAATAAATAAGACTTTCACCTATTGTTTTTGATTACAAGAATTGAAGACATTACCTTAACGCAATTGGTAGATTGCTTCTCTTTTTTTCGACAACGTAACTTTCCATTCTGGTATTGTATCGGATTGGACTCGCTATTTAATGTTAGACGTAGAGTTCCGTGGGATGTAGTTCATTTAGTTTATCATGTTAACAAAGGATCCAAACCCGCTCGAATTGCTTTAACTTAAGCGAATATAAAAATAACAGTTTAGATGTAATTTTAAATGAGCAATGTATATTGAATAGAGTCAAATTATCTTCCCCTCAATCAAAGCAATTAAACATTTAAAAAGCCATTATGTTAATTATGCACAGACTTCGGACGTCTAATTGAACAATTCAGGTCATCCAATCGAGCTTAAACTTGGCATATAGACTTGTTTCCTTATGACAGCACATTCTATCAAATTTTTAGCCTTACCCCAACCCCCCAAAAAAGCAGTCTTCCCCGTTTTTCTAGGGGACGATGAAGGTAAAATGGTCCTACTGATTTCACAAAATTAAATTCCCCATAACTGCGCTAGATAAGTTTCCTTAAACAAAATATCGCGTGCGTTTGTTGCGTAATATTTTCTTGTGTTATTCTGAAATAGTTGGTGAAATAAAAAGCGGGTGATACATTAGAATATAAAAATAAAATAAAATATAAAAATTGCAATTATAGGCTTATACGAAGAACATTTTTGAAAGGGTTTTTTAAATTAAATATTTAGAATCGTATTAGGATAGGGATTTTTTTAACCGTTTCTTATGAGAGTTTGAGCATTGTATGGTGATACTATCATCAGTGTGTTGTTATAATATCATACGTGTGTTGTCATAGGATCATAAGTGTGTTGTTATAGTATCACACGTGTGTTGTCATAGTATCATAAGTGTGTTGTTATAGTATCATACGTGTGTTGTCATAGTATCATAAGTGTGTTGTAGTATCATACGTGTGTTGTCATAGTATCATACGTGTGTTGTTATAGTATCATAAGTGTGTTGTTATAGTATCATACGTGTGTTGTCATAGTATCATAAGTGTGTTGTTGTAGTATCATAAGTGTGTTGTCATAGTATCATACGTGTGTTGTTATAGTATCATAAGTGTGTTGTTATAGTATCATAAGTGTGTTGTTATAGTATCATACGTGTGTTGTTATAGTATCATACGTGTGTTGTTATAGTATCATAAGTGTGTTGTTATAGTATCATACGTGTGTTGTTATAGTATCATAAGTGTGTTGTCATAGTATCATACGTGTGTTGTTATAGTATCATAAGTGTGTTGTTATAGTATCATACGTGTATTGTCATAGTATCATAAGTGTGTTGTTGTAGTATCATAAGTGTGTTGTCATAGTATCATACGTGTGTTGTTATAATATCATAAGTGTGTTGTTATAGTATCATACGTGTATTGTTATAGTATCATACGTGTGTTGTTATAGTATCATACGTGTGTTGTTATAGTATCATACGTGTGTTGTTATAGTATCATACGTGTGTTGTTATAGTATCATAAGTGTGTTGTCATAGTATCATACGTGTGTTGTTATAGTATCATACGTGTGTTGTTATAGTATCATAAGTGTGTTGTTATAGTATCATACGTGTGTTGTCATAGTATCATAAGTGGGCTGTGATAGTATAATTAATGCGCGGTCGATAGTATCATTAGTTTATGAGTGACATATCATTAGTGTGGGGTGATAGCATTACATGTGTGGGTTGATATTAGCATCAGTGGGTGGTTATAGTATATCGTATGCGAGTGATGTATGGTGTTTTTTAGAAAGATAGTCGCAGTATAAACATACTAACTCTGTGCAGACAATGTTTTCATTTTATGCCCCACTGTTTGTTATATTTCTATTTTTAATTCATAGCTTTTTTTTTTTTAACCGATATCTGACCGATACTGCATTAGTATGTTAAATAAAGAAATGCCCAATATTGAAGATAAGTTATGTTCGATCTTAGTTTAATTTACAGAGAAATATCTCAGCCTTAGAGTGTTCGCTGATTTTATAAATACTTTACCACGATAATTTAGTGCATGCATTTGTGCATTGGTACCAGCACCAGCAGCTTCTTCAGTTTTAACAACTTTCTTGATGTCCACTAGCGCCGTCTGAGTTGACGTGTTGGTCAGTACAAGACGTGCTCCAGATAACGCGGTTTGTGGTGGGAAGTACCTCATGGAGATGGAAGGGTAACCTTGGACCTGGTCCCCCACGGCAGTAGGGGGGAGGGAAGTAGCCACCCATCATCATAGGATTGGGATAAGGATTAACAGCACCCGCTGCCGGTTGACACTGACCTCCAACCACACTTCTGACAGGCTCCGTCTGGTCGTCTGCCCCAACCCGCATCGCGTGTCTGGCTCCGAAATTGGTGCAGCCCGCTATCATGAGCCAGATACCCGAACCCGCCACTGTATAGAAACAATAGGCTGGCAGAACAGAAAATTTGACGGAGCCATAGGAGTCATAGTAATTGTAGTACCTGTTGTAGTCGGAGATAGTGAAAAGGTCTTTATCTACAGCATACACATCAATGAGAAACAGGGCGCAGGTACATTCAGCCAAGTTAACTGGGGGGGGGGGGAGGGTGTGTGAGATACTTATGTTTAGCGGCTGTTTGGTTTAGTTTCTTAAAAAGAAAAACAAACTTTTAAAAAAAACAACCAACAACATTATTTAAGAAAACAATTAAATAAGATTTAGCTTAGAATAATTTAGAGCCATTCGAAACGGGCTCGTTTGCAAGTTTACTATTTAATATATAACTCTGGTGATGTTTTGATGACGTGGTCAATGCAAACCTGGAACATTCTAAAACAAAACGAGGACATTTGGTAGTTTTTTTACGATTGGAATAAATAGGTTGTTTTTTTTTAATGTTAAATTTTTTTTTATTATAACGTTATCTTAACTTGTCTGCAAGTAAGGCCGCTGCCATGGTGATCTTCGGTATGACCGTCATGCATTGGGTGACCTTGCAACAAAGGTCGGCACACATCATGACCAAGAGAGCAGACAGCAGAGACCGCTGAGGGCGAGTGCAGTGATCAGAGTGCCGAGCACGGCGGATGTAAAACCTAAACAATCCAGAGAGAAGAGAGTTTTTTAAAAAATTTTTAGTAGCACCTGTCACGTAAACAACGGACGAGAGATAGTAGATAACGGAATAATTTTGTTAATGTCGTCGGATCGAAAGTTTCTGAGTGTGCCAGCAATTTTTAAATCAGTAAATTCTGTCAGCTTACTTAATTCCTTGGCAATGTGACTGAAACGTCCGAGAGACCCATGCAACCCTCAGTTGTTGGTCCACGAATGGTAGAAAATCAATTTTAAAAATAACGAAAAACCCACAAAAAAAGAAAAAAAAAAAAAAAAAACCAACAGAAAAAGAATCATCAATAAATTGAGGTCCATATACTATAGTATAGGTCCCGGGTTTCACGTGGAGAGTTGATGCTTGTATGTCACATTAAAAATTTGATAGCAATGCCATGGCTTTTATTCGGTGCAATCTTGTATTGATTCAAGTTATCTATGAAAATAAATAATATATATATATATATATATTATTATTATTAAAGTGGTTTCATTATTATTATTATTATTGGTCTTATATAGCGAGGTACCCCAGCCTAGGGCTGGACTCACCGTGCTTCACATAACAATTAGCCAAAAAAAAAAAAAAAAAAAGAAACATGCCAATAGAAAACAGTTACATAAAATTTTTCATTTAAAAACAGCTTTGTAAAAAATATATACGTTTTATAAGTCAACTAAATGTATGGTCAACCACATAAAACAACATCAAGTTTCATGTGAGTACTTTCTTATCGATTCTGAGTTTATCGTCAAATTTTAGTAGCACCTGTCACGTAAACAATGTACGAGAGACAGGAGATAACGGAATAATTTTGTTTATGTCGCCTTCCTATTTGTTTGTTCTTGTTACTACAAATTATTTCAAATGTTCATTTTATCAGAATAAAGGTTTTGACTTTTCAATTTAAACAAAAATAAAAAATATTATCGCTTTTATTTATATTTCCCACACTTAGGTGAGATGTCATATGAAATGAAATAGTTACGATTGTACATTTTTTTTTCGATTTCTAAAAAGTTTTTAAGAACTCGTCTTTTCGATATCACTTATTTTATTAGACCTGACTGGTTTAAGAAACAAAATTAACGATGTTTTGTTTATTAACAAAACAAAAAAAAAACACCATCTAAATTTAGAAAAAACCCATAACATAATGATGTATTAAATTCTAATGTTTGCAGAAAGCCAAAAAAATATTTAAATCATGTGTTTGTTAACTTACCACAAATTCAACAAGGCAGACATGGGCGCCCGCAGAAAATTTTCTAGGGGGGGGGGCAATATATTTTCTAGGGGGTGGGCAAAATATTTTTAGTAATGTTTTAATGTAGTTTTAATTTACTGTAGCGTATTTGTATGGTGAACGAACTGACAGGACACTGTAGTAATGAAGGGCATACTGTAGCAACAATTTTTTATTAACAAAATATATTTATATAGCAAAGAATATTACAACATAAATTTAAAATAAAATGTATTCTTTTAACAAGAACTGGAGTCGTCTGTTATCGCTACTAAACATATCTACAATATTTTGTCCATAAAGTCTTTTTTGTCGCAGTTCACTTTGTCTCGTGTGCACTTAACATGCATAACCCAGACAGACGTTCATCTGACATTGTAGATCTAAGCCATGTTTTTACACGACGTAATGTGCTGAACGATCGCTCCACAGTAAATGGTGTTGCTTGTAATGTTAGCAAAACTAGTAAGGCATACCTGACAGCCGGATAAAACTTTGTAAAACTAATTAATATAGAAAATATAAAAATAATTACCCAGTAAAACGAGATCAGCATCAGCTTAGTTACTTTCTCTTTATTTTCTCTTAACTTAAATAAATTTTTTGTCTATTTTTGTCTAAAATTTTTTTTTAATCATTCAATCCAGGGGGGGGGGGGGCAAGTGCCCGACCTTGCCACTACGTGCGGGCGCCCATGAAGGCAGAGTATTGTAATGATTTCAGTATCACCCTGAAGAGCCTGAGTAAACAGCTTCAGTGGTGCAAGGTCATTTCGCTATGTATACCAACCTGCTCAGACTGGCGGTTGATTGTGGAGATTCACTGTTTGGACGATTCGGTTTGTCCCCAACCACGGAATGAAATCATTTGGTGTTTTAGCCAGAAACCATAGCAAGGTTCGTGACTTAATGTGAAGTGAAGGGTAATGGTAGGGTGCATGCCATGGCAAAGATAGGAGCACGAATCTCATACTTCAGAAGAGTGGCGTAGCTTGCCATGGAAAAGATAGGAGCACGAAGAGTGGCGTAGCTTGGTTGGTGCAACCTGGGGCAGACTACCACCCCCTCTTCCATAGCCCCATTCTACTCTACGAACTAAATCAATGAGTCGCCCGATACAATAGCTTTTTAAAAAGCGTAATAAATGCTGTTGTTCTCGGCCAATCGGTCGATATAAATAAACCACTCGCATGACACCTCCGTGGATTTTGGATTGACCGCTAAGTGTGACCTTAACTTTTTACCTTTGTAAGCATGTTTAAGTTGTTTAAAGTTATCAGGTGTTGAAAAATTTGAAACTTAGATAAAAGTGTGTGATGGAGAGAAAAGGGTTAGAAAAGACAAGAGAGAGAAAGAGAGAAAGAGACTGATAGAGATTGAAAGAGAGAGAGAGAGAGAGAGAGAGTGAGAGAGAGAGAAAGAAAGAGAGAGACCGACAGAAAGAGATATATTCAGAGACTTCAATCGCAAGAGAGAATTTGAGAGATCAAAAGTGAAGTAGTTTCGAGAGCATACTAATGCTTTCAAAAATTGAGTTTAATCCAACATTTTCTATTCAAACAAAGTGGTTGGGATTATTACAGAAATTAGGGTTAGGGTTATCACAGAAATTAGGGTTAGGGTTATTACAGAAATTAAGTTTAGGTTTATTACATAAATTAGGATTATCACATAAATTAGGGTTTAGGGCTATTACAGAAATTAGGGTTGGGTTATTACAAAAATTAGGGTTAGGATTATTACAGAAATTGGGGTTAGGATTATTACAGAAATTAGGGTTAGGGTTATTACAGAAATTATGGTTATTACAGAAATTAGGGTTATTACAGAAATTAGGGTTATGGTTATCCCAGAAATTAGGGTTATTACAGAAGTTAGGGTTAGGGTTAGACTATTGCAGAAATTAAGCTTTCATACTTTCTTGCACCTCACAAGATCAAATATTTGACTATGAGCTCAAATAATAGACGTACTATAATGACCCTAACGGTGCTCTCAACACTTTGCTACATATCATCAACCATGGGTATTTTTTTATCGTATGCTTAACACACATTTAAACATATTTTTCCACCTGATCCTGTTTAGGTTGATTACATTTCTCAATAAAATAATCCCTAACATCTTATGGTGTAAAATGAAACAGCAATAACTGATCATAACGTAACTATCGCAACTTGCAAACAAAACTTATTTTCTTATCGACACAAATGTATCATTTATATTCAGAAGGGCCGGCTCAACACCTCCAGGCAACTCTGACAGTTGCATGGCTCCACGGGTTCACACGTTTTTAAATCCGAAGGAACAACCGACAGCATCAAATCCAAAGGAACGGGTTGCAATATATGTTAACAAAAACTACTGTAGAATCAACAACGGAATAGTGAAACATGTAGTTTGTACACCCGACATGTAACTACCTTGCACCACTTTGCCGCCATTTTACCTACCTACGGAATTCACACAAACCTGTATCATCCTGAAAACCCGGAGATGGGGAGATGGAGTTCACGTGCGTCTAACAGGCAGCAGTGAGGCCTCTCGAACATCTAACATCGGATTTATTTTACGCGCTTCGAGCCTTTGGGGATGAAGCGTGATTTTTAAATAAACTTTATTATTATTATTATTATTATTATTATTATATTAACTTCGCTTTTGTCTGTGGCTGGCTTGCTGAAAAAAAATCCTCGGACGACTTACTGACCCACTTCCCGCCAACCTGTCGAGCTGAAACGTTCCTTTCTCTTTTCTTTATGTGAGGGCCCACGATCAATTGATTGATCATTCTGGCTCATTGTTTGAATTCAGAGTTTGCGTTATGCCGGCTTTGGTGGGGATTGAACCAGTTATTTTGGATTGAGTTAGTTTAGAACGCTCGGCCACCCAGCACCCAACTTGGCAATACATACCCGTTCCATACAACAAATTGTATAAAATTGTCAGCCCCTACCTCTAACCCCCAAAAATTTGTTTTCCCGTTTTTCAAAGGGGAGATAAAATAAAATTCCCGATAACCGGGCTAAAGGAGATTATTTATAAAAAGATATCACAAGTGCGCTTGATGCATTTATTTTTATAAAATTGTTGGTGAATTAATCTGTGGCGCAAAAGGGGGTGGATCATTACAATATTAATATAGTTAATGAGGGATAGGAATAAAACAGACATGAGATGATAGGAGTACAACCGACTTGTGATAATAGGCATACAACAGACACGAGATGATAGGAATACAACAGACACGAGATAATAGGCATACAACAGACACGAGATGATAGGAATACAACAGGCATCAGATGATAGGCATACAACAGACATCAGATGATAGGAATACAACAGGCATCAGATGATAGGCATACAACAGACACGAGATGATAGGAATACAACAGGCATCAGATGATAGGCATACAACAGACATCAGATGATAGGAATACAGCATTCATGAAGTTATAAGAATACAAGAAACATAAAATGATAGACATACAAACTGACCAGGCACAGAAACATTGCAAATCCCCCTTACATTCACAGGAGCCAGAATGATCAATAAATTGATCTTGGGCCCTTAATATATAGAAGGAAAAGAAGACATGATGTGATAGGAATACAACAAACATGAGATGAAAGGCATAGAACAGACATGAGGTGATAAGAATACAACAGGCATGAGGAAATAAGGAACATGAGGTTAGAGTTAGAGGAATGAGACAAAAGAAGACGAACACAAGCACGCAGAATATTTAATACATTTTTGTTGAATAGATCACAAGATGAATAGACAATTTTGGCCATTAAGAAATAGTTAAATATGTTAATAGGATCTCTGAAAATTAAAAATCTGTAACGTGTAATTAAAACATCAGTTGCAGAAAATCTCATATAAAATATAGAGCTATCACAAAAAATAAATTATTATTCGAAAAAAATAAACAATTAAATTCTCAACTTGTCTCCCCTAGGATGTAAGGCAAGACACATTTTTGGTGTATACATTTTAATCATAAAAATTGTATGAGTGGACGGATTTAAAAGAAGTACAATCATAGAAATGTGTATAGATTGTGTATGATATCAAAGTAAACTCGTAATCGATTGACCTAAACACACGTGTTGATGCATGTAAAAACTTTAAGGGCGAACCTGCCCCGACGCCAATTTTCCAATGACGATCGACTTCATAACTACTAAATTAAAAAAAAATAATAATCGAAAAGTAAATTATTTTCAGCTACAATTCAGTGATTAATTTCATTCTTCTAAACAAAAACTTATAAAAAAAACTTTGTTAAAGATATGAGATAGTAGAATACATTTCAGTGTTTCTAAAATTATTTCTTGACAGTCCCTGCAGCTTCCTCAATTTTCACAACTTTCTTGATGTCAACGAGTGACGTCTGTGTGGACGTGTTTGACAAAACAAGTCGGGGCCCGTAAAAGGCCGTTTGCGGGGGGAAATACCCCATGGAGGTTGGTGGGCGGGGGTAGCCTGGTATCTGGTCTCCCGTGGCCATGGATTGAGGGAAGTAGCCGCTCATCTGCAACCCCTGGGGTTGCCCGTACGGGTTGTTCATTCCCGCCACTTGACTCTGCTGTCCGACCACACTTATCCCGGTCACTGTCTGCTGGTTGTCAAATCCGACTCGGGTTGCATGCCTTGCTCCAAAGTTTGTACATCCCGCGATCAGCAGCCAGATTCCCGTAGCGGCAGTCATGTAGAAGCAATAACCCGGCAGTATATTGATGTTCCAAGGTGTTTGGAACTCTTTGATAGCGTAGATGTTGATAAGAAACAAGGCGACACAAACTTCAGCCAAGATACCTGTTGGGGACAAAATTAAATGTTGACTCCATTTTCCATAAACGATAACAAGAAAGGACCAAACAAAATATATTAGTGGCCATGTAATTTTTAAAGAATTTTTTAAAATACGAAAATTTTTCAGCTGTGTTGGGGTTAGAGCTAAGGATTTAGTTAGGATTAGGATATGATTAAGGGTAGGTTTCGGTTAGGGATAGGGTTACGGATAGGGCTAGGGATTGGATTGGGGATTGGGCTAGTGATAGGGTTAGGGATAGGGATATGGTTAGGGATAGGGTTAGGGTTAAGGATAGGGATAGGGTTAAGGATATTGTTAGGGATAGGGTTAGGGATAGGGTTAGGGATAGGATTATGGATAGGTTAGGGATATGGTTAAGGATAGGGTTAGGTATACGGTTAGGGATAGGGTTAGGGATAGGGTTAGGAATAGGAATAGGGATAGGGCTAGGTATAAGGATATTGTTAGAGATAGGGTTAGTGATAGGGATATGGGGAGAGATATGTTAAGGTTTAGGGATAGGGTTAGGTTTAAGGAAACGTTAAGCGGAAAGTGTCTGATGCAATGAACAGGTGTATTACGGGAACTAATGGGATGGAACAAAATACAAATAACATAAAGATATTTTTAACCTGCCAGAGTTGCGATTGTCATTGTAATCTTCGGTATAACCGTCATACACTGTGTCACCTTACAGCAACAGTCGGCACACATCATTATGAAGGACAAGAGAAAGCAGAGTCCAGTCAGGCTAATGGAAGCGCATAGTGAGGCCATCATGGCGGTAGAGAAATCTACCGAATTGAAAATTTGGAAAAAGGATTTTTTAAAAAGTAATTTTTGATAAATTGATTAGAATTTTATGGAAATATTTTTTTTAATGATAAATTCACGCATAAAAATGTCTGAAAGAAACCTTGAGAATTTTTATTTATTAAACACATGGAAACTCACATGAACTACATGATAACTCAAATAAAATAAATGAAAACTCACATGATATACATGATAACTCACATAAGATACGTGATAACTAACAAAGAAATACATATCAACTCATATAAAATAAATGAAAACTCACATAAAATACATGATAACTCGCATTAAATAAATGAAAACTCACATGAGAAACATGATAACTCAAATAAAATACATGATAACTTACATAAAATACACGAAAACTCACATAAAATACCTGACAACTCACATAAATAACATGATAACTCACATAAAATACATGACAACTCACATAAATAACATGACAACTCACATAAAATACATGACAACTCATATAAAAACAAATACACATGTAATGTTTCATCAACAAAACTGTTTTAAGAGTATAAATATAATACATTTCAGGCAGTCCGTTTCTCTTACCCCTTTAATTCACACATTACAGTTATATGTTTATTTTCCTTCTTCCTCCGTAAAAGTTAAATATTAACCGTTTGCTGTTGAGAGTTTTATTACATTTAAAAGTAATAAATAAGCACATAAATAAGTTAGTGGATTTATTTGGTCTAATTATTGAAATATTTATTTCCATATAAAAAGAAATCACCTTAAAAGTTAAGTGATAACATGTAAATTAGAAACGATTTACCATATCAAATATTTCTAATAAATGTTACATGCCTGGATCAAAAAATTCATATCTGCCAGAATATTTCCTGTTTTCGAAGATGAAAACTTCGCCGATGTCAGACCAGCCTGGCATCACCAGAGCCACAAGCAGGAGAGAGAAGGCGATACCGAACATGATCCAACTGGTCACCAGACGGCAGGTGTAGTCTCCCATGTTTCCTGAGATGCCCTTGAATATCTGTAAACTATTTTCACAATGTTTAAATTAGAGTGTATCTGTAATCTATATTCAACATGTTAGAAATAGACTGTATCTGTAAACTATATTAACCATGTTTGAAACATAGTGTATATTTAAACTATATTCACCATGTTTGAAATAGAGTGTATCTGTAAACTGATGCTATTGATTAAACAAACATATGAACCCTGGACAAGGAAAGCAGAAAAAGACAACTAGAAATACAATGAAATTATTCAGCTGTTCAGCTATGAATGCCAAAATCACAGGTGCCAAGGCATTTCAGCAGCGTGTTGATTGTTTACATTAGTAGTTCTCAAATCTTTTAAAAGTAAGATCTCCCGTACACAATAAAAAACATATATATTTTTTAATTGATAATTTAAAACGATAAATATTTTTAATGGATTTAAGAAATTTTTGGAAGATATTTTCAAAATAATGGAATAATACATTTATTAGAAATAGTTATACATTTTTACACATAGTTACATTATATAGTGAATCTCTCTATAAAATACTGTAACATTTTCCCAATTAAGGCTTTAAATGTGTTGCAAATTAAAATACGAAATACTCCACGAAATTAACGCTCCCAGTGTTAACGTATACAACATTTAACGTATTCCCAAGTGATACAAAGACATTTTAAATATAACATTTAAATAATAATACAACTTTTAATTCCGTCAACACATTAATTATTTTCCAAACCAGAAAACGAAGGTTATTGATTTACTGAATCTGCACCTTTAAATGATTCTGACATACATTATTTTTTATTTAATCGCGCTTGTGAAATGTTTTTTTTTGGGCTTGTTCTTCAAATAAATTAAAAAAAAAAAAAAAAGAAGAAAATTACCAACAAAAGCAAAATGGCAAAGAAATGGAATATTTCTTAATTTTTCTTTGACGTTATCTCTCGTTTATCTCTAAACACTGTTGGTATATGTTGCTTACCTGCCGCTTAGAGGCTATCTCTCCGGACAAATAAGGAGAACTAAATTCGTAAGGAATTTCTTATCTTAGCAAAAAATGGCGGCAAAATTATTAGACGTGTTCCAGCAAGAAAGGGTAAACATTAAAAATGGCTAAAATGAGTTATAATATAGTTATAAGATAAGATGCTTTTATTGGTACTAAAGGGTATGTAACTTTGTTTTGATTGCACAGCGCATATATAGTTTTCTGTCTTGAAATTCCTTATCTGATTTTTTGCAACCACTATTATTATTGCATCGGATCATTCATTATACAAGTGTCTTTAAACTTTCTAATAATTATAAACCTGACAGCAAGGTTTCAATATTCGGCTACACTTGAAGCCTATTACAAGTTGATTAATGTAAACGTATCTGTCCTGAAATATAAGAATCTCTTTCGATTTCACTGACCAATTAAGCGAACAGAACCGCAATCCTGTGTGGGAAATACCTGTATACACACTGCTAGATGAAATATTCCCCAATCAAACATTGAACAACCTGCCTTTTGAATCTTTCGCTTTTGTACGTGGTGGCAAAATCTTCTAACGGCTTATCGACCCTCTTCCCGTCGACCTATCGAGCTGAAACTTGGCACATAGACTCTTTGCCGATGACAAAACATTATTTCACATTTTCAGCCCAATCCTCCAACCTGACCCCCTAAAAAATCAGTTATTTTAAAATGTTTTTCAAAAGGAAGATTAGGGAAATATGATCCCGATGATTTAAAATCCATGATAACTGCGCTAAATGATATTCTAAAAAAAAAACAACAAAAATAATAAGTGCGTTTATTGCGTAATATTTTCGTTTGTTTTATTCTTAAATAGTTGGTGAAATAAATCTTCTGTGTAAAAGCGGGTGGGTTATTAGAATATTAATATACTTGCATGAAAAAAATGTGTGGTTGCGAGCCCTTGCGGGGGGGGGGGGGGAATACACTCATTGCGATTCGTATAAAGTGCGTTCCTTGTAAGCATGTTTTTTTGAAATTTTCATCCCCACCCCCATTGTTCGATATTACATAAGAACAACTTTGTTTATTGTAAACTACCTGAACGTGCAAATCAGAACAACTTTAGAATATTTGCATAGAGTTCTTTGTAATGTGTTATAATTATCCTCATTAAATAGCACTCAAAACATATCGTATAGCACTATTGATCCTGGTTGTTTGGTTAGATAGTTTATTCTAACCAGAAAAAAACTGTGCGTTGCATTACGACATTCCGCTGCTTAAAATTTGGTAGTCATATGGAATTCTCCTTTACATTAATTTTAAGTAACTGTGATTTGTATTAATTAAAAAATTAAAACTGACTGCCTCCATTGATGAGTTAACACCGCTTTAAAATATAATAAATGAAGGCACTTAAACAATAGCTGTCAAATACACGGCTTGGTTCTTAAACACATCAAACGTGTTTTTAATGACACTGACCTTAATTCAAAGAAATCTGTGTACTATTCCTAGAAGACTTATCTTCTTACTGCATTAAATTCCTACTGTAGATAAGATATATATCAAAAATTTGTTGCTACTACTGACAGCAAAAGCAAACGAAAAAAATATGACTGCCGTTTCCTTCTTATCTTAAGATCCACCTCTGCACACGCGGATGTAAGGAATAGTCACTTTAACTTTTGAGACTATTTCTAAACCGACAAGAGCTGTCGCAGTCTGATAGTAAAATGGTATTTATAATAAATGTGTTATACATCAAAACGAAGTCGCCTTATCTCGTGGCATTTTTGTTGTTAAAAGTCTCATGATAACGCGTTGTGCCTAGTTTAGCGAAGATGATCTTTCAAACCTTGATATCTTTCCAAAAATTACCAACGTTTAACTATGTAATGGGAGCAAAAGTCCCAGTGCAGTTCATCTAAATTTTATAGTTTGAGAGTTTTATATTAAAATGGTAGTTACTGTTGAACACACATTTTGGACTTTAGGTCACTATAGCAATTTTTTTTATTTCTCAAGACGATTCTGTGCAAGGCTATATAAAGGGGCTTGTTGTTAAGCCATTAGTGAAGGTTAATAACAATGCTGTCAAATTGTTTCATGTACGGCAGCTCACACAACCTGACTAGTGTGTCATTGACATTAGCTCAATCCACATGTCTAACGTGTCATTGACATAATCTCACACCATGTGACTAGTGTGTCTTGAAAATAATCTCACACCCCCTAACGAGTATGTCATGGACATAATCTCACACAACGTGACTAGTGTGTCTTGGACATTATGTCACAACACCTGACTAGTGTATCATGGACATAATCTCACAACACCTGACTAGCGTGTCTTGAACATAATCTCACACCACGTGACTAGTGTGTCTTGAACATAATTTCAAACCTCCTGACTAGTGTGTCATGGACATAATCTCACACCACGTGACTAGTGTGTCTTGAACATAATGTCACAACATCTGACTAGTGTGTCTTGAACATAATCTCACACCTCCTGACTAGTGTGTCATGGACATAACCTCACACCACGTGACTAGTGTGTCATGGACATAATCTCACACCACGTGACTAGTGTGTCATGGACATAATCTCACAACACCTGACTAGTGTGTCTTGAACATAATCTCACACCACGTGACTAATGTGTCATGGACATAATCTCACACCTCCTGACTAGTGTGTCATGGACATAACCTCACACCACGTGACTAGTGTGTCTTGAACATAATCTGACACCACCTGCCTAGTGTGTCTTGAACATAATCTGACACCACCTGCCTAGTGTGTCATGGACATAATCTGACACCACCTGCCTAGTGTGTCATGGACATAATCTGACACCACCCGACTAGTGGTTGCAAACTCAAAAAAAAACGTGCTTTGAAACGTGCACAGAAATAACACAGGAACGGATGAAGGCGCTATCTGTTTCTTAACGATAAAACGTGCTGTAACAGAATTCATGCAATGATTAGCTTTGTGTCTAATGCCATGTTCTGAAAGTCAAGAGGATTACGGAATAGATAGTCTTAGTCAGGGACGTCACTTGGGTAGGGCAGAGTGGAGCATTAGCACCCCATGAATTTGAAGGTTTCCTGTGCCGCCTCCAGTAATAAAGAACTCAACAAGCCCACAAAGTATTAGTTTGCCCCCCCCCCCCACCTCTTCCCCCCCACAAGCTCTGCAAAAACGTGTAATGACGTTCCTGGTCTTAGCTATAGCTCTCAAAGACGAATATCCCATCATGTCAAACATGAGTGTTAAATGAACAGTGACATGTCAATCAACCCATGTCATTCTTTGCTTACCATGGATATCTATGTTTCCCATGGATGTTCTAAAGGATATTTATGTCTACCAAGGATATCTATATTGAGCAAGGATATCTATGTTTAACATTGGATGTTATCAAGAAGATACATGTTGACTATTGATGTTCTAAATGATAACTATGTTAACCAAGGATGTCTATATTTACCATTCATTTTTAAAGGATATCTATTTTTTACCAAGGATGTCCTTGTTTACCATTGATTTTCTAAGGAATATCTATGTTTAATCCTTATCCCCCCCCCCCGCCCCTTCCTAAACTGGTGTATTTATTTTGTGCACTCTTTACGTTTCTAACTGAATCAAAATCCTGCGACAGCTGTCTTTACAATGCGCTTGGTACAGGAAGTCTGAAATAATTGCTGCCATCTGCAAAATATTGTCTCCTTACTTTGACAATTAAATCGTCTGTGATAAATAAGTCGTCTTTCCCTTCTTTGAATGCCTTTTCCCACAAAGCTTGTACAATGTTTTTCACTACGCCACAGGCAAAAAAGAAATCGTTTTGCCCGAGTACTACCTATAGGAACTACTTTGTTAAAAAAAAAAATTGGAATCGACAGTATTATATTATAAAGTACGAAATTGTCAATGCCACATGGCAGAATAAACGCTGCGGTCTGAAGGAAATGTTTTCCCCAAACAAACCGGTTATCTTAAAAGACGGGCGGCTTGTGTCTGTGTCATTGCTCTTCTCCGTTCGTGTGCAGCCTTTGTATGGGTTTGACACCACTGAGTTACGCATTAAGGCCACGGCGATCCCATGTCACCAGGTAACAGTTCTCTCGACCAAGGCCGAATACCAGTGACAATGCATACACTATCTTACTCAAGGTTTTTACTCTTTTTTTGATATTCGTTATGCAGGCTAACTATCGATAAACAATGCTCGCAGAGAAATCCTGTGGAAACCAATAAATGTAACAAAGACAGATGAGGGAATGTAGACAATAATTAAAATTAATTGAATTAAGTTTAAATAGTTTTTGATGATCCTAAAATTTCAGTGTGAGGTGATTCAAACCTTATCCTAAGATGTCAGTGTGAGATGCATCAAGCCTTATCCTAAGATGTCAGTGTGAGGGGATTTAATCCTTATCCTAAGATGTCAGTGTGAGGTGATTCAAACGTTACCCTAAGATGTCAGTGTGAGGTGATTCAAACCTTATCCTAAGATGTCAGTGTGAGGTGATTCAAACCTTATCCTAAGATGTCAGTGTGAGGGGATTCAAACGTTACCCTAAGATGTCAGTGTGAGGGGATTCAAACCTTATCCTAAGATGTCAGTGTGAGGGGATTCAAACGTTACCCTAAGATGTCAGTGTGAGGTGATTCAAACCTTACCCTAAGATGTCAGTGTGAGGGGATTCAAACCTTATCCTAAGATGTCAGTGTGAGGGGATTCAAACCTTATCCTAAGATGTCAGTGTGAGGGGATTCAAACCTTATCCTAAGATGTCAGTGTGAGGGGATTCAAACCTTACCCTAAGATGTCAGTGTGAGGTGATTCAAACCTTATCCTAAGATGTCAGTGTGAGGGGATTCAAACGTTACCCTAAGATGTCAGTGTGAGGTGATTTAATCCTCATCCTAAAATGTCAGAGTGAGGTGATTTAATCCTTATCCTAAGATGTCAGTGTGAGGTGATTCAAACCTTATCCTAAGATGTCAGTGTGAGGTGATTTAATCCTTATCCTAAGATGTCAGTGTGAGGTGATTTAATCCTTACCCTAAGATATCTTCTTGGAGTTTGAGATTTCCGGGAAACATAAACATATTTAAATAAAGTTGTTTCGAGACTATAGCCAAAATGCACACCATGGCTGGAACATTCATTTGTTTTTAACACCAAAAATGTGTGATTTAATGCGTCACAAAATTGATCGAAGATATAACAAGATGTTAGTGTTTGGAATAGTAAGGAGTTATAATTTTAGTGAAGTGTATTAATATAAAAAAAAGTAATTGGACTATCTCCCTTGGCGTGTGCAGAGAGCAAAAATATTTGGCTGAATGTAAGGAAAAAAAAATTGAGACTTAGTCAGTGAGTTGAGATGATGCTTCATGAAATATTTTATCATGCCCAGCCTCATCGAAATTTAATTCCAAATAAATTCTTACTAAAAAGTCTGTTGTCTTAGCCTACGTCTAGGCGTATGACGTCATCAATCTTTTGTTTCCTTTGCACGGTGTAAAGGTTCCAACCCTAGATACCAAAATGAATCAGGATCCACGCGGAAAACAAGACCCACTCGTCTGATTGGTGTAATTCAGATGCGACGCAACAAATAATCAGACGTTAGTTTTTAAATATTTCAAATGAATTCGTATTTTGTAAACGTGTTAAATGTGTGTGTGTTAGTGAGGTCAATTACCTCAGTGGGTGGCGGTTACGCTAGTGAGGTCAATTACCTCAGTGGGTGGCGGTGACGCTAGTGAGTGAAATTACCGCAGTGGGTGGCGGTTACGCTTGTGAGGTCAATTACCTCAGTGGGTGGCGGTGACGCTAGTGAGTGAAATTACCGCAGTGGGTGGCGGTTACGCTAGTGAGGTCAATTACCTCAGTGGGTGGCGGTGACACTAGTGAGGTCAATTACCTCAGTGGGTGGCGGTGACGCTAGTGAGTGAAATTACCGCAGTGGGTGGCGATTATGCTAGTGAGGTCAATTACCGCAGTGGGTGGCGGTTACGCTAGTGAGGTCAATTACCTCAGTGGGTGGCGGTGACGCTAGTGAGGTCAATTACCTCAGTGGGTGGCGGTGACGCTAGTGAGTGAAATTACCTCAGTGGGTGGCGGTGACGCTAGTGAGTGAAATTACCGCAGTGGGTGGCGATTATGCTAGTGAGGTCAATTACCGCAGTGGGTGGCGGTTACGCTAGTGAGGTCAATGGTTCTGCTAAGAGCTTCAAACCTCAGCCAATGAAATGTTATATTCCCCCATCAAGTCCTGTCTAATTTATTAACAATTAAATTTAATGGAATGCGATTTTTGTTGCATTGTTTTTTTGTGTTTTTTTTTGCATTGCTCCAAATTGTATTTTCTAAGCGTTGCTCTACTGCTTACTGTTAATTCACTATGAAACTGTCTGCCTTTGAATTTTGCTATGAGAGTCAGTTGCTGATTTCAGACTTTCCGAGAAAAAAGATTCACTTTCGCCGTTGACCTATTTTACATTTCGGTTCTCGCGACCGACGTTTTAAATTGAATAAATAATTATTTACAGGATACCACCGGAAGAAGTTCTCCAACAAAAGTTGTATGAGGGAAAAAAATAGAGAAAAACAAAGAACATGATATTTCGTACATATTCATGATCCCTTGAAATACGGGGTCTCTTACGTCTTAATCGGTTTTCAAGTATAGTGCTGAACAAAATTGAATAGAAAATGTGATTATACTCAGTTGAACAAACTGACGTTTTCACTGCTGTGAACAGTGGAGACACTGATAGATTCCGGGAACTCGTTACAGGTAGCGACACTTTTTATTTGATTTATGACGATTTCAGAACACGTTTTATAAATGAAATGAGGGTGTGATTCTTGAGTGTGCTGACATTTTGAGTTAGAGGAAAGGGTTGTTATGCCGGCGAAGACGGCTGTGACATGGATTAATGTGACAGAATGTGACATGATGTGACAGAATGTCCTCATTTTAACTAATGTTAGAAGCTATATATAACTTAAACAATGGAAGTGATATCTCAATAAAATCGTACAAATATTGAGTGCTGATACCAAAGAGACTGAAATTAAATACCTACACACAGAACGCATAGGATGTATGCTACTAGAGTCAAGACAAAGTAGCACGATGGCTCATAGGATGTATGCTACTAGATTCAAACCAAAGTAGCACGATGGCTCATAGGATGTATGCTATACTAGAGTCAAGCCAAAGTAGCACGGTGGCTTAAGATCCGGTAAGATGATTTAGTTTTCTTGTACAATTCCAACCAAAAATCCCCAAACACGTAATAGAAACCTCACACAAACTGATGAGTCTAATTATTTGTAACTGTAAATTTATATGGCGTATTAACTATTTATTTGTGATGCGAAACGTTGCAATACAGATCTAACTAATATTTATTATTATTATTATTATTATTATTTTAATCTGTGAGAATGGGCAAATAAACTATACCCTCCGGTTCGGTCCCGTTGAGTGTAAGCAGAGCTCGTCAAACAGGTCCGCGGGCCAGATCCTGTGTTTGGACATGCCCAGAGGTCTGGGCCCACTCCTAGGCAATCTGACGTTGACTCTCTATATGCCTATTCTACTACGGCCTACATAACATCCATGAGGCACCATGAGGCATTTTGTCGTAAAGTCGTGATCACGTTTAGATTACAATTTTGTAAAATTACTTTAAAAAAGGAAAAGTCTTGTTACAGTAACGATGTTAAATAACAGTGAACGCTAAATTATTTTAGTGCTGTTTTAGTTAACTAAATTTAGTTTAGTGCTGTTATAGTTAACTAAATTTAGTTTACTGCTGTTTTAGTTATCTATATTTAGTTTAGTTCTGTTTTAGTTAACTAAATTTACTTTAGTGCTGTTTTATTTAACTAAATTTAGTTTAGCGCTGTTTCAGTTAACTAAATTTAGTTTAGTGCTGTTTTAGTTACCTAAATTTAGTTTAGTTCTGTTTTAGTTAACTAAATTTAGTTTAGTGCTGTTTTAGTTAACTAAATTTAGATTAGTGCTGTTTTAGTTAATTAAATTTAGTTTAGTGCTGTGTTAGATAGCTAAATAAACTCAGTGTGTTTAAAAAAAAAAACTTTTTTGTTGGAGAAAACTGTCGGTATGAGTATGAGAAATGTAAATTGATTTTGCCACCAATGATAGTCCAGTATTCTGATATGTACTCATACTGGTTTAAAAAAAAATATATATGTCTGTCATCGCTCAATGATACAAACATTGTAAAGCCTTTAATTGTTTGTCTCCTGGTAGTTGGAAACTAATTCTGCAATCAAATCGCACCAGAAGACTTTGAAGTCCTCGCCACGGAGCTTCTGTCTCAGATATTAAGTTCCTTAGATATCAGCTACTTCAAGTAGAAGTGAAGCTTGGCGTATTATGATAACAGCTGTCCAGTCATCGTTAGGAATGTCCATAAATGGATTTTCAGGAAAATAAATATTTCTGACAGCTTGCAAAATCTTTGAATCCGCTTGGAGGCTCATCCTGTAATTTGTGTGTGTATGTGTGTGCATAAATTGAACAATGATCTAACTTAATCCAGCTCTTGTTTATTCAAATAATTACTACAGACTTGATTTTAAAATCACTTGCGAATAGTTCAAGTTTCTTCTGAAATGAATGTCTTGTCTGTTGAACCCCGATGTCTTACTTTTTCTCAACAGGTATCGTAAACTATTAAGCTCATTATGAAGTCAGTAATCTACACACACACAAAAATAAATAAAAAAATCTTAAGGTACCATTTTGTCCCAATTTATGAGAAATTCCAGAAACTCAAGAGCCTTCTATGGGTTCCAAGTTTTGATAAATTCAATCACATTCTCAGGAAGTAACCTAGCCGCGAGCCAAACTTTGAGAACCCGTGTTGTATATGTGAGAGATTTGACAATTCGTTTACTTCTTTTAAAGGAAATTGTCTCATAAATTACTGACAACTATGGAACAATATTATATGTATATTTTTTTTTCAATTCGTACATACGTATATTCAGTGATCTCTTTAGTACATAGCTATGCTTCATTTGTTTCGCTTCAGATCTCATACAATATATACGTCAACCTACATTCTAGTTGCTATGAATATAAAGAGTGGTAGATCAACTGTGTATGTTGAAGAGTATGTAACCGACCCTCCTGTTTGAACAATTTGACGAACCTTGGACTAAATAGTCCCACACATACACTCCACTGTCGTCAACTTCATCCCCTGACTGCCTTGCCCCCCACCCTTTTACATCCCTCCTTTATATACTTCTCGCCTACCACTTGCCTGTGACATTATCCCATGTTCAATCCCTCTCTTCACACTTGAAGATGGCCCAGAGCTATTCCCCCTAACACATATTCCGCTCACAAAAACACTCTGATATAGGCCAGAAATCTGCTCCCATTTCTTTCACCGAGATTGTAAGCATTCTAGTGCTGTTGTAGTTAACTACAGATTTCAGATTTCTGAAATGGGCTGAAATAAGCTGAAGATCTCCTCTAGATCTAACTTGTATGTGGCGTTAACTTCACTGAAATTTGCTCATTTATTAATCAACTGTTGTGATCTTTATTTTTACTTGATTTATAATGGAGGGTTTTGGGGGTGTTCAGGCAAAAGGGTGGTATTAATGCAACATTGCTGATGCATAATTAACATTTTAGCGTCCAAGTGGGCGTAGTTAAATGTTTTGATAATTTGTGCATTTCAAACTAACAAGCTTAATTTATGCTTTTTATATATAGATAGATATATATTATATATATGCTGGCATTCGTCCGTCACTAGGTGACGATGGTATGGAATTCGCAGGACGAAATCCACAAGGCCTGGGATTATTCTTCTAGGATTATAAGCTGGTTCCCAACAGTAACTCGCCTCTCTCCACGCCGCTGGATAACCCCAAGGGAACATCTCGTGGATGATACAGTTTGGCACCAGTGGCGTCTCAGGAGTTGTTGGAATGTTTCATTTTTATCAATGTTATCCGCCTTTCGGGACTCCATCTCCGGGTTTGAATTCAGAGTTTCCTTCTCTTAGATGAGTTGCCGTCCAAGGTTAATGAGTACCAACCACCCGGGGTGCTGGTGGTGTTTTTGCTTGACTGTGCTTTGGTGGGGATCGAGATTTGCTCAGTTTAGACCACTCGGCCAACCAGCACCCATTATATATATATATTCGCGTATATAACACACGTCTTATACAAAGTTTTACGTACCTTGTACCAAAGGTCATTCTTATATATTGGTGTTTCTTATGTACATTTTTTACACAAACCGTGAAAACACGCGTCTTATAATTAGGTGTGTCTTATAATTAGGTGTGTCTTATAATTAGGTGTGTCTTATAATTAGGTGTGTCCTATAATTAGGTGTGTCTTATAATTAGGTGTGTCTTATAATTAGGTGTGTCATATATGCGCGAACATGTGGTAGGTATTTTTTAACACGAACGAACGTTGCGGTCAATATTCACGTTTCACGATTTTCATTCCTGGTTGTAAAGACAACTGGGTCAGTGTTCAGTAATGGCCACGTGTACCAATTCAATGGAGGCCACTTCGAGTTTAAAATCCTTTCTTTTCAATGTTTTGTATAACGTAATTATTTCAGATCTTAGTTTAGTCAGGAGTTAATGTTCTAAATTTATACAATATAAGTATGTTTAAATAGTTTTGTTTACTGTTCTTAATTATCACAGCAAAAACTATTGCGGCTATTTTACCTATAAATCTGGTTGGGTTCAAAGATTCTTAAAGTTTTAGCATCTTCGGTGGGTTCAATCTAAAACAAGACAATATTTTGTTCAATCTTGGACTTCAATATGAAAATCAGTTAGAACATATTTTAAAAAATAATAATAATTCAACACAATATAATAAACTGGGTGGGTCTTATATAAGGGTGGGTCTTATATAAGGGTGGCTCTTATATAAGGGTGGATCTTATAATTAGGTGCGTGAAAATTAACAGTGTATAATTGATTTCAAAATGACTATTCTAAATTCTTTAATAAACACGAGACCAGGCACATTGTTAAAAATAGGTAATACATATTTATTATCAAGAAATCATGCCGAACAAGATAAAATCTTGATAGACCATTGTCATTTTATAAATATATTTATACATAATTTATACCTATAAAACTTCTAACGTTTGTTTTAAGGCTACTTGCCACATCTAAATATTGCAACAAAAAAAAAAACATCACACTTTTAAAAACTAGACTAGTTATTGCGCATCCAGTTTTCCACAATAACGTCTACTATATATATGTACGTTTTTCAATGGTTTCAAAACAGTAGCGGCGTGGTGGTAAGACAATTTTAAATTTACACTCTACAGAAGTCTTTCTATGTTAACGTGGTGCAAAGATGGAACAATCTTCTTGAAACATCGGCTTAACTATATGTCCTGCAAGAATGGGCATTCGAAGACGTGCTTGTCACTCTAATGTCGCTCTAATTCACTTCAATGTCCTTCTAATGTCGCTTCAATGTCTCTCAGATGTCGCTCTAATGTCTTTAGTTCTAATTTCGCTTCAATGTCTCTCAGATGCCGCTCTAATGTCTTTAGATCTAATGTCGCTTCAATGTCTCTCAGATGTCGCTCTAATGTCTTTAGTTCTAATGTCGCTTCAATGTCTCTCAGATGTCGCTCTAATGTCTTTAGTTCTAATGTCGCTTCAATGTCCCTCAGATGTCGCTCTAATGTCTTTAGTTCTAATGTCGCTTCAATGTCTCTCAGATGTCGCTCTAATGTCTTTAGTTCTAATGTCGCTTCAATGTCTCTCAGATTTCGCTCTAATGTCTTTAGTTCTAATGTCGCTTCAATGTCCCTCAGATGTCGCTCTAATGTCTTTAGTTCTAATGTCGCTTCAATGTCTCTCAGATGTCGCTCTAATGTCTTTAGTTCTAATTTCGCTTCAATGTCTCTCAGATGCCGCTCTAATGTCTTTAGTTCTAATTTCGCTTCAATGTCTCTCAGATGTCGCTCTAATGTCTTTAGATCTAATTTCGCTTCAATGTCTCTCAGATGTCGCTCTAATGTCTTTAGTTCTAATGTCGCTTCAATGTCTCTCAGATGTCGCTCTAATGTCTTTAGTTCTAATTTCGCTTCAATGTCTCTCAGATGCCGCTCTAATGTCTTTAGTTCTAATGTCGCTTCAATGTCTCTCAGATGCCGCTCTAATGTCTTTAGTTCTAATGTCGCTTCAATGTCTCTCAGATGTCGCTCTAATGTCTTTAGTTCTAATGTCGCTTCAATGTCTCTCAGTTGTCGCTCTAATGTCTTTAGTTCTAATGTCGCTTCAATGTCTCTCAGATGTCGCTCTAATGTCTTTAGTTCTAATGTCGCTTCAATGTCTCTCAGATGTCGCTCTAATGTCTTTAGTTCTAATGTCGCTTCAATGTCTCTCAGATGTCGCTCTAATGTCTTTAGTTCTAATTTCGCTTCAATGTCTCTCAGATGCCGCTCTAATGTCTTTAGTTCTAATTTCGCTTCAATGTCTCTCAGATGTCGCTCTAATGTCTTTAGATCTAATTTCGCTTCAATGTCTCTCAGATGTCGCTCTAATGTCTTTAGTTCTAATTTCGCTTCAATGTCTCTCAGATGTCGCTCTAATGTCTTTAGTTCTAATGTCGCTTCAATGTCTCTCAGATGCTGCTCTAATGTCTTTAGTTCTAATGTCGCTTCAATGTCTCTCAGATGTCGCTCTAATGTCTTTAGTTCTAATGTCGCTTCAATGTCTCTCAGTTGTCGCTCTAATGTCTTTAGTTCTAATGTCGCTTCAATGTCTCTCAGATGTCGCTCTAATGTCTTTAGTTCTAATGTCGCTTCAATGTCTCTCAGATGTCGCTCTAATGTCTTTAGTTCTAATGTCGCTTCAATGTCCCTCAGATGCCGCTCTAATGTCTTTAGTTCTAATGTCGCTTCAATGTCTCTCAGATGCCGCTCTAATGTCTTTAGTTCTAATGTCGCTTCAATGTCCCTCAGATGTCGCTCTAATGTCTTTAGTTCTAATGTCGCTTCAATGTCTCTCAGATGCCGCTCTAATGTCTTTAGTTCTAATGTCGCTTCAATGTCTCTCAGATGCCGCTCTAATGTCTTTAGTTCTAATTCAATGTCTCTCAGAAGCCGCTCTAATGTCTTTAGTTCTAATGTCGCTTCAATGTCCCTCAGATGTCGCTCTAATGTCTTTAGTTCTAATGTCGCTTCAATGTCCCTCAGATGCCGCTCTAATGTCTTTAGTTCTAATGTCGCTTCAATGTCTCTCAGATGCCGCTCTAATGTCTTTAGTTCTAATGTCGCTTCAATGTGTCTCAAATGTCGCTCTAATGTCTTTAGTTCTAATGTCACTTTAATGTTGCTATATGTATCTAGCCATAGAGGTTATACATTTTCAAGAAATTTCGCAAAGAGTCTTAGGCACATTTAACAAAACACCACAGGATGGAAGGCACATTAATTATGATGTTGATATAGAAGAAAATTAAAACAATTGATTGGGCTTAAAACGTACTTTGAAATTGACTAGGACAGTATTCGGCTATTTGCGGCTCGCGAGCAGCTTGCGGCTCATTAGTGACCTGAGTGCGGCTCTTTATTGCCCTGAGTACTGCTCGGCCAGTCGACCACAAATCGGGTTTGACTCCAAAACGACACGGTTGACAGGTTCTTGAAAAGGAATTGGGCTCTCAAATGTTTTTAAAATCGTCCTGCGGCTGATTTTCGGCTCTTTTGACTAATGAGTTTGCCGACCACTACTGGAAAAATGTATTTGCTAAGTTCTTTTTGTACACAAACAAAAGATTGATTATGGTTATTGCACGCTACTGGTCCCTCTGTCGCTCACCCTAACCCGAACCCTAAATCTATCATAAACAAAGGGAAGTGACTCCCAATAAGGGGACCACAACAGCACATTAGCCTTGATTATTCATTAGAAAAAGTAGTTGAATTTGTGCTGGTCAATTTTTTTTTAAAATATAGTAAAACTTGATGATTTGGTCAATAACGTTAGAACTTTAGACTAGAATATTTTTTCAATTAAAAGAAAATTGTTAGTCAGCCCTGTTTTAGAATGTACACTTCGATCAACAAAAAATTGAAACTGTTCTCCTTTATTACATAAACGCAATCAACATTTCAAATAAATCTAAAAAAAATAATAATTTTTATGTTAAAAAACTATTAAAAGTATTTGTCAGACCTATAGTTAAACAAATTAATAAATTCTTTGAATGCACAGAGAAAAAAAAATGTACCAATGGTTTAGTTGTTGTTAGGTTGAAGAAGTTTATAAATAAAAAGAAGAAGCCGATTGTGTTTTTAAACCACGAAGTAGAGATATAAGTTGCTTAAGGTCGTAATATTTGATGCATCGGTCAAGAGTGAAAGCGGAATATATATTATGCAAAAAGATACATGAAAGTAACATTATCTGAAAAAAAAAGTTCTAATTGTTCCAGGAATAGATGAAACGAGGTTATTATAAAGTTAAAAGTACATTGTAAAATACTGAATGCAAAATATTCAACTGTTTGATATATTTCTCTACGATAAATCAAACGAAAAATTAAAATTAAATGTTTCCTTTTTTCCCTATTTATAATCATCTCGCCTGATCAATATTATTTGAAAAATGAATAATAATATAAGACTTCCTAAAGTAACATGAAAATATAAATATATCACATCAGTGCTTTTAAAAATGTTCGTTATAAGTAAAAAAATTATTATGTGCTTACAATTACAAATAGATATGATCTTAACGTAAACTATTCCTTTATATATATATATATATATAAAACTTGTTTCCAGTAAAAAGCGTAAGTCATTTTAAAAATAATTTTTTAAATATAAAAAATAATATTTATTTAAAAAAATAAAAAAAACTTTCCAATTTTGTCCTTAAAATTGTGATTTCAAAATTCAATGCTTGAAAAAAAAAGTTAAAATAATTGTGGTATTCCTTTAAAATAAGGTGTAGATCGTAAAGGGAAATGTCATATTATACTTTATGCTGAAGGTGTTTGTTATTTTTTCTTACGGTCTTTCCCGACATCATATTTCACTGCTTTATGAATGTCAATGTTGGACGTCTGGGTGGACGTGTTGGCCACAACAAGTCGGGGACCATAGTAGCCCATGTTTGGTGGGAAGAACCCCATTGGCGCGGCCTGGTAGCCCGGAATCTGGCCTGGCATTGCTGCGGGTGGCGCGAAGTAGCCGCTCATCTGCATGTTGTTCGGATGCGAGTAGGGATTGACGGCTGCAGCGGTCTGGCTCTGACTCTGGCTCCCCACCACACTTATCGCGATCGCCTTCTGGTCTTCGACGCCAACCTTGCTGGCGTGCCTGGCCCCGAAGTTTGTGCAGCCGGCGATCATGAGCAGAATGCCCATGGCCATCACGATGTAGAAGCAGTAGTAGGGTATGACGTAACCGGGTACAGTTAAATTAATTAAGTCTTGCATATGGCTGGTCTGGTCTACAGCATAGACGTCAACGAGGAACAGGACGCAGCCACACTCAGCTAAGAGGCCTACGGGTGGAATGAATATAATAAATATATCAATTAAAGCTATCAAATAAACATATGATATAAAGATAACAAATAAAGCTATCAAATAAATCTATCTAATAAGTAGATGAAATAAATCTATCCAATAAAGCTATAAAATAAAAATATAAATTAAATATATCAAATAAATTGATCAACTAAAACTATCAAATAAAGCTATCAAATAAATCGATCAAATAAGTCTATGAAATAAATCTATCCAATAAAGCTATAAAATAAAGCTATCAAATAAATCAATCACTATCTGTGCACTAGTGTCATCGTTATTGTTACTCAATATTGATCTCGTCGTCTTAAATTAAAAAAAAAAACACCTTTTATTGACATTGTGCTGGTTGGCTTGTAATTATTTCTCCTTCTGTATATTCCCTATTTTCCGTTATTTTTTGTTGCGTTTAATTTTGCTGTATGTTTTCTCGGTTTGTTGACTCTCTTTTATTGTAATTATTGATGTGTACACGGTTACACCTGCTTCGTTTTTTTATTCTATTTCTTATTACATCGCCTTATTAAAGTGAAACCCTTTCAGTTTTTTTGTTATTCGAATGCGTAAAAGTGCGACCAGTACAACGCCGGGTATATCAGCTAGTAAAAAAAAAAGTTCCTTATTTGACTAGATGAAATAGACTAATTATATTTGGCTTAATTTACTGCTCAGCCGTTTCATATGTAACATTATACAATAGTCAATGGTAAGCAATCTACGCATGTGCTGAAAGTGGAAGGTCGAAGCCTGACCATAATAAACCTACCTGCTATGAGGGCCAGGGCCATGGTGATTTTGGGTATGACGGCCATGCATTGTGTCACCCTGCAGCAGCAGTCGGCACACATCATGGTGAAGGACAGCAGGACACAGATTGCACACAACAGCACAGCAACGCCGGTCACGGCAAATATGGCTGTTGAGAATGCTGCTCAAACAAGGCATATGCATTTTTCATGAGTTTCTTTAAACTTAAAGAATACATTTAAAGCATTAATATTAAAAAAAACAAACAAAAAGGAAGCCATTGAAAGAAATTGCTAAAATTGAAATTTGATTTAAGATCAAGATATTTTATATAAATAATTTATACTATAAGCAGCTTAGGGGCAAAGCAGACGTATATCCTACAAGGCAGACGTACATACTAACAAGGCAGACGTACATCCTAACAAAGCAGACGTACATCCTAACAAGACAGACGTATATCATAACAAGGCAGACGTGCATCCTAACAAGACAGACATATATCCTAACAAGACAGACGCTTATCCTAACAAGGCAGACGTATATCCTAACAAGACAGGCGCATATCCCAACAAGACATACGCATATCCTAACAAGACAGACGCATATCCTAACAAGACAGACGCATATCCTAACAAGGCAGACGTGCATCCTAACAAGACAGACGTATATCCTAACAAGGCAGACGTGCATCCTAACAAAGCAGACGTATATCATAACAAGGCCGACGTGCATCCTAACAAGGCAGACGTATATCCTAACAATACAGAAGCATATCCTAACAAGGCAGACGTATATCCTAACAAGACAGACGCTTATCCTAACAAGGCAGACGTATATCCTAACAAGGCAGACGTATATCGTGAAAACGCAGAAATTATCACAAAGCGTCTCAAAAACGTGACATGAAATACTTATAAATATCAAGGAGATTTGAAGGTGGGGCGATGCTGGCACACGCTACGGGCGAAAATGTCAAGGGGATATTCAAAATCGTCAACATCATTGACTCAAACAGTTGATATATGCACATAAAAATATGAGTGTACATACGTGCGTATAATTTATCGTTTATTGATAAAGCTGGGAAGGATGCCCTTTTTCCAGGCCTTGTCGCGGGCGAAAGATTTCCTTCGCCCACTCCTTTATTTAGGATATCATAAACATTACTGTCTTGTTGGCCATTAGTGCGGCTCTTTGTTTAAGTTCCAGTTTGTATATGAGCGGGTGAAAGTCTGGGACAAAACCTCTGATGACTTACCACTGCCTAGAGAGTAATATTCGTAGTAGGTGACGCTATTGCCGTATTCATAAGAACTTCTCCTGAAGAGTCCGAATTCACGTTCAATGTTGGCAACTTTATTGATGTACAGGCCCCAGCCTTCAAGGAGCAGGGCGATGACTAAAGCGCTCAGAGCCAAGGAGAACATGATCCAGCTGGTGACAAGCCGGCATGTGTACTTCCCCATTGTTCACTTATGCTAATTTGAACCTCAGTCTGGCTTGGGTGATGCTAATTTGGACCTCAGTATGGCTTGGGTGATGCTAATTTGGACCACGGTCTGGTTTGGCTGATGCTAATTCTAGCGTGGGTGAGAAGACACATATTTAAAAACTTTTCAATTTTTTTTCTCCGCAATTCCAAGGTAATTATGTAAGAAGGGACACGGGATCATTTTATAATGTCCATAGTGGGTTTCTGTTTTTTGGACAGAAACCCTTTTACGTAGTACGTGATTACTCCTTAACTGATAGATTAATGGCTTAAGGAAGATAATGGGCGAAAAAAATTAAATTATCTTTAGAAACATTTGGTAAAACTTTATGGATGTTTTATCTTAGCTACAATGTTTATTATATCTTAGCTTTAAACTTTTAGGTTCACTAAATGTTAGGTTTATTAGCATTTGGGTTTATTAACTTTAAGGTTCATTAAATTTTAGGTTCATTAACTTTTAGATTTATAAACGCTGAAGCCTAATGCCCCCGAGTCCTGAAATGTAAAAAGACAACTTTTAAAATGTTACATTTTCGAGCACTTCTTAAGAGTCTTCAGAAATTTAATGTCCATGTTGTTTATTATTTTTATTATTTTATATTTTTTTTTAACAATTAAAGAAAATCCTTTGTTAAATGAATATTTTTTTTCCCAAATAATTATTTATGGGAGAAAGTTTAAGACACTTATTGACGTATATCCAAAGAACTGAAAATTATAATAGTTTTAACGTCAAAGTAACAGAATGCTAATAATGTAAATCCTTATTAACAGTTACATTATTATTCAATGATAATTGATTTAATATTACTTGTACTTTCATGCACAATAATTTTTTTACACAGTTTTATAGTGAAAAACCTCAAATTCCATACTTCGAAAGCGAAATCAAATGTTTAATAATATACACAAATATAGCTACGCACAACAACTTTAAAATAATTAAAATAGCAATAAGTATTGAGGATGTTAAATACGTAATTGGTTGCAAATATATATTTACAAACATGGTTTGCAAAGTCTGTCCACCACTTACCTTCAATGTTCAATAAATGATATTTCATTTAGTTATATTTTATTACGTCTTTAATATTAACAAAAATAGACAAATTAACTGAATAATCAATTCGGCACAGGACTTATAAGGAAAGTATTTTCTCCCTTACTTGGAAGTCTTTTCAAACACTTTGAACGCTATAAATGTCCTTTGAATCAAGCCAGGCTTCGATTTCTTGATAATGCACTTCCCAATAAATATTCTTTTCACGAGCTTGGGTAACTGATCTCGCGGCATAACAGAGTCTTGATGCTTTGTGTAACGGTTCATAGTGGTAAAAGTTACCTTAGGTCTGAAGGACAAAAAATATGCAAAGTCTCCATTTTAAATGTGACAAACTATTATTACACTAGGCCCAGATTTTGCCCAATGGGTTTACTTTGTGGACACTTTAGAAAGTAACAAGTACTTCAGAATTAAGTAATTCCAATTTTAAATAAATTTTAAATGATCTTTTAAAAGAAATGGGTGACATGGTTAACTGTAAAAAACAACAACAACATCACCAAAAAAAAAAAAAAATCAACAAAATCATTTCTTGTTGAAATACTTGTAAAAAAAAATAATTTGAATAAAAAAAGTGGACTGCTGTGTAACTTTACTTAATTTACTGAGAGTTTGCACTCTGTTGGTGACAGATCAAAGCATAAAAAAAACACCTGTGTGGGGGGCGGGACAAGGGTGAGAGTGAATATTTCTTGTCAAATCTCCCAGCTCTCATCCTGATCCCAGTTGAGAATATGATGTAGTCTATTTATTGGTAAGGACATACGTTTTCTCTGGCTGTTGTGAAGACGTCACAATGTGGTGGTGGTGTAGCCGTCACAATGTGGCGGGGGTGTAGACGTCACAAGGTGGCGATGGTGTAGATGTCACAAAGTGGCGATGGTGTAGATGCCACAATGTGGCGATGGTGTAGATGTCACAATATGCCGATGGTGTAGATGTCACAAAGTGGCGATTGTGTAGACGCCAAAATGTGGTGTTGGTGTAGAGTCACTATTTGCAAATGGTGTAGACGTCACTATGTGGCGATGGTGTAGACGTCACTATGTGGCGGTGGTGTAGACATCACAATGTGGCGAAAGTGTAAGACTTCACAGGACGAAATCACAAGGCATGGTATTTTTTCTTTTGGAGGATAAGCTGGTTACATAGACAGCAAATCACCGCTATCTACTCGCCTGGATAACCCAGGGGAACATCGTGTGTGGATGACAGATCTTGGAACCAGTAGTGTCGCAGGAGTTGGCGGAATTTTATACATAACATATGTATAATATATATATATATATATATATATATATATATATATATATATATATATATATATATATATATATATATATATATATATATATATATATTAAAAAATTAGAAATGAGTTAAAATTTTGATCACACAATTCATAAAATTTTGAGAATTACTAATACTTGATACTTGAACTCACTGTGGGGAGGGGGGTGACTTTCACGCAGTCCCCTGTGGCTAATGCAATGCAGATTACATACCTCGACAATGGAGAGTTCGCTGCACAATGACTAACAAACTACATGCATGGTTGCTTCCTGGCACTGCTATAACTCAGATTTATGCTCTACGCACGTATGCTCTCTAAGTAATGCTTTAAGGCAAGCAGCATTTAGTTTGCAGCGGACGCTTAAGTTATAGTTAATCTCAATGATGTTCTGGTATCAAATGTATGTTCACTCAATGCAGGATAAGACACTGATTGCAAGATGCTTCAGTTTCAAAATAAATTTCGAAAAAAGCCTTCCACAGCCTTGCATGTGGAGACCAGCGCCTTTTGAAAGTGTCAAAATAATTAAATAGTCCCAACGCGAATTGTCACGAAGCTGCACCATATACGGCGGAAATAACATTCGCGTTGTCAGAGAAAAATAACTTCAAATATTAATAAGCCAGGGGCACATTCAGTAATCATACACTAACAGGGGCGCTATCAGCAATCAGACTACACCAACAAGGTGCCATCAGCTATCAGACTACACCAACAAGGGGCCATCAGCAATCAGACTACACTATAGGTGTGCCATGAGCACACTTAGAGTCCTCATAATCAGTACTCTATACGAGGCCTGCACAACTCAAAAATGTAAGGTAGGCCGTAATACTTTATGAAAAACTTGTGCGGGCCAAAAGATAATAGGACAGGACTTGTGCGGGTCAAAAGATAATAGGACAGGACTTATGCGGGCCAAAAGATAATAGGACAGGACTTGTGCGGGCCAAAAGATAATAGGACATGACTTGTGCGGGCCAAAAGATAATAGGACAGGACTTGTGCGGGCCAAAAGCTAATAGGACAGGACTTGTGCGGGCCAAAAGATAATAGGACAGGACTTGTGCGGGCCAAAAGATAATAGGACAGGACTTGTGTGGGCCAAAAGATAATAGGACAGGACTTATGTGGGCCAAAAGATAATAGGACTTCTGTGGGCCAAAAGATAATAGGACAGGACTTCTGTGGGCCAAAAGATAATAGGACATGGTAGGGGGAAAGTTATTAAGAAAATAATAATAATATTTCGTTACTTTCGCGGCCGTAAAGTGGGTGCTGACGGGCCACATGCGCACCATGGCCACACCAACCATCTAATGGCTTTGGCCACACCAACCATCTGATGGCTTTGGCCACACCAAACGTCTGATGGCTTTGACCACACCAACCATCTGATGGCTTTGGTCGCATCAACCATCTGATGGCTTTGGCCACATCAACCATCTGATGGCTTTAACCACATCAACCATCTGATGGCTTTGGCCACATCAACCATCTGATGGCTTTGGCCACATCAACCATCTGATGGCTTTGACCACACCAACCATCTGATGGCTTTGGCCACACTAACCATCTGAAGGCTTTGGCCACACCAATCATCTGATATCTTTGGCCACACCAACCATCTGATGGCTTTGGCCACACCAACCATCTGATGGCTTTGGCCACACCAAATATCTGATGGCTTTGACCACACCAACCATCTGATGGCTTTGACCGCACCAACCATCTGATGTCTTTGAACACACCAACCATCTGATGTCTTTGGCCACACCAACCATCTGATGGCTTTGACCACACCAACCATCTTATGTCTTTGAACACACCAACCATCTGATGTCTTTGGCCACACCAACCATCTGATGACTTTGACCACACCAACCATCTGATGTCTTTGACCGCATCAACCATCTGATGGCTTTGACCACACCAACCATCTGATGGCTTTGAACACACCAACCATCTGGTGGCTTTGAACACACCAACCACCTGGTGGCTTTGAACACACCCCCACCTGATGGCTTTGACCACACGAACCATCTGATGGCTTTGACCACACCAACCATCTGATGGCTTTGAACACACCAACCATCTGGTGGCTTTGAAAACACCAACCATCTGATGGCTTTGACCACACCAACCATCTGATGGCTTTGGTCGCATCAACCATCTGATGGCTTTGGCCACATCAACCATCTGATGGCTTTAACCACATCAACCATCTGATGGCTTTGGCCACATCAACCATCTGATGGCTTTGGCCACATCAACCATCTGATGGCTTTGACCACACCAACCATCTGATGGCTTTGGCCACACTAACCATCTGAAGGCTTTGGCCACACCAATCATCTGATATCTTTGGCCACACCAAATATCTGATGGCTTTGACCACACCAACCATCTGATGGCTTTGACCGCACCAACCATCTGATGTCTTTGAACACACCAACCATCTGATGTCTTTGGCCACACCAACCATCTGATGGCTTTGACCACACCAACCATCTGATGTCTTTGAACACACCAACCATCTGATGTCTTTGGCCACACCAACCATCTGATGACTTTGACCACACCAACCATCTGATGTCTTTGACCGCATCAACCATCTGATGGCTTTGACCACACCAACCATCTGATGGCTTTGAACACACCAACCATCTGGTGGCTTTGAACACACCAACCACCTGGTGGCTTTGAACACACCCCCACCTGATGGCTTTGACCACACGAACCATCTGATGGCTTTGACCACACCAACCATCTGATGGCTTTGAACACACCAACCATCTGGTGGCTTTGAAAACACCAACCATCTGATGGCTTTGACCACACCAACCATCTGATTGCTTTGACCGCACCAACCATCTGATGGATTTGATCGCATCAACCATCTGATGGCTTTGATCGCATCAACCATCTGATGGCTTTGACCACACCAACCATCTGATGGCTTTGATCGCATCAACCATCTGATGGCTTTGATCGCATCAACAATCTGATGGCTTTGACCACACCAACCATCTGATGGCTTTGATCGCATCAACCATCTGATGGCTTTGATCGCATCAACCATCTGATGGCTTTGACCACACCAACCATCTGATGGCTTTGAACACACCAACCATCTGGTGGCTTTGAACACACCAACCACCTGGTGGCTTTGAACGCACCCCCACCTGATGGCTTTGACCACACGAACCATCTGATGGCTTTGACCACACCAACCATCTGATGGCTTTGATCGCATCAACCATCTGATGGCTTTGACCGCACCAACCATCTGATGGCTTTGGCCACACCAACCATCTGATGGCTTTGACCACACCAACCATCTGATGGCTTTGAACACACCAACCATCTGATGGCTTTGGCCACACCAACCATCTGATAGCTTTGATCGCACCAACCATCTGATGGCTTTGATCGCACCAACCATCTGATGGCTTTGATCGCATCAACCATCTGATGGCTTTGACCACACCAACCATCTGATGGCTTTGACCACACCAACCATCTGATGGCTTTGACCACACCAACCATCTGATCGTTTGACCACACCAACCATCTGATCGCTTTGACCACACCAACCATCTGATGGCTTTGACCACACCAACCATCTGATGGCTTTGACCGCACAAAATTGCTGGGACTTGCAATAAAACTTCTCTTGAGTTTCTTCATCTAAGTAATCTATGGAAACAGTTTTAACATTGAAACATTCTACCAGTACAGCTATGGAAACAGTTTTAACATTGAAACATTCTACCAGTACAGCTATGGAAACAGTTTTAACATTGAAACATTCTACCAGTACAGCTATGGAAACAGTCAGTACAGCTATGGAAACAGTTTTAACATTGAAACATTCTACCAGTACAGCTATGGAATAAGTTGAACTGAAAACGAATTTATGTATTATGCGTGCGTCAAGAACATGACAGCATTGAGACCATGCACCCCAAACAAATGCATACATTAGGCAATGTCAAAGTTACACGTCTACCTGCTCAGGTAATAAAACCCGATAATCAATTTCGGGAAATGAAAGAGATCTTTTTTTAATTTATTCAGACTTTACTTTTGCCGATACGCTCAATGTCGATTTATTACAAGTCCTTGTTTAGACGCTGTTGGCAATATGAAAAAAAAAACAAAAACATTTAATATTGCTTTCCCAAATGTTTTAATGTATAGGATCCTCACCTATCGTTAGGTTACTGTGGCTTGAAATATTTGTATCGCTACTAACGTCTTCACGTGTCAACATTTTGAATTTAAAAATGGAAGTATATTTATGTTTGAATATCTTATCAATCAGCCATCTCATCAGTTTTATGCTGATTGAATTTTTTAATACTGAAACAGGGGTTTGATAAATGATCGGGATTAGGTCATGAAATATTCAGATGAAGCATTCTCAGAAACTATTTTCACAGTAAAGACAAATAGTAGCGTATTTTTTTCAGTAACAAATCTTCGGTTTGTTTAAACATCTTTCATATCTTTCAATAAGATTATTTTTTTTAAAAATCTGTATTACGTTTTTAAGTACAACTAGCGAATATAAACGGCGTTGCCCGGGTAAGGATGAGATAGAAGCAACTCCTAAACTTATCAGTGGACACGTTAATTTAGAGCACTGTCAAAAACAAATCGCTGCAGTACTAATAGGAATTGTCTCCTTTATAGAACTATGGAATTTGGGACAAAGACGTTTTAATTAGACAATTTGATTTACAGATTAAACTATCTTCTTAAAGATGCCTTATTTTAAAAAAAAATATATTCACCAACGCTAAAGCTATATTCGTTCATAAATTAAAATATGGATCCCGGCAAGAGCCCATTTGAAAAGGGGTAAGTTTAATTTTCTCAAATATAAGGCTTCATTAAAATAATTGAGAAATATTTACACGTTAAATTTTTAAATTGATCCCATTAAAATCGGATGGAATATGCCAAAGATGTTGCCTTTTAAATGTTAACTATGTTATGTAGGCGACTTGTTAGCTTCATTCTTTCCACGTGCTGTGAACTGTGTTTGACCCAATTAGGCTGTACTGCGCTATTATTAGGGTGTGGGTAGCAAACTAATATTCTCCCTTTAACATTGTTTACAACATGCTTAGTATTGTCCGTTTCATTCAAAATATTATAGAAATATCTGGAGAAAACTGGAAAGAAAAACAATGCGTCAGGCGGTTCTAGAAAGATGAGTAGAATAGACTATAGAAGCGCGTGGAGACAAATGACAGAGAGGCAGATCATTTATCACGAGATACTATCGCGTGAATTATTTTGGCTACGAGACAGAGCTTTGTTTACTGTTTGTCTATAGATTTCTTTTCATCATTGTACACTTTTTGCACATTGTGTTTTATTAACATTGTACAAGTGCAAGCCAAACTGTAAGTCAATAGTTTAATATATTTTCTTTTGATTTTGTAATTTATTATACTTAACACATTAAAACGTATTAATTGTAATTAGCGCTGATTTGAGTTTCGTATATTTTGTTATTGTATTTATCATTTGGTATCGTCTTTTGTATTTTTCTGCTTTAGACCGAGCCATACACTTAAATAAAACGATTAAATTCTCCATATTGATAACAGTACGTAACAACTATTTTCTCTGCACCCCCCCCCCCCCCCCCCGTAGCGTACAGAATCTAATCTTTAATATTTAGCATCGGTGTTCCATGTTGGATAATGAACAATCTTTATTTGAATAAATGCCCCGTTAATATCGATTAAAAGATTAAGGGTTCGATTAAAAATAAAATTTAGGAACCTGAAAAATAGCCTTGAAATTTAACGTTATTTTAAAGAGGGATCATGGCAGGTAGGTTTATCTAGTTTCGTCGAATTCCAACAATTTACGTAGGAGCTTACACTGTACACAGAGACTTTGACTAGACATACGGGCGTTGTAGGGAAAATAAGTGGCAAAACCTCTTACACGTACTTTGAAGTTTCTATAAATTTCAAACAAAGTATTTAAATCTTATTTTATAAAATTTGAGGAAAAGCATAGAGACTTTATATCTACGTGGAACAGTATCATTTTTTATGGAATACTAGAAAAATGTCCGGCACCAGAACTGCGTATTATTACTTATGAATCGAACGGTATTTTAATATGGTCTATGCATTGTATGCCTACCAAGTTTCGTCTTTATCCATCTTATCATGTAGAACCCTATATTGTTATGATAGCCTACTGGCATTAAGACTTAAAACATATTAATGGCAAAATGATGTAAAGGAACCCGGCTCCGAAAGGGGTTAAAATTGTGATTGAAAAACCCTGCAGTATTTCATATAGATATTCGAGTGCATGTGTACCAAGTTAAAAAGAAATCTATCATTTTTTTTGCAAATTTGGTCCATGGCCCTGAACGGGATAAGTTAAAAAAAATTAATCCCGGTCAGAATTTTATCCTAGATAATGAACTATAAGAATAATGGATGTCAAATTTGACAAAGATCTAACGATACATGTAGAAACGTTTGCGGTACAAACAGACATAGCTCACAGATAAATGTTCACGCTCGCATAGTAGATACTATTGTAACAGAAAGATAGGTGGATGAACATTTACATATCGATGGATATGATATTTTATCGGTTTTCTTTGTTTGGTGACCTGCACGTAAGTAATACATTTATTATGACAGCACCTTAATGAGTTTGGCATTGATGAAGCCAAAATATTTGCCCCAACCTTCCACGAAGAAAATTTACATTGGGCCGAAAATGCCATCCCTGCTCAGACAGAGAAAATTTGCCACCTGTACTGGACCACCCCCCCCCCTTCCACACCTCTCCCTACGCCACTGTGAGAGTGTCTAAATTGTGTGTATCATTACGTGGTCGAGTGGTGTAAACTGAGCCAATCCCTAGCTTGTGGTCTGGAGTTCAATCCCCACTAAAGACCTAGTCAAGAAAAAAAAACACCAGCACTACTGGTGGATGAGACCCGTTCACTTTCGATCGCAACTCATCTAAGAGAAGGAAACAAAATCAGAACCCGGAAAAGGAGTCCCGTAGGCGGATACATTACTACAATAAAAAATTACAACAACTCCTTCGCAAATGGTAAGCTGTATCATATATGGTGTTCCCTTGGCTATCCACGTGCTTGGAGAAAGGCGATTTGCTGTCCTAAAAATAAAAATAAAAATCCCAGGTCTTGTGATTATGTCCTGCAAAGTCTGGCCAGTCATTTTTAGTTGGGCTTTAGAAGATCAGAGTCAGTGCTTTGAACAGGCGTCAACATTTTCATTTGTTCTGTCTTTGTGTCTGTTCATATTCTGGACTGCTAACAACACAAGGAGAAATAATTACTATTTTTTTTTTACATTTTAAACAAAGATTTTTTTTAAAATTAAAGAACTTTTTTTACCGTTATTTACCCATATCTAGGGTTAGTTACACCCGGAACGTGCCAAGCCTTTTGACGCCACTTTCCACGAATCAGCCCGCGTGCACCCATTTTAATGATACCCCCCTTTTTTTTTACGCTAGTGTGGCATGGTTAGTTGAGAGAAGCATTAGCAAGTAGCTAAATGATCCCCTTCCCCCACGGTTGGGTTGTTTAAGTGATGAATGATCTTCTTCCCCCAACGGTTGGGGTGCTAAAGTGATGAATGATCTTCTTCCCCCAACGGTTGGTGTGGTAAAGGGATAAATGATCTTCTTCCCCCAACGGTTGGGGTGGTAAAGTTATAATAGATCTTCTTCCCCCAACGGTTGGGGTGGTAAAGGGATAAATGATCTGTTTTCCCCAAAGGCCCGGGGTGGTAAAGTGATAAATGATCTTTTTCTCCCAATGGTCCGGGGTGGTAAAGTTATAAAAGATCTTCTTCCCCCAACGGTTGGGCTAAACAAGGCGATTCAAGTGCAAAACTTTACTTAGAAAATCCTTCTGAAAGAAATTGATGATACGCCGTTCGGGTGCGTGCTACGACATAAAAAGCCATATATATAAAAATTAATTTGCTTAGTGTTATAAGGGCGAATAGACTACTTATCAATGCTTTAAGAAGTATGTGGGGAAAAAGCATTAGTAAAGTTTGACTTTTTACAAAAAAATACAAAGACTGGTTTTTCTTAGCTTTTGTCTTTAAAGTTATGAGACGAAACGAAATTAATTACCTCTACATCAATTTTTAATTACATTCAAGAACTGAAGATGTTTCGAAATGAGCATAGAAACAGGGGCATGCGATTTTTTGTATGTGTCTACTAACGATTAAAAACAACTTGTGGGGAGAGGGGGGGGGTCCACCAATGTATTGCAAGTGTTACTTGGTATCCATGTTTGATTTCCTGGAACTGGCTTGACTACGACGCTTCGATTTTATGCACATGAGCTGCTCCAACCTTATGCAACGATCGAAGCAATGCGCTTATCTCACTGAATTTAGTAGCCAGTCAATTTTGAAATATGTGTCTGATATTTTAAATATGTGATACTTTGAATATGAGATAATTTGAATGTGTGATACTTTCAATCAGGGGCATCTATACAGCAACGTCGGCCAAGGAAAAGTAATGCCCTATTCGTCTATATCAGCGGTTCTCAACCTGTGGGTCGCGATACCCTTTCTCGGGGGTCGCCAAGGACCATTGGAAAACACACATTTCCGATGATGAGTTACTTAGAAACCGATTGATTTGGTCCAACTTAAATTACCAGAAATGTCACCAATTTTCATTTGTTAGATATCCCTATTTGAACTATTCACCCAATAATAAAGCTTAAACCTACAGTGGAAACTACTGCACAAATCGGCTCGTTTACGGGTAATCGCGGATTATAAATAGGGCATACAATAGACGAATCTGACTAGTCCGGTGAAAATGTAGATGAAAAAAACTGAAAGTTACCTCCTATATAGTACAACTAAGTATACCACATTAAACACCCCCCCCCCCCACCTTTCCCAAAAGGGCTCTTGTCGACATGTCTGTGGTGGAATGCTGACAAAAGAAGCGCCTTCCACCGACCCCCTAGCGCTACACGGGGAACATTATCACAGTTGTGTGCGCCTGCATGGGCAGACAAAGTGCATGCAATCGTACCGGCCGAAATTGTAGCAACTACAGTGCAAAATTTAGCCATTGCCAGATGCGGTCATAACTGCAGGTGAACTAATAGTAGAAACAGTGTAAGGATCATGGTTACCGTATTGCCGCTGATGATCTGAGGAATGAAGATGGTAATTGGCAGCCTCGTGCTAATGGTTCTATATACACAAACATTAAGGCGGTTGTTCCTAGGCAACCGTTTCGTCCCATTTACTTCGTGAACTATTTACCAGGTATACACTCTGGACTGTAGAGAACCTTATTAAAGGGCGCCCAATGCTTCCTGAGGAGGGACAGGGGGGAAGATCTTAAGGCGTCAATGCACCATCCCGATCCCTTTGGAGAGTCGACTTCTGATGTTGTGTGAACTTCATCGACCGACCGGATGTTCTTAGGCTGAGATGGTCAAGCTGGTTAATCGATTGAAGTTACGGGCGGGGGAAGTCCTTCGCGGCCCGATAGGGAACATGTTGGGCTTGAGAGTGGTGCTTTAGGTAGGACGTTAACGATTGCTCCCTGACGTCATTTACAAGTTTAAATACCCAACTAAAGGAAAATCATAATTTTGTCCGTTCAAAAAATTCATTGCAATTACGTACATCCAACACTTTTTTTTTTAGATTACATTGTTTCGGTAATGTCACTTTATTTGGTCGAGGGAGAAGATCGAGGGCACCGAAAGTTCTGGTGGTAAAGGATCTCCATACGTCTCTCAACGGAAATTGTTGATAAATTAAAAATGATGGCATGCATTTTGGCGCACACATGAATTTAGTTTTGCATCATTCAACCCTTAGTCTTACTGACTAGAAACAATTAAAGATGCTGGGTGATATTTACGTTTCCTTGACCATGCTTGGGTTATACAATTTCTTTTATTTTAGATGTATCTTTAGAATAATCATGTTTCATAATTTTATTTTGAAATTATTTATTTAAACTACTTCACCAATGAATAAATTTTCAAAATAAATAATTTCGTTCGAAACATTAGCGCGTTAATTAAAAACAAACAATTCTCTATTTGTATTATGATTACCATTTGATATTTATTTAAATATTAAGTATGTTTTTCCCAAATTTACAGTTACAAAAAGAAGGGGGAAAATACGTTTTAGTAGAAACGGTCTATACATTTTGTATGGCTATTTAAAACAGGACATTTTTATAAATTATATCTAAATGGAATAAAAAAATAAGAAAAGAATTTTTTTATTAAAGCCTCATAGATTTATTAATATGAGTAAAGTTGAATTGGTATGGATTTCCAAACAAATGCAGTGACTTGAAAAGTTTATTTGAATTTCTAACTGCTATAACTTTCTCAATTTAAAAGAATAAATTATAAACTTATGTACGGAGCCTTTTGTAAGACTCTACACAGTCTAGGCAAGCACTATTCTATAACAATTAAAAAATTTACGATGTCCAGACCTAATAATTTCAATGTGAAACCAAAAACATGTAGAAAGGCATGAGGTGGAATAAAGTAAGTCACTTGTCAAAATAGAATTGTTGGGGAAATAATTGGAAATCACGGATTTAATAGATTTTAGATAACATTTGACTTTATTAAAGATATTAATAGGCTTTTTATGGTCTGTCAGAATTTCTGGATAATTAATACAGATTGTGTGAATGAATTCAATGTCGGTGCCATCCAGGATGTTTTTTTTAAGTTCTACAACTCTCCAAGTAAAAAGGCTTCATCATCATCATCATCATCATCATCAGGTCCCGTAGTCCTTCGACCGTTGGGGCGCCACAGATGACATGTACACTATTCTTCTCCATTCCTCTTGGTCTTCTGCCCTACGCATAGCATCGCCTAGTTGTAATCCAGTCCAATCTTTGATATTATCTTCCCATCTTTTTCTTTGTCTTCCTCTTCTTCTCCCTCCTCTTCAGTTGATGGAAAATGCCACCCCTACGTATATCGACATTGTTTTAAAATTTATTTTTACTATAAATAACTCAATAAATTATTACAAAGACGCTTGCAATTTTTGAATGTATTTAAATGAAATTACCCCCCCCCCCCCCTTCCCCCCCCCCCTCAATCCGTTCTTATTGAATGATCTAATCGTAAGTTTGGTCCAAAGAAGTTTGTGTGAAGCTTAATCAATTGATTGATTCAGACGGTAACTATTGGTTAATGTCTTTTTTTATTAATGGAATCGATATACAATTGTTAATTAATTGTAAAAGCTTATTCAAAGCATACGGAGTACAAGCTAAAATGGCATCGGCATAAGCTCTGTACCAGTAATTAATTTTGGGGGAAGGGGAGCGTAGACATTTAGTCTCATACATAGTAAATGTATTTTTTGTCTCATACGTAGGAAATGTATTTTTGTCTCATACATAGAAAATTAGTTTTTTGTCTCATTGTCAGAAAATACATTTACTTACATTTTGTAAGAAAAGGGGAAAGGTGTATTGTGAGTCAACGTCATAAATTTTACAAACTGTTATAGTTTGTCATTTATTGCATTACATTTGTAGCTCACGTAGTGTCAGCTGTAATCTACAACGTTGAATCTAGGGTCCTACAAATGCGAAATGTGACACTCTATCAGCCTGGCGGGATCCAAGAGACATAACTCTTTTTTTAGATTATTACACTAAGAGTTTAGCGGTTCAGGTTAGGGTAATTCGATAAAAGTTGGGAATGACTGCTTTAAAGGTATTTAGGATGCTGGACTAGATTTACACAAGTGCAAGACGGTCATGTGTATTAGGATGCTGGAGTAGATTTACCCAATTGCAAGAAGGGCATGTGTATTAGGATGCTGGAGTAGATTTACCCAAGTGCAAGAAGGTAATGTGAATTATGATGCTGGACTAGATAACTCCAATTGCAAGAAGGTCATGTGTATTAGGATGCTGGAGTAGATTTACCCAATTGCAAGAAGGTCATGTGTATTAGGATGCTGGAGTAGATTTACCCATGTGCAAGAAGGTCATGTGTATTAGGATGCTGGACTAGAATTACTCAAGTGCAAGACGGTCTTGTTGTATTAGGATGCTGGACTAGAATTACTCCAGTGCAAGACCACCATGTGTATTACGATGCTCGACTAGATAACTCCAATTGCAAGAAGGTCATGTGTATTAGGATGCTCGACTAGATAACTTCAATTGCAAGAAGGATGCTGGAGAAGATTTACCCAATTGCAACAAGGACTTGTGTATTAGGGTGCTGGAGTAGATTTACCAAGTGCAAGACGGTCTTGTTGTATTAGGATGCTGGACTAGAATTACCGAATTGCAAGAAGGTCATGTGTATTAAAATGCTGGACTAGAATTACTCAAGTGCCAGACGGTCTTGTTGTATTAGAATGTTTCATTGTATCAATATTATCCGCCTGCGGGACTCCATCTCCGGGTTTTGAATTCAGAGTAGGATTGAACTCGAGACCATCAACTTGATATTCGCTCAGTTCTAGACCACCCAGCATCCGACAAGATATTAAAAGTCGAAAACTGAGCGTCGCTTCACCCGTAAACTCCATAAGTAAACCCGGCCGTCACATTGTGTGTCATTGTTAACGTCATTATATCCTGTGTAAGACCATAAAATGCCCGGTGATCTAAAGTAAAAATCTTCAGCTAATTAATGTTATGACAATAATGAGCTTCTGGTAAACAAAGTCGAAAAAGCATGCAATAAAAATACGGCGATTTCCACCAGCGATTTTAAAACAAAAAAAAAGGTGTTGACACAGAAGCCAGGAGGAGTCAATATTTATGAATTATTGATGCAAAGTAAGATACGTTTGTAGGGAGAATGAATTTTGTTTTTGTTTTCATCGTAGAAAAAGGCCTCATCACTAAGCTTATTCTGAAAGTGACCAAGCTGACAGGCTCGGAAATTCGCTCACTGGTCACTCGTACACAATTTTAATAGGGATTCTTTGATACTGTGTCATATTGTGACGATTTACACAATTATGATTGTGCATTACCCACAGACTGACTTTTTAAACTTTTGATATATATATATATATTCTTTTTTGTTCCGAGGGCTCGCAGAAAAACATACGGTGAGCGATCTTTCTCTTTCTGTGCCAGCAAACAATGGAGATCTCTTCCGATACACCTCCGCAACATAACAATCATCACAGCCTTCAAAAGTGCACTTAAAACACTTCTCTTTTTAAACTTTACTATCATGACTGATTTCCCCCTCTGACCGTTAAACGATGCTGCTGAGTGACGTCCATGGCTGGTCATGTAAATATTTATGGAATGGTTGGAGCAAATACACATTTCTTTTTTTTTTTTTAATTAAAGTATTTTAAATTTGAATTTAATGATTATGTTTGTTAAATTGTATGTACAGTGTGGTGAGCCCAGCCCTAGGCAAAGGTACCACACCAAAGAAAACTAGCAATAATAATAATAATATACATAATATTCGAAGCGTGATTTCTTAAAACTGCACTTTGGCCATGTTTGGCCGTGTTTGTCTCATAAAATATAAAACTTTTTCGTCCGATTTTCACACGGCTTTTACCATAATAATCAACATTCGAAGCGTGATTTCTTAAAACCGCACTTTGGCCATGTTTGGCCGTGTTTGTCTCATAAAATATAAAACTTTTTCGTCCGATTTTCACACGGCTTTTACCATAATAATCAACATTCGAAGCGTGATTTCTTAAAACCGCACTTTGGCCATGTTTGGCCGTGTTTGTCTCATAAAATATAAAACTTTTTCGTCTGATTTTCACACGGCTTTTACCATAATAATCAACATTCGAAGCGTGATTTCTTAAAACCGCACTTTAGCCATGTTTGGCCGTGTTTGTCTCATAAAATATAAAACTTTTTCGTCCGATTTTCACACGGCTTTTACCATAATAATCAACATCCAAACCTTAACAGACATAACAACAATCAGAATTAGAATGGTCGGTGAGAATCGACTGAAACCGTCGACATGGGAAACATTATAGATGTAAGAATGGTGGGGGGGGGGGAGGAAGAAACGCACGAGCCGCAATAACACTAAACTTTGGTGTCAGGTATCGCGACGCAACATATTGTTTTGCGGGCCGTAAATGGGCTGCGGGCCACGAGTTTGGGACCTCTGACATAGAGTCATCGATATACAGTCGTTAAGATGTTTAATTTTTAAAGCTTCGTAACTTTAAGAAAATTGTCTTTAAAACAAGTTTTCTTAACAATAAAAACAGTGAAGATTTGAATATTTCTCTTCCATTGTATTTAATGAGTTGGAAACCCTGGTTGCTACCCCATTGTTAGGGAGTCACCCGGTGCGGTTAGCAGCCCTCGCTCCCCTAGTCACGCGACTGTCTACATGTACTGAAATGTTTTTACTCGTTTCTTGCGTGCACGATCCACGAGGACATATTGATACTTCGTAATATAATTTCGAATATGAGACCAATTTTGGACATGAATGAAATACGACACATTTTAATGGTTATTTTAGAAAGCTCATAAATATCAATGAAAGACATGTTTCGATCTGCTATCTTAACCTTCGAGTGCCGCTGTAAAAAGGTGGAACTCGTTCACACACCTTTTAATTACATCGGTACAAAGCTGGTACACGTTTGTGGGAGAATTTTCTTTCTTTTATTGTTATGGTTCACTAATTTTAAAGAGTACACCTTATGCCAACCCACCTATCATCTACCCGCCTTACACTGACCCAAGTCACACTGACCCACCTATTACCTACCCACCTAATACCGACCCACCTATCACCGACCCACCTATTACAGACCCACCTACCACCGACCAACTTTACACCTGCCCACCTATCACTGACCAACCTTTCCCTGACACACCTATCACCGACCCACCTTTCACCGACCCACATACCACTCTCCCACCTATCACCGGCCCATCTTTCACAGACCCCCCCTTTCACTGACCCACCTATCACCGACCCGCCTTTCACCGACCCACATACCACTCTCCCACCTATCACCGGCTCATCTTTCACAGACCCCCCCCCCCCTTTAACTGACTCACCTATCACCGACCCACCTTTCACCGACCCACATACCACTCTCCTACCTATCACCGGCCCACCTATAACTGACCCACCTATCACCGACCCACCTATCACCTTACACCGACCCCGGCTTTCAAAGATTCATGGATGAATTCATCACGCACGATCAACATTATACGGCATACACTTCTCTTTAAAGGGTTTGAGCTCCCCCTGCAGACCAGGAAGTCTTAAACAACGATCAAATTCCTATAATTACCCTCAGGTCTTTGTGCAGTACCAATTTGTCCTTTTATTCAACACGTTCTCACACAATCGTGTTCTCAGAAACACGCAATCGTAACAGCGAGGCGAGCCAAAGGCGAGACGACATGACTGCTACGGATTTGAGAGAACGTTCAAGCAGTGGCGTGTCAAGTAGATCAGAGAGGAAAATGGGGGGGGGGGGGGCGCTCCGAACTGTGCTGCAATTTTTTGTTTATATGGAGTGGCGAACTTTAGGACATATTTTTTTTACGTGGAAATGGGGTAGGGGCAATTTTGATTCCATTTAACTAGGCTAGACTAACACTAGCTACGCCACTGATTAGAAGTCTTAGAAGCGAAAAACCAACATAAATTGATATTATGGAGCACTGAACTATATTTAATTGCCCGTGCAGGTGTTCAATAACATAAAAGATGTATTCTCATGTTTTTTTTTTCTTCTCCACTTTTTAAAATAATTTTATAAATGAAATTGAATATTTGTTCAAACATTGACTAGTGTTTTCGGACTCAGTTCACAGGGGTTATTTGGAAACAACTCAGTGTTACACTCAGTTCACAGCGGTTATTTGGACACAACTCAGTGTTACACTCAGTTCACAAGGGTTATTTGGACACAACTCAATGTTACACTCAGTTCACAGGGGTTATTTGGACACAACTCACTCAGTTCCCAGGGGTTATTTGGACACAACTCAGTGTTACACTCAGTTCACAAGGGTGATTTAGATACAACTCAGTGTTACACTCAGTTCACAAGGGTGATTTAGACACAACTCAGTGTTACACTCAGTTCACAAGGGTTATTTAGACACAACTCAGTGTTACACTCAGTTCACAGGGGTTATTTAGACACAACTCAGTGTTACACTCAGTTCACAAGGGTTATTTAGACATAACTCAGTGTTACACTCGATTCAAAGGGGTGATTTAGACACAACTCATTGTTACACTCAGTTCACAGGGGTTATTTGGACACAACTCACTCAGTTCACACGGGTCATTTGGACACAACTCACTCAGTTCACAGGGGTTATGTAGACACAACTCAGTGTTACACTCAGTTCACAAGGGTGATTTAGACACAACTCGGTGTTACACTCAGTTCACAAGGGTGTTTTAGACAAAACTCAGTGTTACACTCAGTTCACAAGGGTTATTTAGACACAACTCAGTGTTACACTCAGTTCACAGGGGTTATTTAGACACAACTCAGTGTTACACTCAGTTCACAGGGGTTATTTAGACATAACTCAGTGTTACACTCGATTCACAGGGGTGATTTAGACACAACTCAGTGTTACACTCAGTTCACATGGCTTATTTGGACACAACTCACTCAGTTCACAGGGGTCATTTGGACACAACTCACTCAGTTCACAGGGGTTATGTAGACACAACTCAGTGTTACACTCAGTTCACAAGGGTGATTTAGAGACAACTTCAGTGTTACACTCAGTTCACAGCGGTTATTTGGACACAACTCACTCAGTTCACAAGGGTTATGTAGACACAACTCAGTGTTACACTCAGTTCACAGGGGTTATTTAGACACAACTCAGTGTTACACTCAGTTCACAAGGGTTATTTAGACACAACTCAGTGTTACACTCAGTTCACAAGGGTTATTTAGACACAACTCAGTGTTACACTCACTTCACAAGGGTTATTTAGACACAACTCAGTGTTACACTCAGTTCACAAGGGTTATTTAGACATAACTCAGTGTTACGCCCTGCGAGTATTTGACGCCCTTCTTGGGGCGCACCTGAACAAAACTACAGTTCTGAAATCAAGTTGTCCGAAAATAAAGTTTTATTTAGATATTATAATACTAAGTCATACTCTTGAGGTGGGGGGGGGGGGGGCAAAGCTTAAGCACTGTTTCTATCGCCCCGGCAAGCAAGTAACAAGCTCCACCTGTTGGACTATTCCATATAACTTAGGACAACCAACTACATCTGTTGAGCTGTGCCATGCAACATATCTGTTACGTAGGACAACCACCGACATCTGTTGAGCTGTGCCATGCAACATATCTGTTACGTAGGACAACCGCCGACATCTGTTGAGCTGTGCCATGCAACATATCTGTTACGTAGGACAACCACCGACATCTGTTGAGCTGTGCCATGCAACATATCTGTTACGTAGGACAACCGCCGACATCTGTTGAGCTGTGCCATGCAACATATCTGTTACGTAGGACAACCGCCGACATCTGTTGAGCTGTGCCATGCAACATATCTGTTACGTAGGACAACCACCGACATCTGTTGAGCTGTGCCATGCAACATATCTGTAACGTAGGACAACCACCGACATCTGTTGAGCTGTGCCATGCAACATATCTGTTACGTAGGACAACCACCGACATCTGTTGAGCTGTGCCATGCAACATATCTGTTACGTAGGACAACCACCGACATCTGTTGAGCTGTGCCATGCAACATATCTGTTACGTAGGACAACCACCGACATCTGTTGAGCTGTGCCATGCAACATATCTGTTACGTAGGACAACCACCGACATCTGTTGAGCTGTGCCATGCAACATATCTGTTACGTAGGACAACCACCGACATCTGTTGAGCTGTGCCATGCAACATATCTGTTACGTAGGACAACCACCGACATCTGTTGAGCTGTGCCATGCAACATATCTGTTATGTAGGACAACCACCGACATCTGTTGAGCTGTGCCATGCAACATATCTGTTATGTAGGACAACCACCGACATCTGTTGAGCAGTGACATTCAAATACTCTGTAACTTAAGAGAAGCCGGTCATCGTAGTCTCACCAAGATCAAAACTATATAGACTAATATTAAAGATAAATAACTTATTAATTTCTATACATTGTTGAAGATTGAACATGTACTAAACGTGAAATTATTTGAAAGACAGCTATTGACATACAATATTAAGGATCTTCTTTAAACAAAAACAACAACAAAAAGACCAATTACGTTCATTCGAACATTACCCCCCTCAGCCCAACTAGCAATATGAGTTGTATGGGTAATATTAATTATGATCGACATAATTCTAACGACCCGGATCCGAACCATAGGCCTCATATGTGAATTTAACTTGGTTGAAAGGTGGGAACGTAGTTGGGTGAAGGAATGTATTCGAATCTAAATATAAGTAGTGTATCGGACACTTAATGACTGACGATACATTTCGAAGAAATGGAAACTGACAGCAAAGGTCAAAGCATGGACATCCAGCTATAAGCGTTTAAATATTTGTCACCACACTGATTTTTGGATCAATATTGTAGAGAACCTTGCTCATCCCTGTTCTCTAACCAATTTGTTTGATTGATAACCGTGTGCACTCCGTCTCACGCACTGCACCAATTTGACTTACTCAACGATGGTTATAGTCTTCGACTCTTTTATTCGTCTCCTCCTTTGACTTCACTCTCTCTCTCTCTCTCTCTCTCTGTCGTACTCAACTCCGACTGTCCCGGTTCGTCTCTATCTATTTCGTTCTCGGTTCCTCTCGTCTGTTCTATATTCCTGTCCGTCAGAGTCTCTCATCTGTCCACTTGCCTCCCCGGCTGAGTTCTCCTCTAGTCCCGTCTTACTGTCCCTTTTATAAGACCCACGACCCTAGAGATTCTTCCCAGGGCCCCAATACCATTCATAATGTCTCACACCGGACACGACTGACCCTTTGTTTGGTCAGTTGATCTACCATTCCTATGTCTCACACCACGTAATAGGTCGGTATCCGCCAGGTCCGAACTGATAACAAATTCTGTTGTAAAGACAACAGGCTGCTTAATGGACTCTAACCGTTGGTCAGTACCCCCTCCCCGGCCACCCCTGCACACACTGTTCGACTACCAAGGTCTGAACACTCCACAATATATATATATTGCAATGCGGTTAAATTCCTTCTAAATCGTTCAGTAGGTCGACACGGCGCATTCTGATAGTAACATTTAGATACGTAGCAACTATATTATATTTGAACCATCCATGTGGCAGAGGAGAAAGAAAAAAACACATTTTTGCCGCAAAGTTTTGGTTAGGTGCTTCTTTGTTGGCATGGTGATATGAAAATGTTGTAATAAGAATTAAAAAAAAAGAAACTATGCTATGAGTTGATATTGGTAAAAGATTTTTGCATTCTACTGTTTGAAGTTAACTTTTGTTAAATATTGACACCTCACTCAGCTAGATCACTCAGCCAGAACAGCGCCCCCCTCGCGCCCCCCAAAAAGGAATTTTGAGGGGTGGGGGTGCAGGATAGTGCAATCTAGGTGGCACAATTTTTCTTTATTCAGCCAAAGTTTTGCTTGTTTTTTGTGTGTGTTGTTGTTGTTGAAGGAGGGCGTCAAAAATCTTGGCACGTCCCGGTCGACAATTCTTATCTATAAGGCGTCGATAATATGATTTGTGGTATGAAAGATACTCAATTGTGGAAGAAACAAAACGCTATAAAACAGCCAAGACGTAGATATCTATAGAGGTGTAAACATACGACTTGCCCATGCATTTAAAAGAATGGTTAGTTCACCGACGTCAGCTGTTGCATATGGAGAAGAATAAAACTAGATGGGAAAACATCAAACATTGTAAAAGGGAACAACCTAGTTTACACTCGATCCTGAGGAAATCATAAGAACAATAATTCTAGTCATTTATTCCTTTTATGCTAAAATGTGCTGATCGCTTTTAAGCTTATCCATCAACATTATCTGACACTGTTAGCAGTGGCGTAGCTAGGGTTAGTCCTAGTTGGAGCAGGCCAAGCTATTTGCCCGCGCCCTCTCCACCGGGTTAAAACTCAGCAGTCGGCCGAAATATGACGCCTCAAAGTAAGGTAAATAATGTGCCCCCGGGGGCGGACCACCACCCCCACAACCCCGTTCTTACGCCACTTTTGGTAAGTTAAAATTGTTAATTTTCTTGAGATGATGCCTAAATTTATTCTTGTTCAATCTCCAAACTGTCAGCTTTTATGGTATCGTTCTGTTTTTATGATATTGTTCTGTTTTTATCGTATCGTTCTGCCTTTACATATTCTCCGGCAACAGACAACTAAAACCAGGCACTATGTTCAGGTTAAAAGCGAGTGAATGTTATTTAATGAATTTTTCAAGATCCGGTTATAAGCTGCAATGTAGCCCATAACAGATTTTGCCCCGTATTGAACCTCAAAATATCGTTTAAATGGCGACACGCCACAGTGGTTAATTTTTTGTTTTAACCTCACACCGTAGATCTGTTAGGGACATAACACTATTTTCATCTGTAGACCACAAAGTTTGTCCAGCTGCCCTCTGGATATGTTGTTGAGAATATTGTGGGCTCATTCAAAGTCATAGCTGTGGGCACGGCGAACGTGGATTGGTAGGCTTTCCGGCAGCGCAGCCGGTAGTGATGCTTAGCTTTAGCCATCTCAGAAATAATTGAAGCCGTTGTTAAATGATCATTCGTATGTCAGGAAGTCAAAAATAAAAACGCTGGGATCGAAAACTATAAATACTATAAATATCGCTGTCATAGATAAAGACGCAGGGAAGGGAATCACGTGCTTTATACACCAAAGCTTTATACCTTAGAAAATTAGTAAAACACAGTAAAGTTAAACCTGAAAAAGGAACATAACATAACCAAAAAAAAACACGTTTCGACAGGAAGCCTTCATCAGCGAACAAACAGAACCTGATTGCAGTCTCCCCCCCCCATGATTACCCTTTATACCTTAACCCGTGACCGTGCGGTGGTCCGATACATTATTAGAAAGTCTCAATGCTGTAAGGCGTATTTAAAGCAGTGAAAAGATGTCATACACATATCATAAACTACTTGTGCAGGCCTGCTCGGTATGGCACAGCCGTCCTTGTAACCCTGCCACAATGACTGAAAGTTGTAAAAGGGAAAGAAGGCTACATAAGTATGATTTAGATTATATGAAAGGTTGTGTTGTGTAAAACATATTATATGGGCGCTACATAATGATATATTGATGCGTTGAATGTTGGCGTTGGAGGAGTTTAGAATGTTTGATGTACCGGATTATTATAGAAAAATTAAAAAAAAAAGAAAATATTTTTGCTAATACAATGAATTACGTTATTTTTAGGGTAAAAACATAAAACTTTGTTCTCATATACACACACACATATATATATATACATATACATTTAAAATGGGCCATAATTAAACTAAAGCTTCTCGCTGTAGGTACTTTATCCCCACATCCCCCATTGTGACCCCAAAACGGGATTTGTGGTAAAAGTTTTGAAAGACCACTTGTGTCATTTTGGTTAATTTGCAAGGTCTTTTTCAATGCGATCTCCGAGATTTTAATAAATAAAAAAAAAAACACACACAATTTCAATCATGTAATTTGTTTTTTTTCTTTTCCAAATGTTTATTTCAAACACTTCTTAGTTGTAACTTTTAAAAACTTGACAACATACAAAATAAATAATTCGGCAAAGAATATATAGATAACCAATGAAATGAAAATTAAAAGAACCTTCTAAAACAGTTGAAAAAGCTAATATTATGAATAAAATAAAGATTGTTTAAGAATAAACCATATTTAAATATTTTTTTAAATGAATGCATACTTTAAATTAGCATTGCCTTCAATTAAAAGTTTGCGTTCTGAGATTGGTAAATATTGACAAAATCAATCTTTTACACTCTTCAAAATTTTCACATTTTCACCGTGGAAAAAAAAAATCTCAAATTCAAAGTTATAAGCACAAGCTTCATATGAGTTTTAAAAAAGGTGTAACTATCAAACCTTTTACTAAGGTTGTCTGGTACAATCTAGCAATCAATCTAGCATAAAAAGGCTAACAAGATGAAAATAAGAATATTCGTTTTAGAAAATAGTCTTATAATTACTGGTACCATCTAAACAGTTAATTTTGGGTCCAATGAAGTGTCTAACATAAATTTATATTAGGTAATTGGAGTTAACATATTTAAAAAAAAAAACTTAAACTTGTTTTTGTATGTCATAGCATTTATTAATGCATATATCACAGTCATTGGTTTGCAAGTGCAGAAGTACATCTTGGCGAATGTATCAACCAGAGCCACCAATTTTACCAAGCATTTTCGCCTTGTGACACAGGAAGCCTCCTACTTCCAGAAATACTCCTCCAATGATGACAAGGACCCAGGAGTAGTCAGGAGTCAGCTCGAATCCTGTAGTACTATTCGGGTAGACCTTGGCGGCGAAGATAATTATTGAAATGAGCGCGAACACGGCTGTAAAATGTTGTTAAACAGTGATATTAAATGTAGTTTAAAAGATGAATTTTGTTATAAATTTAATGAACACGTTGAAAAAGTGATCATCGACAGATGTGTTAATTCAACAACATACACGCATCTTAAAATAGTGTTTTGTTTTTATAAATCTCCACCCTCTTAAAAAAATGTTTTTAAAAAATGTTCTATTAGCGCTTTGTATATATCTTTGTTTTACACCTTCGTATGCATCTCTATCATTTACGTAGGAAGGGGAATACACTCCCGGGATTGACACATTTTTATAATGGGGAGTGGGGGACGTCATGTTCAATCCTTTTATACATGGCTTATATTTCAAAATTATTTTGTATGATTTTGTATTTTCTATATGTGTTTGGGATGGCAAAATCAAGGAACGTGCCGGGTGTCACACCCTCTAACAACATCAGTTTAAGACAGCTTAAGTTGTCATTTGAAATATTTCTCTTACATGAAGGCAAACATGTTGAAATAGTTTCAAAATTTCTACTCGTTTCCTTTTCTAGGGCCCATAAGCTCCTCCATTACACCGGTGGTGCTTAGAAACGGACATATTTCCGTATGTTATACCACTGCTGTAGCCATGCTAAATTTCCATACAATTTTATTTGATTCGTGATTTAAAAAAAAAAAGAAAATTAAATTAAAGTTGCGGTAAATGTGTTTTAAACTTTTCTGACTAACATTCGGCATGTCGAAATCTGCTTCAATCTGATTGTTAAATCAGAGTAAAGGTGAACGATGCTTCAGTTTATCATCACAACTAAATTTTTTTCCCTCTAAAGATATAAAGAAATAACAAAGTTATTTTACTTGTTACTAATTTTTCCAGATTTGTTACGTTGAAAATAGGCGGAAAAAAGTTTCAGCCACCCCTGGTGTCAACAACCGTAGCGACGCCAATGGTGATATTACATTAATTAATGTATTAATTATTAAAGTTAAGGCCCAAAAAATTCAACTGCTTAGGGTGCTGGGACGGTGGGTGGGTGTGGAGGGTTTAAATCTCGCGCTATGACATATTTTGTTTACTTTTGAAGCAATAAAAATCTCCTTTTTTTTAAAGTAGAAAACATTTACCTCCGACGAAAGCTATAATGTGAGTGATGATTGGTAACTTGGCCAACTTGTCATTCATCTTCTCCATCAGATCAAACACAAGATACACTATGATAGTGCCCAGGGCGCCAATTGATGCAAGGATAGATAGCACGGCGAAGGCCTCTGTTGCCTGTCCATATGAATAAGCTGTGAGTAAAATAAGGCCATAGATAGATTTCAGTAATGCATTTTTTGGCAGTGTGCGAAAATGGAGAGAGTTTAGCAGAATGATCGAAAAACTGAATTTTTTAGAGACATAGAAAAGAAAGTAATATGCGAGGCGCTCGAGAGACATACAGAGAGAGGATGCATCATGTTGAATAAACCTAGTTAACGCATGAGGAAAATAAGTACATGAATATGTGAACAGAATTTGTTGTGGTGAACAAATGTTTAAAAAAAGAAGAACTTTACATATACTAACATAAAAACATGTCTCTTTCCTTGTAAAATAATGCAAACATTTTTACCTCCTTCATGCAAACCGTGTCGGAAATATCAAAACATAATCTCTACTATAAATTATGCTTCTGGTATGACACGTGAACTGCTTCCTAATCAGCGAATTAGTTTTTGAAAGTATATTACAAATTAAATTATTTCTAAATGTTTGAAAGAAAGTATGATTCAATAATGAGTTCAATAGCGCACAAAATATAATTCCCGATAACTACGCTACAACATAATATAGTTCATAGGCGTGAAATAAAAAGTGTGCAGTGACGTATCATGGGGGGGAAGGTGTGAAGCAAACATTGGGATTCTTAAATGTGCGTTACTTGAGTTCATGTTTTGTCAAGTAGCTTTAGTAGATAGGAAGTTCTCGTATTGCTGTCGGTAATGTTTGGCGGACTATAACTAGAACTTATTTATTTATGTTATAGTCATCATTTCAATCTTTTTTTTTTTTCAGAAAGGTCCCCTCCATATCATGTACGTTTAAGGGTCATAATTGCATCTAAATCAGCAAAATATTTGAAATGAAATAATGTGTAACAAGATAAAAAAATAAAGTTGAATTAGCAACTTAAAATGTCTGGTTTCATAATATGTTTAAAAAAATTAACATAACCGAAATTACAATGTAATTCTCTCCCAATACACATCCGCAATATACAAACCATCCAAGACTTCAAAACTGCACTCACGACACATCTCTTCAAACTCTACTATTTCGGCTCATTCTCACACCACTCTGACCTATAAACAATGTTCGATGCTTCTGAGTGCCTACATGGCTAGATAGAGGTTAATAGTACTTAGGTGGGCAATGTCAATATTTTTACAAAGCTGTTTCTAAACAAATACTTTTATCTAACTGTTTTTGAATGCCCTATTTATTTTTTCATATTGCAAATTTTTACGTGAAGCTCATCGAGCCTAGCACTAGGCTGGGGTACTGCGCTATGTAAGATCACTGTAATACTAATAATAATAATAATTACATATGTTTTTTAATAGCTCCTTCTTTTTTCGACATTTAGGTTTCATTTAGGTTTCATTTGCTGCAAACTATATACGACAACACCACTGTGTGACATTTGAGAGCCCTTGGAAACGCTGCAGTTGACTCACACTGACTTTAAAAAACATCCCAACAAAAAATAAATTTAAAAAAAGCAACAATTTGATGACTATCGAGTTTCTTAACATGGTGCGAGGTATCTCTGAATGAGCGTATCAGTTATATAACACTGCTGGTAAGTCAAAATAGTATTCCATCGTCAAAGAAAAAACAACCCCACCAGAAGCAGAGGTTTATAACGAGGTGGCTTACCTTGAACCGAAGATAAGCCGGTGCTGGAACTGACGGATAGTATATCATACTTCAAGGTAGCTTTAACCCAGCCGTCAGTGGCGGTGCCAATAACCAGTAACAGGAACGCCACGAAGATGAACGCGATTCCGGCAATAACGAATGGATTGACTTTTGCCATGATTACTTCAGCTGTAAACTCGAATATACACACTTTGAAGCTCAGTTAATCTGTCCTTTAAAAAAAAAATATTGCTGTAAATCAGTTAACATGTCAGTAAATTTGAAAGGATTTACTTGAAAACCCACCAAAAAAAAAACAACAAGAAAAAACAACTTTAGACGCATTATTTAGATACAAAAAGAATACACAAATGTGATGATATCCAAGGGAAAGTTAAGACACGGGCTTTGATTAAAAGTGCTTAAACAAATATTTTGCATACACAACACTAAAGTATTTTTTTTAAATAAAAAAAAAAAAGAATAACAACAAATTTAAATAATTACGAGTTATCGAAATTTGTTTTTAAAAAAAAATTATCACAAAGACTGACAATGTATTTTGTTAAATGATATAAACAAAACATGTAATTACCCTATTCTAGAAATCAAATTTAAAATAAAAAAAATACTTTTCTTGTCAGAAGTACGTGTTCAGTGATGACTATACTTCCTTAATGTAACACAAAAAAAAAAGGTTTCCTCCAAGTATTAATATAAAAACGACACGACTATTATTACTTCGACTCAACCCTCTGCAACAGATTATGATTTCACAGGCCCTATTTTATATGTGTTAACTCGTGTGTTTTGTTACCAAGGGCGTAAAGCGAAACCCAAGAATGAACCAATCGTAAAATATTGAAATGTTCTCAATGGGAGAGTAACATCTATTGTCAGTTAAAACTCTTTTTAAAAAAATATAATAAAAATGGACGTGTTTCTAAAGATTCAATGTAAGGGATCATATGGCCAGAAGATTCTGTGAATAAAACCGTATTGAAGTTGATATTTCATGGTATTATGTTTCATAGATCAATATATCAATTTAATATGCGATATGCGCAAGTCGAAAGCTAATGACTCTCGCAAAATCTGCATACCTAACTACTAACGTAATAAATTGCATTATTCAAATACACTTTTTCAATACAATTTTATTGCGATTGCAGATGGGGGGGGGGGGACCACTTTGAAAATTATTTAAGGGAAAAATCTCTGTCTCTCTGCCTCTCTCCTCGTCGGTCTGATCTTCTGTTGGTCTATCTATCTATCTATCTATCTATCTATCTATCTATCTATCTATCTATCTATCTATCTATCTATCTATCTATCTATCTATCTATCTATCTATCTATCTATCTATCTATCTATCTATCTATCTATCTATCTATCTATCTATCTATCTATCTATCTATCTATCTATCTATCTATCTATCTATCTATCTATCTATCTATCTATCTATCTATCTATCTATCTATCTATCTATCTATCTATCTATCTATCTATCTATCTATCTATCTATCTATCTATCTATCTATCTATCTATCTATCTATCTATCTATCTATCTATCTATCTATCTATCTATCTATCTATCTATCTATCTATCTATCTATCTATCTATCTATCTATCTATCTATCTATCTATCTATCTATCTATCTATCTATCTATCTATCTATCTATCTATCTATCTATCTATCTATCTATCTATCTATCTATCTATCTATCTATCTATCTATCTATCTATCTATCTATCTATCTATCTATCTATCTATCTATCTATCTATCTATCTATCTATCTATCTATCTATCTATCTATCTATCTATCTATCTATCTATCTATCTATCTATCTATCTATCTATCTATCTATCTATCTATCTATCTATCTATCTATCTATCTATCTATCTATCTATCTATCTATCTATCTATCTATCTATCTATCTATAATGTGCAGAAATAAATCTTGTCCGTACCTGTTCATTATTTCCGCATGGCTGATTTTAATTGTACATGTACGAGACGGCGTTGTTAGTTTACCTATGACTTTCAGAGATTCACCCGAGAAATTGAGTTGTTAAGGAGAATTTTCTCCAAGCCCGTGATAAACATGCGCTTATTAAGCCGGATATACACCAAACCCTTCAGCCGCGGACACACAATTGACTGCAGTGTTGTCACCATAAGAGCTGTTGCCGCTTTTAAATTTTTAGTCATACTTATGTATTTTGTTTCAGCACGTGTGAAAGGAATCCATTTCTTTGATAAAATGACTATTTCAAAATTATGACACTACAATTAGTTCATAATTGTGTTTCGGTTTTATTCACGCACACATATACATAATACATTGGAAAATGCTTCGTTGCTTGTATATTATTATTATTGTTGGTAGTTTCCTACAGCGTGTTACCCCAGTCTAGGGCTGGACTGACCAGGCTGTACATACAATTTAACAAACATAATCATAATCTGGGCTGTCTATATTTTTGTTTTACTGATGTTTTCGGAGACGAGAGTTGTTATGCGATACTTATGTCGGACTGCGGGTAACTGATGCTCATGTGGGACTGCCGGTAATGGGTGTCTGTTCGATCGTGCTGTTAAATAATTGACAATTTGTGGTAAATAATTACCTTAACGTTTAGTATCAAACTTTAACAATAGTTCTTTAATTGATTATTGCAATTTATTAGAGGTTATATATTTATAATTGGTGTTGAGCTTTGTAGTAAAATGTTTACAATAAATACATTTTTAAACTATTCCTCTCATTAGCATTGGCATCGTTTAAAAATATTTTTTTTTCTTAAATCTTGGTTTTAATTTAGTCCTTGCTACCTTTTGTATTGTGAAAAGGGCTTTGGTCAACATGTTAAATTATGTAACCTTTACATTAGTAGGTAATAAGAGTGACATGACAAGAACTATATTTTGAAATGACGCGTTCAGATAGGATCTACTCCCTAAATAGAGCGAACCAATGTCAGACGAATGTGTCATATGACATCAAGCAGCTATAATCTGTCGAGTTCATGGAATTAACTTGTTTGACACAAGATAGGCTTTGATGACGGCTGGAGGTCCACCAACTCTCCTCCATTGTAAGTATCTTCACCAGTTACTCTCCCCCAATGTCATCGAAACAACAAAAAGAGCTCGACTTGATGAGCGAACCACTTCAAGTGACCACCTTGACTTGAGACTTGTTATAGTAGGCAACGCACCCTTGAGACTTATTATGGTAGGCAACGCACCCTTGAGACTTATTATGGTAGGCAACGCACCCTTGAGACTTGTTATAGTAGACAACGCAACCCTTCAAGCGATCACGTTTAGTTCCGACTTCGCATTGTAGACAAGCCCCCAGATTAGTAGGTCGAATATCGACCTGACTAGACCAGGGTGCAACAAGGACGTAGTTTGAACAAGTCTAATCACGATCTGAAATCCCCAACCCAGTTCCGCTGTTCTTTAACACAGGGGTCGGCAACCTTTTGGTTTTAGCTTGAGAAAAAATAAGACTTCCAATTCATTTAATGTGAAAAATAAGACTTCTAATTCATTTAATGTGAAAAATAAGACTTCTTATTCATTCAGCCTGCACATGACTGATCAGTCTAAGACACATTTAAAAAAAATATTTATAATTATTACTTTTTTCCCCCATCTGCCAATGCCAATGGCTAAACATCAAAAAGTCTTATCAGCCAATTAAACAAACATTAATATGTCAAGTAGATGATTGTCCTAACACCCCATTAAACAAACATTTCAATAAAAAGGTACCACACGTTATAAAAAAATGAAATATAAACACAATAGTTAACCAGAGATATGTCGCATAAGAGATGGAATCGGTGGGCCGTCGAGCGTGAGCTCTTAATGCCCCCCCCGGCGCTCCCCCACACAAACCAGAGCACCGAAGGACTTAACCCGACTCCAGCCCGTGCGGGAGGGCGCCGGGAACCTCCCCCTTGACCTAGGGGAGGCCCGGTCGACCGAGGACGCTGCGTTTAAAGCGTCCGCAGTTAACTCTCTGTGGGTCAGGACGGCTTTGCTTCCACTCCGGTGGTTTGGTGTTGCGTTACCAACCCCCACCGCCCAAGGAGTCTTTCGGTCGGGACGTTGGTAGTGGCGGGACGAAACGGTTGCCTAGGGGCGGCTTTCTCACGGCCGCGTAGTTTAAAATCATCGGCATGGGTTTTGAGGGCCACCCAAGCCTCATACCCATTAACAGCAACTAGTAATCATGTTAGTGGCAGCTCCCGTTGCGTTGGGAGTCATGCGTTTGGCCGGGGTTTTTTAGCTTCGGGTGGACAAGTCCCCCCTACTAGTCCGCCACGCCGCGAAGAGGCAAAACCCCATGTGGACGCCCCCGAATTTCTTCGAGGACGCGGTCGCTTTCGCAACCCAGTTAACCAGAGATAAGACGGAGCAAACTATTTAACCGCAAACGAAAAACCAAATGCGATGTTGTTGTGAGTCACCTCGTGGCGACAATGAAAGCTACGGACATAAATGTGACCTTCCATTTTTTTATTAAATAAATGGATATATATTTAAAAAAATGGATTGGATAGGTAGGTGATTGGATATCTAAATAGGTAGGTCATTAGGAAAGGCTATTATATAGGCAGGTTGACATATAGGAATGAAATCGTATTTGGCAGGTATGTATAGAGATCGATGGAAAACTTTAATAGTGATGATAGTAATCAATATTTAGGCATAAACATTATCAATATACAATCAATATATACGCCTATTAATTGAACTATATTTACATATCTCAACATTCGAAAAGTATAACAAAACATGAAGGTCAATTAATACATTAATTTCTTGGCATTGGAACTATTCTTTGATCTTCTAATATTAAGACATAATTTCTATTAATTGGTATATCATTCCAAAGCTTTGCAGACGAATAAGACATTTAAATGTCTACATTGACATGTGATCAAAAGACAATCTTATCTACCAAGTAAGACGACAAATTAAATCTATAACATTATCGACATTAATTTAAATGTCAAGAAATGACGACGCGGTAATATTTTTGGCTCTTGTGGCGCTCAGAGCATCATGACATTCAGAGCCTTATGACAATATTAACTTCAAAGCAAAGTCTAGTGGCGCTCAGAGCATCATGGCATTCAGAGCCTTATGACAATATTAACTTCAAAGCAAAGTCTAGTGGCGCTCAGAGCATCATGGCATTCAGAGCCTTATGAACATATTAACTTCAAGGCAAAGTCTAGTGGCGCTCAGAGCATCATGGCACTAGGCCTAATTACACGCCTTGCTTCATGACACTCCAAGCCTCGTGTCATACATACGATTATATCACTCAAAGCCTAATGACACTCCAAGCCTCGTGTAACTCCAAGCCTCATGTCATGCAGAGCCTCATGTCACTCCAAGCCTCACGCAATGAGAGCCAAATGGTACTCTAAGCCTCATAGCAATGAGACCTACATGTTACTCCAAGCCTCACGGCACTGGGAGCCACATGACTCTCAAAATCTCATGAAACACCAAGCCTCGTGGCACTCTACAACTAATATTAAATCTGATAAATTTCACATCAGGTTTTACCTTAAGTACCCAAATGGTAAAAAAATATCATGAATAACATTACAATAAATGTCAGAGTAGCAAGGTCATGGACGTTGTCTGAAGCGTAACGACCGACACCAGTGTAGCACTTCTACATGTCAGGACAACACAGTGCCACTGTTTCTACATTCTTCTATCTTTGTTACACCTTCACCTCAGTGTGGTTTTCCATTAAAAAAAACAACAAACAAGCAAAGACAAAACAACAACAAACAAGCAAAGACAAAATAACAACAAAAAATTAAAACCAACAAAACTGCCGAGTCCAGGAACTCCTGATCCGGTAATGTTATACAAAATTAGGAGAACAAAATCAATCTATGCAGTCTATGCATGGCAATACTAAATTTAAAAGAAAAATGTACATTCCATTAATATCATAGTTTTATCATTATTATTTTAATATCAACAAGCAATTTAATTAAAGAGAATAAAATGGAAAAACACTTGATAGAGATATTCCTTCTAAACTAAAAACCGTGTTTGAAAGTAAACGAATTTCTTTAAAAAATATAAAAGAAAAGCAAATACAAAAATGTAATAAGTGAGTACAAGCTAACCTGCGTATTGCGATCAGACTTCTATAATGTAACCTTGTGGTACCATAGATATACAGACAATGTATGGTAATTTACAAGACAGGTTGTGTCTTATAATTGTCTTTACCGGATATTTCTCGGTGTAACCAAGGTTTGCCGTCTAAGCTCAAATTACAGACAAACGTTCAACGTTAAAGAACTATAATTTTTATTTTAAGTAAATGGAGCCTTTGTCAATTAAAGCTTGTTAAGACTTGGATAAAAATGTACGAAACAAGTGCTGGATCGATAGAGGCATTGGAGGAACAGATATGTCCATTGTGCAATTTGAAGAATTTTAACAATACTATAATTCCTCGAATCACATTGATCTTTTAGCAATATCATGGAAACAATATATTATGTAGAGTGCAGATTATACTTTGTTGCCGACTTAGCGTATTTTTGTAACAAATACTTTTTTTTAAACACTTATGTCCAGTATCGCACCCTTTTATTTTTAATATATCAAATTTGTCTCCCTCCCCAAACTTTATCCTCCCAAGACTACTCCCTCTCCAGAGGTGACTACCAAAATTATTTTCGTTGCCAATTCATAAATATATTTTTTCTGATGGTCTTAGACGACATCTGTGTAAGGGTCGTTCGGCCCCCAAAGGTGTTCGTGACTTAAAGGATGAGAACCGCTGATCTATAAATAAATTAATTAATAAGTTATCTAATAGTAGGCCCTTCCTTAAATTGTAGCATCTAAGACTTTCGGCAACTTGACTTCTGCATGTTTAATTACCTGCCGACAACTTCTAATCAGATGCACATTAGAAACCATACCAGACTTATTCAAAACACCCAACACGTTCACAGAAATAAACAGAGAAAAAAAAAAAAATTTTAAACATTTATTTCGAAGTAAATCCTCAAAGTTAATTATGACATTGACACGTAAATTAGGATTGATTATACATTTTACAATGTTAAAGGAAAACAATTTTTTTATACAGAGTTTAATGAACGGATTAATTTAAATACAAAATAATAAACACAACATTTTTGAACCCCCACACAACGTTCATAATGCTACTGGAGGGCTAGAGCTCTGCACCCACCAACTGACGCTAATGGGGGGTGGTGGTGGTGCTGAAACCCTTGCAACGACCTCATGACGCTATCCCTCACAAGTCATACAGTCAAAAACAAGTCTTAGAGTCAAATTAATTTATATATGTCCAAATCTATTACAATGGTAATCATTCGACTTTAGGTTCAGCTTTTTGATTGAAAATGCATCATAATAATCGATAATTTGTCATGTTTATTGGCTATAGCAGTGGTCGGAATACTCATTTGTCAAAAGAGCCAACAATCAGCAACAGGACGATTAGAAATTTTTTAAAAGCTAAATTTCTTTTATGAAAGTTTTCAAAAAACATGTTTTTCGGAGTAAACATGACAATCGCATCATCTGGAATTGCAGCAACTCTTTTGGATGGTGGACGAACAGCGCATTCAGCACTGAAATTGCCATTGAACATGCAAATAAACGAGGCACCAACATGCAATATAAATAAACATTCTGAAAAGGGTAAAGTACTTAAATCATGTCAACGCATTATATATCTCATTAGGAAATGGCGTCAGCGGGCCGTCGAGCTCGCGCTCCTTATGCCCTCCCTGGCGCCCACCCACACCTGCCAGGCGCCGGGTTTCCCCGACGTCGGGCCGTGCGGGGGAACGTCAGAGACCTCCCCGGGCGTGAAGCGTCCGCACCAGCAACCGCTCGATCTGGTTTGCCGGCGGGGACCCTCCCCGCCCGGAGACATCTGGTTGATCGAAGACGCTGCGCTTAAAGCGTCCGCAGTCCACTTTCCTAGGGGCCGGGACGGTAAATTAACGTCCTAATATCTCCCCCCACCCGTCCCGGGGAAGCATCGGACGCCCTCTAAGAGGGATTCTACAGTGGGTTTCATCCTCGCAACTAATTCGCGAAGTAGCTGGGACGAAACGGTTGCCTAGGAGCAGCTTTCTCAGGGCTGCATATTTAGAATCATCGGCCATAGGCTTCCACCACAGCCTATCGCCTCATATCCCTTAACGGCAACTTGTAATCATGATCCCTACCCTGTGTTTACCCTTTCTTCCCCCTGTGAAGTATCACAGGTGGCAGCCCTGTAGGAGCAGTTTATTCCAGCAACTACCATGCATGTCCCTGTCTGCCACGCGGAACACGCAATGGTTGTTACGTGCCCCGGGTTAACGCCGAGGGGGTCGGTGGCCAGCGCTTCCAAATCGGCAAGCCACTTCAGACTTGTCGACCGGAATCCCGGGGGGAATGTCAACGCATTATATGGGACGAATGTACTATGGCGCACAAAAAGCATTGGAAGCGCTTCGTCGTACACTAAAAGATCTGAGAGTAAATAAACAGCTCTTTGGTGGCGCACTTTTTTTCTATTATCTGGTGATTTTCGACAAACTCTACCAGTCATACCATGTTCAACAGCTGCAGATGAATTAAATGCATGTCTCAAATCATCAGTTTTATGGCGACATGTACAGAATTGAATTTGAAGACCAATATGCGTGTGCAACTACACAATGATGCATCCGCTGAAGTTTCGCAAAACAATTTTTGGACATTGGGAATTGGAAAATGGCAATCGATAAATTCACACAATGTTTCACATTGCCAACAAGTTTCTGTCAAATTACAGAAACCAACGACGAATTGATTCATAAAGTTTTTCCAAATATCGCACAAAGCTACACAAATCATCAGTGGCTCAGTGCACGTGCTATATTAGCAGCCAAAAACAACGATGTCAATGCCATCAACGTAATCATTCAAAATGAAATCCCAGGCGAAACGACAACGTACAGGTCCATCGATACTGTATTGAATCAAGACGAAGTTGTAAATTATCCAACGGAATTCTTGAAGTCACTTGACTTGCCAGGCATCCCGTCGCAAGTTTTAACACTCAAAATTGGCGTGCCTATCATTCTTTTACGAAACATAAATCCAACATGACTTAGCAACGGCCCCAAGCTTTCAGTGAAAAACATGATGAGCAATATGATCGAAGCAACTATTTTACATGGTAAATTTAAAGAAGAAGATGTACTGTTGCCACACATCCCAATGATTCCAACAGATATGCCACTTGAATTCAAACTTCTGCAGTTTCCGGTGCGACTCGCATTTGCAATGACCATCAAGAAAGCACAGGGACAATCGCTACAAGTTTGCGGACTAAATTTGGAAAGCCATGCTTCTCTCATGGACAGCTATATGTGGCCTGCTCTCGCGTCGGAAAACATTCCGATTTATTCGTGTATGCACCAGTCTGAAAAACAAAAAACATTGTGTATTTAAAAGATTTTCATGAAACATAATTAAAACGCAAACACTTTCTTTCTCGAGTGGCATTGCAACGCATGCCGGGTACTCGCTAGTTATTTATAGAAAGCTTGTATCTAAGGTATCTCTGCTCAAATATTTTTATTACAACTTCGTCGTCTCTTAATGTATTTTTTTTTAAAGTTATATGATGAGTGGTAAAAAAAATTAGTTAGTTCATCATATAAGAAGTTAATAATGTTAAACTGCAAAAAAAAGTTTACATGTGGTTTGTTTATTTAAAAAAAAAATCAATTTTAGTGCATGACTGAGAACAAACATTAGGGCTGGTGACATAGGTGACTTCCATGGTAGACGGATGCCAAGATATTAGGCTGGGGTCATACGTGACTCCCATGGTCGACGGGTGCCAAAGTATTGGGCAGTTTACACGAGTGACTGCCCCAGTAGAAAAACCCCCAAGACAATTTTCAGGAAACGCAATTGCTTAAAGATTTATTTTCAATTTTTTGTTTCTATTTAGGCTTTATATCTTGAACGCTGTCGACAGTTAGAACAAAAGTAAAAATACATTGTCAACAGCTTGTACAAAAGTACCAATACACTGTCGACAGTTACTACAAAAGTAACAATACACTGTCAACAGTTAGTACAAAAGTACCAATACACTGTCGACAGTTAGTACAAAAGTACCAATACACTGTCAAAAGCTAGTACAAAAGTACCAATACACTGTCAACAGTTAGTACAAAAGTACCAATACACTGTCAACAGTTAGTACAAAAGTACCAATACACTGTCAAAAGCTAGTACAAAAGTACCAATACACTGTCAACAGTTAGTACAAAAGTAACAATGCACTGTCGACAGTTAGTACAAAAGTAACAATACACTGTATGCAGGGGATCATTCAACTCATGGCAGATCATACATATAGGACATTTTTTTTTAATAGTTTAACAACTAATTAGTCATCTGTACAATCTAAAAACCTGCCTACAAGTATTTTGTCTAATAATTAAAAATATGTTGTACAGAGGTTTAAAAAAAGAGTACTTTTTTAAATCATTTTAGATTTTCAGTAAAATATTTTTTAAACAAATATTTAAAGCTTTACCGTTTGGTCGATAGGGGTGGGGTCGGGTTTGGGGTCGGGGTGAGAGTGCGCAAAACTTTAGAGATGGTCTCGGACCCTGGAAAGCATAGTTTCGACTCTGGTGCATAAATTTCAGATTAGAGATGGTCTCGGGCCCTGGAAGGCATAGTTTCGACTCTGGTGCATACATTTCAGAATTTGACCCTGTGTTTATAAACTATGTATTTTTTAAATTTAGATTTCGTCTACCCGCTTTAATCTTTACGAAGAAAGATGCACTGATATTCAACAAGTCCCAACAGATAAGTGCGGATGTAAATATGAGTCGAACATAACCATACGGTTCAAGTGTAATTTAACGGCTAATGTGAAATACTCAAAGAAGCCTTCCTGCATGTATTTTCAAAATGACGAGCCCAATGTACCACTGTGGGCTGTCACTGCTTCTCATAAAATGATCAACGTGTACCTTAAGGGAACATATTTCTATTTTATTTTATTTTAAAGCGCATATATTAATTTTGACTATTTATAAATATTTGTTGGTATAAATTAATAACATCATAAAACCCTACGTCTATCGGGCATGTCTGATAAGCAATCTAATGTATGGCAGTAAAGTGAAAATGAGAGAAGAGAGAACAAGATCAAAGACAACAGTTTTTGTCGCGCTGACTATGAGGTAGTGGTGGATGGAGCTGATCTGACGGACAGCGGTCTACGCAGAGCAACAAATGAGAGAAATTAGTTACCTCTTACCAGCTGATCATTACGAACTAAATGTTAAGTCAGAAGGGGAAATTCGCAAAATATTTCACTTTTCTAACGCCGCTGACGACTACAACCTCATCATTCATATAAAAAACACAGACATAACACACAGGAAGCTCCAGAAAATCTTATAATGACACGAACGATTCTGTGGGGACAAAACTTCATAATTAGAAAAAATGACATATTTAGTTACAACACTCTCACATTCTATAATACTGAAAGATAAGATAAACAACATAATCTCCAATTCAAAGTTGATTGTTATATTCTTCAAAGGAATGCCTGGGAGGAAAGGGACTCATTATTTTAACTAAGCTTAAAGTATATAGCGCAATCGTATTGATAACTTTCGGTGAGACAATTACTGTGTAAAGGAAAAACATACTCGATAACTTTACAAGTACGCTATGTAAGCACACGTCTTCACATGCATTTTCATGAAAAAGTCTTTGTTCAGGGCCGGCGCTAGGAGATGGCGAAGTGGGCGCCCGCCCAAGGCCCCCCCCCCCCCCGTTTGTAGGGCCAAGCACGTTGCCGTAGTATATTTGTAATATACTTAAGGCCGTTTTTTGTTTTTGACAACCTTGATATTGGTAACAATAGAGCCGCGATGAGTAATTTGGGCCAGGGATATTTACTGTTATAGGAAAAATAAGAAATTTTGGTGAACAAATTATATCCGTTATGACGCGTCCCATTTTGATTACCAAGGCCTCAGTACGACAATAACGTGTCTTAATATCCTATCGGCGGAATATATAACGTCACAGGCCACGCAAAGTTCAATGTGCCCAAGGCGCCGCACCCTCCTAGCGCCGACCCTGCCTTGTAAATACAGTCCTAAAAGGCTGGCTTTAGCCGCATCTATTTGGTCTCACATTAAGGATAAATCCTTTACATTTATCAATTCTAGAACTTGATTGTTCTCGTTTTAAAATATTCGCTAAAAAGCTTTCTTTATTTTTAGGTAGCCCTTCTTGTTACGCGGGAGCTTCAACAAATGGAGGTAACTACGCCTATTTAAAGAAACCACGGCTGATCTTTATTATTGTCCCCTTTTTATTCTTCTTATACTTTTATTTAAATTAAATTAATCTTTAAAATCTCCCTCCCCTTAAATTTATTTAGGTGCTATCATAATTTCAGGATAAATTGATTATTGATTTTTGACTTAAGGGTTCCTTAAAGTTTAAAAACATTTTTATTGATTTGTTTACAGGAATGAGTCCACATGGCGGCAACAAAGGAATGGCTGGTATGTATTTTATACTGTGTTGATATGGACATTGGCGTTAAGAGACTTTTAAAAAGACATATAACATCATCGAGCTATGTTCATTGTATTAAATGGGTATAAGATACAAAGGAATTTTTAATGGTGTGGTGGAATCGATCGTTGCACCGTTGTTAAAACATATGATCTGAATTACTTGTCATTGTTGAAAAATATTTTTTGCTGGGGATTTTTGAGTCCACGAGATGGTACAGAGCAGCGGTTCTCAACCTCTGGGTCACGACACCTTTGGCGGTTGCGTGACCCTTTTACAGGGGTCGGCTAAGACAATCTGAAAATACATATAAAGTAGAAACGAAAATAATTTTGTTGCTGGGGGAGTGGTCACCACAACATCAAGAACTGTATTAAAGGGTCGCGGCTCTTGTAAGGTTGAGAACCACGTGTATAGAGAAATGTGGTGTTAGAACGAGTAGCTTTAAGCTAGAGACTTGGAACTCAATCCCAAACCTAATGGGCACAAAAGATTTATTCGATACATGTCATTACATGCGCTAATATGTATTAAGTAAAGCTACATTATACTATAAAAAGCACAGATTGTACAGAGCGAGCTGGATGACTCAAGTGTCACAGAAATGTTAAAGTTCTAGTCAGGGACGGAGACTAGGCAAACTAAGGGGATCAGTGTTCGTGTTCATTTCCTTTATTACTTTGTATAAATACATATTTATTTTGCGAAGGAAGAACTTAGTTGTTTTTCAGAAATACATATGTATTTTGGTAAGCTGGATCTTGGTTGCGGTTCCTGACTTTTGTCCAGGAATCGACTCTACTTCCTTTATAATTAATATGCTAATAAATATATTCTTTGAATGTATTAACAGATTTTATCTTTCTGGTCACCGCTTTGTTCTGCGCTGTTGCATCTATGACTTCCACTGATCAATGCCCGTGTCGATGGTACAGCTGGGTGCTAGAGACAGTGTGGATAAAAGAAAATATGCGATCTCTTTGTAGCTTACATTTCATCAGAAAATGCAATAAAAAAAAATTAAAAATTATTCAAATAAAAATATAATTAGGAAAACTACCACCAGGAAATATGTGAAGTATAAAATGTATAACAACACATAACAATAGCAAAGGTGGAAAGTAAAGATAACATTAAAAATTATAATTTAAAAAACATCTTGATTGCAAAAGCAACGATTTTATTTAAATTTTAGAATAAGATTTCTAATTTTTATTTATAATGATCACAAGTACCAATAAAGTACCAATAAAGTACCAATAAGATAACAGTAAAATACCAATAAAATACCAATAAAATACCAAAAATACCAATAAAATACCAATAATGTACCAATAAAGTTCCAATAAAGTACCAATAAAACCTATAAAGTACCAATAAAGTACCAATAAAATACCAATAAAATACCAATAAATTACCAATAAATTGCCAATAAAATACCAATAAAGTACCAAAAAAGTACCAATAGAGCACCAATAAAGTACCAATAAAGTAACAATAAAATACCAATAAATACCTATAAATTACCAATAAAATACCAATAAAGTACCAATAAAGTACCAATCAGTACCAATAAAGTACATGCCAATAAATATTATATTTCCTCTTTTATTTTAGCAAAATTTTAAGTATTGTTATTAAAAATTACAAATACATGTAAAGTAACAACTGCGGAACTATTTTAAACATTTTATCCGAATGTAAATGTTATAAAAAAAATATTAATAAAACAATTATGATCTCAGAATTGCACAGAAATCACATTTTACGGGAAAGCCCAAACATTTGATATTTTTAGTGCGTTCTTGAATGCGTTGTTAATAAAAAATAAATAAAAAATTAAAATTAATTTGATTTAAATAAATTCACAAATGACGCCACAGCGTGAATTGCCTATTTTAGCCACAGCTCTAAGTTTCTTTGATTTAATAGCCGTGTGTGACAAAACTGATAATGTATTTTCCCCTTCTTAAAAGTAAAATTAATGAATAACTTTGATTGCATTTTAAAACTGCTAAAATTTGCTACAATTAAATACAACTTTAGCTTTGTTTTTTTTAACAATTAATAAGTTTTCACTTTTTATTCATTCCCAAAAATATACTTTTATGCAAAATATAAAGTATTAAAAACGTAACCATTAAATCTACCTTTAATACTAAAATACTATTTAATTCAACCAGCAAAGCGAAACTACAAAACCAAAAAGTATTTACTAATTAATGTATCATTTATCCAAATAAGAACAAAGCATATGGGTGCTGATTGGCCGAGTGGTCTAAACTGAACAAATCTCCAGTTGATGGTCTGGAGTTCAATCCCCACCAAAGCCCAGTCAAGCAAACACACCACCAGCACCCCGGGTGGATGGGACTCGTTAACCTTGGACGGCAACTCATCTAAGAGAAGGCAACTCTGAATTCAAACCCGGAGATGGGGAGATGGAGTTCACATGCGCCTAACTGGCAGCATGCCTCTCGAACATCGAAGATTTGACTTTGTAACGCGCTTCGAGCCTTTGGGGATGAAGCGTGACTTTTCAAATAAACTTTATTATTTATTTTTTTAAAAACTTGAGTAGAAAAAAAAAAGTATAAAGATACTTTCATTTGCTTAAGGAAGCACAAGAAACACCTCACACTAAAATTGATAAATAGTTAACTTTCTCAGGTGCATATATATCTTGGGTAGAAAATAGAGTGTGTACATTTTTACGTGGATGACTATATCTTGAAAAATAGGTGCCATATTCTATTTTTACCAATTAAGAATATCAATGACGTTAACAAAATGTATGAACATTCACATAATTATACCCATAAATATCAACCCATTCATTTTGCACAGATGAAAATGTATATTTCAAAAGAGTGATGGGTTAAGATTTTCTTAGATAGATAAATAGATCGGTGATAGATAGATAGATAGATATATAGACAGACAGATAGATAGATAGGTAGATAGATAGATAGATAGATAGATAGATAGATAGACATATAGATAGATAGATAGATAGATAGATAGGATATCTAAGATATATAGATGTATATATTATATAGGTGGATAGATAGGTAAATAGAAAGATTGATATATATATATATAGATATATAGATAGACAGACAGACAGACGACAGACAGACAGACAGACAGATTGACAGACAGAATTCATCCTTGAATATTTGTGAAAAGTTATCTTTGTTCGGTAAACTATATAAAACATATTAAAAAATATTAATGTATATATGTGTGTCCCGTATGCGCTTCTATACAATAAATCCAAAAGAGATGAACATTTTGTGAGCTATACACACGCCCGCAAATATTTCAGAATTATTACATACATTTTATAATATTTCATTTTGGGACCGGGGCCCTAAATTCTTCTTTTCCCCCTTATATGAGCTAAAGATAATTTCCGTAAGCATTCCTATACCATTCATCCGATTACGATAGAACTTGTGTAAGTTGTTGTGCGCAGCAAATGTTTCTGAATTAGCTTATCCATTTTGAAATATTCTTTTTGGGCCGGGGGCCCTAAATTATTATTTTTTCTATGAGCTATACAAATATAGTGTTAATTAATGCTGTTGCATGGGGGATGGAAATGAACCAAATACAAGCGACATTTCAGTTTGTATGTGACGTAAGTACAACCATTTTACAATTTTGCGATTGGGTCCAGGGGCATTATTTTAAAAAAAATAATTGAGCTATATAAATATAATTTAAAACAAAGCTACTGCGTGGGTGGATCAATGGCTGCAAGTGTGTGGACTAAATTTTGAAAATACACGCTTCTCACGTGGACAGCTATATGTTGCCTCCTCACGCGTCGAAAAAACTTCTAATTTATTTGTGTACGCACCAGACGGAAAAAAACAATAAATATTTTCTATTTAAAAATTACTTTAAAAAATAGTTAAAACACAAACACGTTTTTCATTGAGTGGCATTGCAACGCATGCCGGGTTCTCGCTAGTAATCTAATAACATCAAATCTTATTGGAAGCCGTGGCCACCAACGTTGTCTCAATTAAGCTTTTAAATAAAAGACAAAACGTTTCGGCACAGTCAGTGGCGTAGGACTATCTAAGATTATTTTCAAATGTGAATGCCTCAGAATATATAATTTAATGGTCATACACAAACCTGTTCCTTGAAAACAATACATTTAACCCAGCATTCAAGTCAGTGGGGAAAAGCTTTTGAAGTGATATACAGCTTCTCTTACCTTTGAAGCATATTGTTACAAACCGTATACAGCATCAATTATGCGGTAAACCTTTGAATTGCAAGATTCAATGTAAAGTCCCCAAAACTAAAAGAAAGAGATATCTATTAATGTTTACTAAATCAACTGACTTTCCTGAATGCCTGGAAAGATGTGGGTCCTCTCACTTGAGGAAAAAAGTCGCCGCAAGTACAAGTAATCCGTGTTGTTGAGAAAACCCCAGCGAAACAAAACATTGTTTGCGGGAAGTTACTTTTTATTATTCCTTGTGTAATAAGTTATAATTTCAGGCTAGTAACAAAGTCTTAGCAAAATATTCAGTGCAGCAAAGACCGATGAAATCATTGAGTGTGATATCAAGTGTGTCACACATTTGGGCGTGTTTTGGGGTAAAAATACAGTAGTTTGCAATTATCGAAGAGATTGCAAGATGAATCAGTGTGGCATTTTTCAACCCTGTCACGTTGGGTACATGTTCAAGAAGCCGTTGTAGGACTTGCCCCTACAGGCTCGAAACCAAAAACATTAGCATCCCTAAGTGTACTTTTACCATTAAAGAGGTCTTCACATTGCGTTTGTGTGCCACAGATGTCACTGCTGTTATACAGGTGAAACTGGAAGAAAATTATCTGTGATAGATTCACTGAACATCTTCGTTAAATCATTCAGGGCAATATTATCTCAAGCTTCCACATACCTTCACACAATTTGAACGGCGACCTCCATCTTTTATCGTTCATTCAATTCTAGCCAATATTCCCGGGGTTGCACGGAACTGCATTTGTAAAAAGCAACAACTTCCACAGCCTTTTAATTGACTTTGAAATGAAGCGGATAGTAGAAAAAAAAGAATTAATTTTTCTCCTATAAAAATACCTTAAAATAACTTTTGTAAACATTACGTTCTCTGATTGGATCACGATCCCAGATGTATTCCAATCGGATCTCGTTTCCCGATGAAATCTCATTTTCCGATGGTATTCCGTTATCCAGAGCGATCACAACTCCATGTGATACCGTTTCGATACCGATATGGTGGGTTCCCGATCCAAGTGGAATACCGATACTAGTGGGATCCCGATACCGGTGGTATCCCTATACTGCTGGGATACCGATACCGGTCAGTTCCCGATCACGTCAGTATTTTGATCACGGTGGATTCACGACTCCGGTGGTTCCCGATTCCGTCGGTATCCCGTTTCCAGGTGTTATTACGATCCCGATTTTATCATAATGCTGATTTGATCCCTTTTCTCGGTGGGATTCCAATACGATGGGATGAAAATCCCGGTTGAATTCCGATACTGGTAGGATCCTGTTCCCCGGTTTTGATCCCGCTCCCAGTATAATCCCAAACCGGTGGGTTCCCGGTCCCGGTGGGTTCCCGATACCAGTGTGTTCGTGTTTCCCGGTGGGTTCGTGTTTCCCGGTGGTATCCCGTTTCCTGGTGGGGTCCCTTGATCCTGTTACTGAATAGGATCGTGTTACCAGTGGGTTCCCGTTTATTCCTTCCCCTTTAGGATCCTGATCCTCTTTGTTATTTTGATCCCCGTTGGATTAGGAAGGGCATGCTAAGAGAAAATCTCAAAGAAAAGTATAGACATGAACTAAACTGACAAATCAATAAGCCTTTAGATATCTTTATAAATCCCCGTAGAACAACCGTTAACTCTCAGCACATCAGACAGGTGACGTAATTAGTTTAAACGATTGGTCATTCCCAGTTTGTCGTGCTTTAATTTGAAACTCTAATTCACAGCTAAACAAAATCAGACCGTGACAACTTTGATGTATGCAGGAGGGGATAGAGGGAAAGAACCAGTCGTCTCAACAATGCTTCGGCGGCAGAGGGTCACGTGGTAAAACACAATTTGATGCTAAAATATACTGGACTAATTTTTAAGTAAAAGTCCTTGTAAAAAAAAAAAAAAAACTTTAAAAAGAGACTTTCTTTGGAAGACGAGACGTATTAGTCATTTCTTAACGAAAAAGAGTGTTATTTTTTTGTTGTTTTGTTCTTGTTTTTAATCGCCTTTTCTTATTTCCCCATCACTTGCCCCACCATCACCACCCAGCCCCTGTCCCTTGACGCAGCATTTTGGGACTGCAACTCTGTGTTATCAACTGAGATACGACCTTGGAGGTCAGTGCAAGGGATCAACCGAATGAGAGGGTCAAGTGTGTCAAAAAAGCAAATTGCTCTGGACAAACAAGGTGGAAGTGCGAGCAGAAAGAAAGTTGTAAATTATAAAGATGATTTCTTGTCTTCGTGACACTGCCTCCCGAAATCGTTGGGTGTGCGGGCACCCCGGGTTAAAAGTGCGTTTAACTAAGACTTCTTGATTCTGCACATTATTCACCTCCACGCCGCTGGAACACGCTCTTCAATTCCTGACTTTTACTTTATGTTTTCAGTGGATGAAATTTCTCAAAGCAACCAGTTTCAGAGAAATTTCTCAAAGCAACCAGTTTCAGAGAAATTTCTCAAAGCAACCAGTTTCAGAGAAATTTCTCAAAGCAACCAGTTTCAGAGACGCTGGTCCACACGTTGAACCACACGCTGGTTCACGCGTTGGACAAACATGTTGGTCCACACAATGAACCACACGCTTGTCTACGCGCTGTACTACACGTTAGACCACGCGCTGTACTACACGTTAGTCCATGCGCTGTACCACAAATGGGTTCACACGCTGAACCACACGCTTGTCCACACGCTGTAACACACGTTGGTTCAAACGCTGGTCCACACAGCCACATGGATTTGTATGAAGTGAAATATAAGTATTAACTTTATTTCAAATTTTGTAATGTCATAAAATGCGTTTCTATATTGTTACCGGTCAGCAGCGTTGTAAGAAAAGAAAGTGTGGGGGGGGGGGGGGGGGAAATGGGAGAATGCTTTTTGATTTCGAGGTAAGGGGATGAGGTGGGGAGGTAGAGAAGTTTGATAAAAAAAATCAAGCTATAGGAAATCCAAAAAAGTATTCACCCCGTTATCAGGTTAGTAAAATAAAGATGTGTTTATATATCAAGACAAACTTTAAGGTCCATACATTTTAAATCCCTCGATAATACCGTGGGGATTTATTTCCTTGCCCGATACCCGTTCCGATCCGAATTCAAGGCTAGAGAAGAAAAGAGGAGACACATATCATTCATAATTATACATCCGTCCAAGAATAACATGGGAGAAAATACTGTGCTATCTCAGGAAGACGCATGCACTGCTCGGGACGGGTATTCTTCTAAATTCAATTTGTAAAGAGACATCTGCCGTGATGGACGTCTACATCCATCGTAGCACTTTGAAAATTGATTTAAACCTGAGTTTTATCAATAGAGACGAAAATTAAATGTTTTTAAGCTCTTTAATAAACAGTAAGGAAAGTCCGACATTTTGAAATCCGTACGTGGGTCTGACAACACTGCACGGCTCCAGTCACAATGTGTTTGAAAAAGAAATATGGACATTAGAATACATATTACAAAAAAAATGTTCTTGAATGACTAGATCAATGTTTCTTGCAGAGTCAACGAACGCAATTTTCCCGTTAGCACGATCTGGCCCGTTGCCGAAACATGTCAAGCTTTGTCCAGCTACAGGTGTCTACACCACATTACATAAATCCCTGAATCTTGGCTAGAGTGGCATTTATTAGGATATAGATTGACAACAATGGGGCCTTCACGGATGACACAATGGTTGATTTGGTGGAGATTTTATGTGCCAAACAACTTAGGGCCTTTCTTCGTTTATCAAATCGAACGTTTACCTGTCTTGCCCCCCCCCCCTCCACACCCACCCCAATTCAAAAAAGTCTGCTGCACAAGCCTATTACTAAATTCTGATGATCTGAGCATGCGTGGATCATGTCGTCAACGTATGTGCACGTTTTTTGTTGTGACCTTCACCTTTGTGCCCTCCCCCCCCCCCCTCTTCCCAGATCCTTAAATTAAAGAATGCAAAGCTTTAAGGTTTTGGTCTCTCAAATGTTTCTGCACCTAGCAAGTTGTCAGTTTAATCAAGAATCCGGCAGTTACATATTAACATCTCAGTCATAATTTGTGTTGCCCGAATATCTTTTAGCCTCTTTCTCTCGTGTATTTTGTGAAGTTGTGGCAGTAGGCGACTTAGTGGTTACCTGTTCAGAGACTTATCACATCAGTCATCTTTGCGCTAAATTCTATTTACATGTCATCGTTGCTAACCGACGTTACAAACGAAGAAGTATTTTAACCACAAATATCATAGCGTGAGTTCAACCATACATAGACGAGTGACATCAGTTTCCAAATTTGACATAGATTGAGATAGTTATATTTGACAAAGTTGTGGCTATACTTTGTGTCACTTCCAAATCTGCCCCCGAAATGATGAACATGATTTCTCTTTTCGTCACGTTTTGCTTGCAAGTGCTGGTCAAAGCTCCATGTGATTCCTGTGATGGCTTGCTTAAAAGTAAGTACATTCTGACAAAACTTAGACAAAACGAAAAGATAATTCATCTCTCTTTCGTTTGAAAAGTGTGGTAGCTAGTAATATGTGCGAAAGTGATATATTTTTTTTTTCAAAATCGACTTTAAAGTGAACTTCTTTCCAATGTAAAGTAGGTTTCAATTTTTTTAAAGGTACGAATGCGTGTTCTAAAATTATTATTTAATAATTATACCATCCACTTGAATAGATCTGTTGGGTAAATTCTTTAAATATCTCCTTAAATACTTATAAATAACGTTCTGATTACAATCATATCGAAAGACTTATAATTTACGCAATCTATGGGGTTCAAATTATTCAAATTGCCCAAGCTGTATTTCATAACTTCATTTGAGGAGTCCAAATGCAAATCCTGCTAAGTAACTTCTTTTTGATTCAGAGAGAAATTAGTTTTTGTGAATTAATTTATATAGCGATTATAAAATTTATATATTTTTAAAGGGTGAATTTTAGACTTACATTAAGCTTTTTAATCATTAAATATACAAAATACTGTAGATTGACACTTAATTAACTAGCGAAGATAAATAACTATTTTTTTTAAAAAGTGACTTAACAATGTTTGCAATTGGACTGCTCATTTCTTAAATATTAAATAGTTCTCTGAACACCAATTCAAACTATTCATCGATTACTACATCCGATGTTTTATTGCTATTTGTGTTTTTCTTCTTGTTTACATTTATCCTCACACCAGACATACCACTATCTGTTTCGCGAACACGATTGCAGTTTTGTGAAACATAAAAAAATAGAAATTAGAAAGTTTGTCTGATTTATAATTATAAATAAACCAGTCAAAACGGCTGGTATCTGTATGTCGGGTTGAAGTCAAATGTTATCAAAGATTATCGTTGCCAGGAGACATCGTAACGTTTTATGAAAGAGATCAAAGAGCAATGCGAATAGTCAGACCGTAATAAGTGTTTAAGTAGTGTTTAAATTTATTTTTTATGTGATATAGAACCCTTTCAGTTACTATTATTATATAATGTATTTTGCAAACTTGAAGAATTTTTTTAAATTATAGAACGAAACATTTTTCTAAATTTCAAAATTCTACAACGGTAAATAACATTCCATATAAGCAGCAAATGTTTCTTGTAAGAGTAATCCGATTGTAAAATATTTAGATAATAGGTTGCTGTCATGGACTCAAAAATAAAATTTGAAAAAATACTTAAAGGATTTCTTATTTCATTTAAGTACACCTTCAATACAAAAACATGACGACTTCACAAAAAAAAAAAAAAAATGCCAGTAAAGCTCCTGATGATAAGAATTTTTAAAAAAAATAATAAAAGCAACAAACAAAAGATATAAATACTACTCACTGAGGAACAAAACTTAGTGTCTATAAGGCATGTGTGCTTATTACGCTCTTATGTGGCCGTGAAGTTTGGACCACATATGCGAGTCATGATCGGAAGCTTAAAAACCTCAACCAAAGATGTCGGCGGCGTATTTTATGAATTCGATGGCAGGACAATGTGACAATACAGAGGTTTTGGAACGTGAAAAAATTAGCAGCACATTCTCCGATATGAAAAAAGGTGACTTCGTATAAAATGAGAATGGATGAAGGCCGTATTCCAAAGAATCTGCTCTTTGTAGATTTGACATAAGAGGCAAGACGTATTGGACGGCCACGGCTGCGATTTAGCGACGTTTGCAAAGGGAGAATGAGGGAAGTCAACATAGATGTCGGCGAATGGGAGATCATCGCTGAGCCACGTTCCAGCTGTGTATGAGGGAGTCAAACAGGCAGAACAAAGCCCTCGAAGCACCAAGAGCATTATGCAATGACTAAGTTAAGCAGCTGCGACAATCGCAGCGGAGAAAGCCATTCGAGAATTGACCTTTTTACAGCCATTTGATGTCCAGAAACCCTTTGGGCCGTAGTCCGAAAGTGGGCTTAGGAATTCCCTTTCTGGCATGTCGATTAAAGGCGCTGCCACCAACACCCCCCCCCCCCATGGCGTTACCTGAGGAAGAATAACACCATGTAGGGCACCTGTGCGTCAGAGACAAACGTCTGGCATGATATATGTGTTAGAAAGAGCACAGTTGCATAGTAACTATTCAGTGCACTTAAAAAAGACGACAGAAACAGTCACCGGATTTGAGTTAGTCGGGCAGGGGGGGGGGAGGGGGTATGTTGGAGAAGTCCTAAATAACTCTGGCTTAAAGGCCTGGTGTTTTTCTTATGTGATTACAATAGATGTAGACATATACTTGGCACATGGTTGATTTAAAAAAGGATACGCTGACATAGTTTTTTTTGTTTTACCATTGACAGTCTTGTTATTCATTAACGTCTGTGTTGTCTTCGTTATGCTCCTCAACGTCTGGATACTGAACTTTCACAGAGAGGTACAGCCCCGCATTAATCAACACCAATATTACTTAGTACGGGACGGGCCATACCTCATACCCATACAGACCATCTCATCTGTGACAAACGCCCGCGAAAATCAAGCCAGTAATATTGGAAAAATTAAGCATACCTTCACCAATGGCCTACAATATAAATCACAAATATTTTGGAATTAGAAAAAAAGAAGAAAAAAACTCTTGTTGAAGCAATATACAGTCTTCGTAAAACAAAAAAATGAGTTGTATAGTAGGCGGGGAAGTTCTGGCACCTGGAAGCATCAACTTTAATCTTGACTTGTTTGACAAAGGGGGCGGAGAAATTACTGTACGAAAAGTTTCAACAGTTAGAGTAATAACCTGCTTTTTGCATAACATTTCAGATTGAAATATCATATTTCCAATTTCATGTGTTGTATGTAGTTTTGTGTGTGTGTGTAAAAGTTTGGTGGTTACAGCCCCTTTAGAAAAAGTCGCATTCATGACATTATTTCTGATTCCTAGTTTAATAGCACTATCATTGAATCCGATTATATTTCTAGGGTATTGTTTTACACTGCAGATTTATAGTGCAATCGTTCAATCAGGTTATATTTCTAGGGTATTATTTTCTTTTCAGCCACGTATGATATCCTTTACTGGGATCAACAGCACAGAGTTCACTGTGCATGTCCTGCTGAATACACAGATCCTGTAGAGATCATGTTCAAACTATCCTTTGAAAGCAGGGGCATCGATGTCGTTGCGAGTGCAGGACAATCGTCGAATTGTAGAGTATCCAAATACATCTACAAGCAGGATGCTAAACATTTCCAACTTCGTGCAGCGTGCTGGCGCGTCCCCAATGGTAGTGTTGTTATCATGATCGATTGGACAGGTCCTACGGGTGTGGTCGTGTGCAACAATTTAAATAGAGACTATTATCAAATCACACTCGTAAAAGGTAAGAATAAATTATTTTTTTCTTGCATTGACCTTCGTACAGTTGTACTAGCTTAGAAAAACAGACACACGAGCGTAGTTTATTCGGTGGGATTCTCATGAATGTGGTTACGGGAGAAAACGTTCCATACAAATGAAGTGTAAAGTTATTCTAATTGTCTTCTGATCATACGGAGACATAAAATTACTCTACACTATTTAGTGGTCCACATACATTTTTTGTCCACTGTTGCTTGATGAATACTATGCCTAAAAAGACGATACGTCATAGACACCTCATCGTCTTTAGTGGTTGGAGAAATTCAAGAATGCGAAGTGATAGTTATGACGTTGAGACGTGGCATTTGTGTCCGATCTCAATTTGTAACCTCCAAGGATAGAATGGATCACTGACACACATCTTTTAAATAATGCAGAAACAAGTTAATAAAGGGTTATAATTTGGTGGGAACACCTTTTATAATGTAATCCATTTATAAGAGCTAAGGTGGGGATGCTCTTGTAAGAAGAAAAAAAAATCTGTTTGGTTCTTTTCCCGTGGGAAAGTTCTGTTTAACGAAGCACACGGGTGTCTAATCGATACGTTATCCTAGACCGATACAAATTCATCTATTGTGTAAAAAATTTGATAAGTTATCCTACGCCAATACAAGTTCATGTTATGTGTACACAATTTTATAAGTAATTTTAGACCGATAAAGGCTCCGCTATTGTGTACACAAGTTGATTTGTTATCATAGACCGATACAGACTCATCTATTGTGTACACACTTTTAACTAAGTATTTCTGACACGTACATACTCGTTAATTGTGTGTAATTTTTTTATGTTATCCAGGCAAGTGCCCATTGATGTTCTGACAAGTACCGATTATTATGACAAGTCCTACAAATTCTGACAAATACCGACTAATTCTAACAAGCACCGACTAATAGTAACAAGTACCGATGAATTCTGACAAGTCCTAATTATTCTGACAAGTACCGACTAATTCTGACAAGTCCGACTAATTCTTACAAGTCCGATTAATTCTGAGTAGTACCGACTAATTGTAACAAGTACCGACTAATTCTGACAAGTATCGACTAATTCTGACAAGTACCGACTAATTCTAACAAGCCTAACTAATTCTGACAAGTCCGACTAATTGTGACAAGTACATACTTATTGTGACAAGTACCGTCTAATTGTAAAGTAAAGCCTAAATGTTAGAAGTACCGACTAATTCTGACAATTCCGACTAATTGTAACAAGTATTGACTAATTCTGACAAGTACCGACTAATTGTAACAAGTAACGACTAATCCTGACAAGTACCGACTAATTGTAACAAATACTAAATAATTCTGACAAGTACCGATTAATTCTGACAAGTACCAACAAATTCTGACGAGTCCGACTAATTGTGACAAGTACCGACGTATTGTGACAAGTACCGACTAATTGTAACAAGTACCGACTAATTCTGAGAGATCACGACGTTTATATATGTACAAGGCTTGATTCTTCTGGACGCCCGAGAAATTTTATTTTTATTTTTTAAAATTTTAAGACAAGGATCAAGAGGACCTCTCGCAGCCCTTCCCACTGGCTCCCACACTGCTCCCCACACAGCCCCCCACAGCTCCCACCAAACTGCCCACCACACCTCCCACCACACTGCCCCCAACACCTCCCACCACACTGCCCACCACACTCCCAATCAAACTCCCAACCACACTTCCAACATCACTCCCAACCACACTTCCCACCATACTCCCAACCACACTTCCCACCACACTTCCCACGACACTCCCAACAACACTCCCAACCACACTTCCTACCATACTCCCAACCACACTCCCAACCACACTTCCCACCACACTCCTAACCACACTTCCTACCATACTCCCAACCACACTCCCAACCACACTTCCCACCACACTCCTAACCACACTTCCCACCACACTTCCCACCAACCATCCCACCACACTGCCCACCACACTGCCCATCACGCCCCCCACCACACCTTCCAACAAACTGTCCACCACACCTCACACTACACTGCATACCACACTGCCCACCACACCATCCTCCACATTGCCCATTACACTGCCCACCATATCCCCCACACTCTGCAAGACGACGAAAGAAGTCGATGATGAGCAGGCAACACTGCTGGCAACCTATAGGGCCGCCACGATTTCTCTGGCCGCCGTCCTTGGGGTCGTCTTCATCGGTGCGTTTGTGAAATTTGGACTAATAATCAACAAACACGGTTTGTGAAATTTGGACTAATAATAAAAAAACCACGGTTTGTGAAATTGGGACTAATAATAAAAAAAACACGGTTTGTGAAATTGGGACTAATAATCAACAAACACGGTTTGTGAAATTTGGACTAATAATAAAAAAACACGGTTTGTGAAATTGGGACTAATAATAAAAAAAAACACGGTTTGTGAAATTGGGACTAATAATAAACAAACACGGTTTGTGAAATTGGGACTAATAATAAAAAAACACGGTTTGTGAAATTGGGACTAATAATAAAAAAACACGGTTTGTGAAATTGGGACTAATAATAAAAAAACACGGTTTGTGAAATTGGGACTAATAATAAAAAAAACACGTTTGTGAACTTTTATTATTTATTTTTTACATCTGTTTTATAGACACATATCTTTAAAAAAAAAATTAATAGAATCGTTTGTTGTGAGTAGTGACTTAAAATAAGTAATATATTGAAGGATCAAAAGTCACAAACGATGGCACCCTAAATGCAAGACACATTAGGTTGGGCGAAGAAACGAGAAGTCACAATGGTAAGAACGTCATCGATTGATGGGTGGGGGTAGCCTCGGGTGAGGGGCTACCCGTTGAATATGCCACTGGTAGGAAGTTGAGCTTTTGTGAAGAAACATTGGTAGAAAGTGGACCTTTTTTTAAGAAAATTGGGAGGAAGTGAAACTTTTGTTAAGAAACATTTGGAGGAAGTATTACTTTTGTGAAGGAATATTGGGGGAAATGCAACTTTTAGGAAGGAACAATAGGAGGAAGTTGAACATTTGTGAATAAACATTGGAAGGAAGTGGCTCTTTTGTGAATAAACATTGGAAGGAAGTGGCTCCTTTTTGAATAAAAATTGGAAGGAATATCAAATTTTGTCAAGGAAAATATGGAGGAAGTTGAACAATTGCGAAGGAACATAGGGAGGAATTTGTACTTTGGGAATACATACGTTTAAAACGCTTAGACGAAGATGCACACTTAAGACAGGTCACTCAACCTGGGCATTCATGAGATGCCATCTTAGGATAGGGCACTTGAATGAGATGGCACTCTTGGGATAGGTCATGAAGAGGAGCTGCATGGCTGTGAAATTGCAACTGGATCAAATGGTACCTTTTTATGCTAGGTCATGTGAACGAAGTGGTATTTTTGTAATACGTCCCTTGGATTAACTGGCACCTTTGTGATATGCCATGTGGATAAAGTGGCACGTGGATGAAATGACACATTTGTGATACGTCACGTGGATGAAGTTACATTTTTATTATAAGTCCCGTGGAAGAAATGACACTTTTGTGATAAGTCGCTTGGATGAAGAGGCACATGAGGAAAGGAGCCAAAAGGGGAGTGATCACGATAATAGTTTCCTTTCATTTTAAAATTTTAAAAAAAATTAAAAATTGTATTTTTAACACTTAATAGTTTGAGACTTAGCAATACCATGTATAAATTATCACAAAATGCCTATTATTATTATTATACCGGTAACACCGGGTCAATATATTCTAGTATATAATAGTCAAATATAAATTTTCACAAGATACACACTTTTCCGTTGGGTCATATAACTTATTTAACTTTCAATTTTGTTTCAATTTTTTTTATGCTTTATTTATTAACGTGCTATTTTTAAAAAAAATATTTTCTTTTCTATATTTTTTCCAACTATACAGGACTTCCCAATTGCTTGACTTAGTTCCTGAAGTAATGTCTGACCTGGTTTCTGTGATTACCACCGCAATGAGTGATGAAGTAAGTATTCATATGATTTACATTCAAAGTAAAAATATTACAGTCCGACGTCAAGTAGGTGAATTAATTAGTTTACTTTATAAGATATTATGGACATTCGTCTGTTCGCTTCGACCGGGAAGTTGTCACAAGAACGAAGTATTGTCTCACGCAAGGGTCAATTATGTTAGACAAAACTTGACAGGCCTTAACAAGTCAGCAACATCGACTTCCAGTGGAATAAAACAGAGAACAATCCGAGAGATAATGACAAGACTACAGAAAGCAAACGAAAGCAGCAACCACATAGACCTGTTATAGCAACACCCTGGATCAAAGACAGCAGCCAATCTAATCTAAAGAAACTGTCGTTATTGGAACTCTTATGTACAACCACCAGAACAAGACGCCCATGACCACACACAACGCCCGTGACCACACACAACGCCCGTGACCACAAACAACGCCCGTGACCACACACAACGCCCGTGACCACACACAACACCCGTGACCACACACAACACCCGTGACCACAAACAACGCCCGTGACCAAAAAAAACGCCCGTGACCACACACAACATCCGTGACCACACACAACACCCGTGACCACACACAACGCCCGTGACCACAAACAACGCCCGTGACCACACAAAACACCCGTGACCACACACAACACACGTGACCACACACAACGCCGGTGACCACACACAACGCCCGTGACCAAACAAAACGCCCGTGACCACACACAACACCCGTGACCACACATAACACTCGTGACCACACACAACACCCGTGACTACACACAACACACGTGACCACACAAAACGCCCGTGACCACACACAACGCCCGTGACCACACACAACGCCCGTGATCACACACAACACCTGCCAGTTCATATTTTCGTGGGGAAAACGGCTGTTTGAACGAGAAGTGACTATGTCAGGATATATCAAATAAGACAACTTGTGTCTTAAGGCCATCCACGTCAACCGGAATATAGACAAACAAAAAATTAACTTGTTTGCACAATTGGACAGAATATCGGTCAACCGACTTGTATTGAATGATAACACTAGTAGGCTATTTGGCTTTTTGAGCCTGACGAAGACCACGACGGCAATTGAGCGACGCATTCAAGGATAAGCTTTGACTGAAGACACGAGATTTTCTCGCATGTCATTAAATTAAAAAAAAAAAAAAAAAAAATTTTTATACTGTCGGTAAGAACTGGCTGCTCCACAAACTCTTGGTGCAATTGAATTTTTTCATTCAATAGCTTTATATCGTCATCAGGCGATTTGAGGCCATAAGCCCCGCTGTAAAAATGCGAGGACTTTCATAACCAGCAGATGTGTCAAGCAAGTGTGCGATTAATATTCTGTGTCGTGTTCTCTTACCCGTCTTTCTCATCCACCCCTCCGCCAAACCAAACCTATAATTAGCATAACAAGAAATGCCTAAGCAGAAGAACTTATGATGTTTTGATGAACAACAGGAATGTTTAAGCAGCAGAAATTATGTTGATTATTTGAACAAATGAAATGTTAACACTGCAGAAGTTAGGTTGATAATTTGAACAACATGAATGTCTAAGCAGCAGAAATTACGTTGATGAGTTTAACAGCAGCAGAGCACATTTAGGAATACGTATGTCAATAATAAATCTATGGTTTTAGAACAACATAACATCCCTGTTATGTGCAAACTGCAAGTCTGCTAGCCTACGTGGTCAGTGCCCTCAATGCGGCATGGTACCAATCATGGGTGAATAGGACTCAACCTTGGTTGGCAACTCATGGAACATATTAGTCTTGATTGGCAACTCATGGGACTTGTTAGTCTTGATTGGTACTCATGGGACTTGTTAGTCTTGATTGGCAACTCATGGGACTCATTAGCCTTGGTTGGCAACTCATAGGACTTGTTAGTCTTGATTGGCAACTCATGGGACTCATTAGCCTTGGTTGGCAACTCATGGGACTCGTTAGCCTTCGTTGGCAACTCATGGAACTCATAAGCCTTGGTTGGCAACTCATGGGACTCGTTAGCCTTGGTTGGCAACTCATAGGACTTGTTAGTCTTGATTGGCAACTCATGGGACTCATTAGCCTTGGTTGACAACTCATGGGACTCGTTAGCCTTCGTTGGCAACTCATGGAACTCATAAGCCTTGGTTGGCAACTCATGGGACTCGTTAGCCTTCGTTGGCAACTCATGGGACTCATTAGCCTTGGTGGGCAACTCATGGGACTCATAAGCCTTGGTTGGCCACGTAATGGGACTCTTTAGCCTTGATTGGCAACTCATTTAAGCGAGGTCAGTCTCTGTAATCAATTCCAGAGTTGCTGGCGGTATGATATTGACACGATGAAATTTTGACAACTCCAGCGACGTGGAACGCATAAAGAGCACAGTGAGGCTCAAAAGAAAACACTGCTGGTCATCTACTGCCTGGTCTTTTCCCAGCCACCTTGACTAAGTCTTGCCATCTAATAGTACATGACTTGATATGTTGTTTTCGTCAATTCACATTCCGAGCTCCTGCAACTCTGTTCTTTCATATTACAGTACTCGTCAACTGAAGAATCTACAAGTACACACTACCTATATCCTTAGGTACACTATGAATATCATCATCCACAAATCATCACACAAACACCACCCAGAACACCATGCTCGCCTCCTTAGCAACAACTTTTTATATCGTCCATAAACTTGACCTAGTTAACTGACAACACATGATTCATCACATCACTGAACACATGACTCAACACATGTCTCTTCCTAACTACAGACTGTGAAGCGTATTATATTAACTCCCAAATAATAATGTTTTCCCGGTCATTTTAATATAATTAAAATTCACAAGTATTAGGTGTATATATATATATATTATGAAAAAAGCCAAATGACCTAATAGTTGAAACTATGAGCTGAAGTGAATCAATTTAATCGCTTTGACTCTTGTAAGTTATCATACATTTTTTTTTCATGCAGGATCAATTGTCGACATCATTTGTTGATCAATCATTTGACTCTGGCCATGACACTCGACGTTAGCTTCACAGAGAACTCATAAATGCAATGGTGAGAAGCAGGGGGATCAGGTCATGCTCCAATTACAAGTTGAGATGGGTGCTACTGTCTGTCCTTCGAATGCGAAGATGACCAAGGCTTAAGTAGCAGTTTTGACTTGACCTGTATTTTGTTTACATTGAGGGAGGATTGCTCAATTCGTCAGCCTTACGCTCTCGGCCTGCCTTGACTATTGTACTGTAAATATTCACTTCATGTACATATGTATATTCTATGACGCTAAATTCATTTGTATGCTTAAGACATTCAAGGCATAAAATAATGCAAATTGTGACATTATTTTTCGGGGAATCAATACCCGTATTAATTTAATGCCAATGTAAGTAAAGTAGATATTTTGAAAATAAAATTAGATTAATCAATTTACGTTGGATTATCAGAGTTTAATAATTTATATTCATGTCTTCATATGTTAATGATATTAATGTTATGTTTTTTGTCAAACATGTCTGTCAGTCTTCAGTTCTATCCTGAACAGCCACAGAATACCTTACTTTCAAGTCTATACAACAGTACAATTTAAAACTATTTTGGCCATCACCATCGTTTGGGGCCTAAACTCACCCTCAGCGCCCCTATTATAAAACAAAACCCCAATTAAATAATAACAATTTGCAGGGCCCTCAATGAAAAATAACTCCATATTTGTTTCGTATTGTAATACATGGGAATATATTTGTAATTGTTTTGTTACTTCTATTGATTCGGTGAATGCCTGATTAATATGAAGGCGCTTCATCTCTTTAATTTAGTGTAGTAATTACAAAAGAGTTATACATATCCTTCATGTTCTGCTTCAGGTATTCACGTCATTAAGATATAGAGGTCTGTGCTTCTGTGTATATCAGCGGTTCTCAAACATGTTCATTTTTCTTGGTTATTTATTCGGGTGGGGAAAAGTGTGACAGCACTTTAACCGCACATTCTCCATTTCCACAAAACATAATGTTTGGAATAAAAAAAAACCAAATTTTTAACCACTCACACCGTGCAGAATAGCTGAAGTATTTCTCCATTTGAAGTAAAAATGCTTAGCCAAATAACCCCTACACCAGAATGATGACTGCGTTATTACTTTTACTTTTGCATTGTCTCAATATCATTTTTTTTTATTACATCCCCAGTAATTCACTGACTTCCGCAAATATATAACGGATTTTTATCATACGCTGTGACTAGAACCAAAAGAAGTTCTTTCAATCGCTCAGCCTATCTAGTTTAGCAAATCCAAAATGTCCTCAAATAAGCTAATAGTACCCCATGTGGGTCTTCATGCTCACACTGGCTTTGAGAAGTTGATCCGTTAGCTGTCCCAAGATTTTAAGCTAAACCAGTTGGCTGTCCGAAGATTTTACCCTAAACCAGTGGTCAGCAAACTCCTTAATCTACTATTTAGCTTTAATATAAAAACTGCGCACCTTTATTTGATCTTAAACATTTTAAACAATGCGCACCGTTCATTACGCAGTTTTAAAAATGACTGGTTGCGATTTGTAAATAACTTTATTTGTATTGACTAATTCTAAAATCATAATTTTAAATAAAGAGAAAGAACGAAATATGCATGCTTTTGGACTTAGCACGTTGTTTTAAATATTTTATACCATCTAGAAAATCGAACACACAATTAACCCTCTTAACAAGACACCTAACAGATTAAGAGCACTTAAGTATGTTGAATTTATGATTCAAGCTACTCGCACTATTTTAAATACAAGAAATGCTTTTTTTCGAAAAATCTGGCTCAATCAACCGGATGCTATCTTCACCCAAGGTCGCCAAGAGAAACACAAAAATACTGATTAGAATTTTAAAGCGGTTTATATAGCTTGAACCATTTACTTGTTTTCTTAAAGATTTGGACGTAAACCAGAGGCGTTGCGGAGGGCTTTGGGGTCTTGAACAAATCTAGAATTTCGACACCCCCCCCCTCACTAAGATTTTAAATAAACTGTATCAATCCAAATTGTATCAAACAAATTCTGACATTGGTTCCCCCCATGCCGGTAAGGCCAAGAGTGGTTTACAAGGTTGCCTGAAGTAAGTAGTTCAATGGACTACGATGAGTCACTTCCTTGTTTTGTCACGTGATACGTACCAGCCATTGGTAGGTTTTCTGCTACACATAACAACACATAACAGCTGATCAGCCATTGCCATTATCCTTAATTTTAAAGCAAAATGTTGTCTCCATCAGCGCTTCCCCAGTGTTAATTAAAATTTTTACTTTTCAAAATATTCTTATACACACGCGTTTCTTTAAATGACATTCATTAAATGTGACAATAATTATAATTCAGTTATGATTAAAGGAAGAAAGTTGTTTGAAGAAAAAATTGTGAGAGACTAGTGTGTTGCAGACAGCCTCCCGGAAGTCTTACTTATTTTTACACGTATCACGTGACAAAACAATCGACTCATCGTAGTCCATTAGACTCGAACAATTTGTGCCAATAAAGCAATATATGTTCAGCTGTAACAATAGTTTCACATACTAAACAAGAACGTAGAGCCTCCGAAATTGACTCCATCTTTACTCGTATTTAAATGTTTTAAACAAAATAAAAAAATCGGTCACAAATTTTTTTTTCAAAATCTCCAGTTGTCTGATTTAGAATTACATCGCCTAGATAATGTATTTTTTGCACTAAAAGCTATTTCTATGTTACGAATGGTATTAGTGTACTAGAATCCAAATGTATTTTTTAAGGTCCCCTGTTTTACTATACGTTAGCATAGTACTGCCACTAGGGCTATGTCTAGGTTATGATTATATTTCCTAATTAAGTACTTAAAACTAATTGCACTATACTCACACTAATATTCAATGATACACTCATTCGGTCGTGCACTTCTACTACTACTACTATTCTTAGCTCACAAAAATAAATGTTTAATTACCAAAAATTAACTACACACATTATTACAATCTAAACATATAAATGAATAACTATTATACTCTCATAATTCTTTTAAGCACGAGTGGTAATCTTGTCCTGAGGTAAGCAGCCAGGTAAGGCCCAAACTCAAACACACGCACATAAGTCTTGTTTTATTTGGCCTATCTCTCTCGCTGGTCACTCGCTCTGGGGCGGAGGGGGGTGGGTTATTAGTGGTGGACACCAACACTCCACGGTGGGTTACACACAACAAGCCTGGACTCTTGTTCTGGCGGAGCCTATCATGGCGATATCTACATTTGGATCTCTTTAATTAGGGAAGTCTAGGCAGTAACTGACTGACTCCTACTAAATGAACTATACTGAGCTAAATTGAACAAAATGAATTATACTGAGCTATACTCTAGTCTATACTCTAGACTCTAAAATGTATATTCTATACTGGCTACACCATAATGTCTACTCTATACTGGCTGTAAATAAGAATAATAATTCAATACATAACTAAGACATTCGAATCACATCATTAATCATGATTAATACTTAATCATAGGCTAACAGTAACTTAACTACAATCCTAACATTTCTTACACAAAATAATAAACACATGAAAAATAACAATACCAACCGAGCCAATCATGATAAAGAAACTTTATCAACAATAAACGTTAGCCAGGCTCTGCTTTCTAACTACAGGATGAAAGAGGGTGACAAATGATGAGCTTTTGATTTTATACTCTAAGTTTGGCGTCCTGCCCTGCATTCTAGCATGCGTGGCGTCTCAGATGAGCGCATTGTTTCAACTGGGTTACGGTCAATGTGACCAGGTTAACTTCCATTCTTCAATGAGTCATTGTTAGCCCCAGTCTAATTGTCAAGTGGGTTATCCACGGTGAGAGTCTGATCCAGCGGGTCTCACAAAGGTGAGGAACAGCCATTATCAACATTCTACTTTGACAAGTTTACATGTGCACTTATGAATTCCTTCTCCAGGTCAAGCAGATTGTTGTCTTTCAGCTGATATGTGGTGGATGGGTTTGTCCGTCGGGAATTTCCCCAAAAAATTTCGTTGCTAGGACGACTTACATCAGATTGTTGAATCTGTTTAAGTAACTACTACTGCTCCAGACATCCCATAGAAAACATTTTAGTCAAAGTATGAAATACTCGACACATGACGCATTTACCCTAGGAATACCATAAATCGTCGAAAGTAACACTTTATCTGTAACGGACCAATACATTTTACGATGAATATAGGCACCATCGTGTTGTCTAAGCCACTGTTTCTAGGACATAAATCAAATCCTTTTTAACAGTAATAAAATGTATAAGACGTGAAATAGTTTAACAACTGGACATTTATCGTCGCATCACAGCACATGAAATAATAGTTACTCAATGTTGGCGATTTCATTTCTTCACCATTCTAAATATTATAAATTTATTCTATTTCTAACATAAGAAACACTGTCTCACCTAATTGAAGCGTAAATATTTTTTTTTTATTAAAATTTTAAAATTTAAAATCCTAGTGTATTAAAAAATAAAAGACAGTAAAAAATGAATAATTATTAAGTGACGTGGAGGGGCGGAGCTAGGCTAACGCTGTGAATAGAGACAGGTCGTTCATGTTATTTGGTGTCAAAGTGCCATAGGTCAGGATACGTTTGTGTTCCCATTTCATGCGGCGTTGGATGCTCATCCTAATTAACATTTTAAAATTTAACAATCTAGTGAATTAAAACAGAAAAGACAGCCATAAATGGATATTTATGCACGAAAAACTGCTTTTTAGATTTTTATTCAAATCTTATTTATAAAATGCATTTATGCAAGAAATATACGGAATATACAAATATATTTATCATATCATTTTTTTGTTTGTCTTCATTCTCTTCAAATTCACATATGTGGCAGTTGAAAACTTTTGAACCAATCTGTACGCTGTTGAAATGCAGATATTACCTGGCCTGCTTTCGGGTATTGCTCTGATCTTTTTCATCGAAAAATCTGGTAAGATAAATTGAGTTTTTCAATCTATTAAAACTAAGATTGTTAAATTATAAATACATTTTAGTTTTGCTAAATTGTGTTTGATTTCTCAAACTAGCAAGTTTTTTGTCAAAAAGTTTCATAAAATTATCACTGAAATGATCAGACTTGTTACCTAGGAAATGAGTTAAACAAAGTAAGGTTAAACTTGGAATAAGGAACGCAACAAAACAACAACAAGACGACAGGAAGTCTTCGTCGTCGGCGAACAAACAACTGAAAAAAAACAACAAAATAACTTTTTGAAAATAGTACTTACATGAGAAGTAGTATCCGAGAGAGAAACGTTAGAATTGTGACAGAAAATAAGTGGGTGAGTGATTAAATAGGGAAGATGGAAAGAAAAGAGATGTTATTCCAATGCGATATATCGTGGCGTGGAGGGGCGGATCTAGAACAGAAAGGCCCCGGTACGTCACGTCCCATTATGACCCAAGGCCCCAGTACGTCACGTCCCATTATGACCCAAGGCCCCAGTACGACACGTCCCATCATGACAAGCAAAGCCCCAGTACAACACGTCCCATCATGACCAGCAAGGCCCCAGTACAACACGTCCCATCATGACCAGCAAGGCCCCAGTACGTCACGTCCCATCATAATAATAATAATAATAATAAAGTTTATTTGAAAAATCACGCTTCATCCCCAAAGGCTCGAAGCGCGTTACAAAGTCAAATCTAGGAGATTGATTGATTGATTGGAGTACTTATATAGCGCTCATTCCATAGCATGCTCACGGCGCTCCGCTGTTCGATGTTCGAGAGGTCTCACTGCTGCCAGTTAGGCACGTCCAATTATGACCAGCAAAGCCCCATAACAACACATCTCATTAAGACCAGTTAGACCTTAGTATGACATGTCCCATTATGACCCAATGCTCCCAGTACGACTCGTCCCATTATGACCAGCAAGGCAATAGTACAACACATCCCATTAGTACCAGCAAAGCCCCAGTACGACACGTCTCATCATGACCAGCAAGGACCCGTACGACACGTCCCATTATGATCAGCAAGGCCCCAGTACAACACGTCCCATTATGGCCAGCAAGACCCCAATACGACACGTCCCATTATGACTAGCAAAACCCCAGTACGTCACGCTTAATTATGACCAGCAAAGCCACAGTACGACACGTCCCATTGTGACCAGAAAGGCCCTAGTACGACACGTTACATTTTCACAAGGAAGGCCCAAGTACGTCACGTCCGATTATGACCTGCAAGGCCCCAGTACGACACCTCCCTTTATTACAAACAGGCCCCAGTACGACACGTCTTATTATGATCAGCAAGGCCCCAGTACGTCACGTCCCATTATGACCAGCAAGGCTCCAGTAAATAACGTCCCATTATGACTAGCAAGGCCCCAGTACGACAGGTGCCATTATGACCAGCAAGGCTTCCAGCACGACACGCCCCATTATGACCAGCAAGGCCCCAGTACGTCACATCCCATTATGACCAACAAGGCCCCAGTACATAACGTCCCATTATGACCATCCCCTCACTAGTACGACACGCCCCACTATTATGACCAGAAGGGCCCCAATACGACACGTCCCATTAAGACCAGCAATGCGCCAGTACGACCAGTCCCATTATGACCAGCAAGGCCCCAGTACAACACGTCCCATTATGACCAGCAATGCCTCAGTACAACACATCCCATTATGACAAGCAAGGCCCCAGTACGACAAGTTCCATTATGACCAGCAGGCCCCAGTATGTAACGTCCCATTATGACCAACAAGGCCTCCAGTACATCCTGTCCCATTATGACCAGAAAGGACACAGTACGCCACGTCCCATTTTTACCAGCAAGGCCACAGTACGTCACATCCCATTATGACCAGCACCTCACTAGTTCGACACGTCCCATTATGACAAGCATGGCCCTATTACGACACGTTCCATTATGACCATCAAGGCCCCAGTACGTCACATCCAATTATGACCTGCAAAGCCCTAGTACAACACGTCTTATTAAGACGAGCTAGGCCCCAGTAACACATGTCTCATATGACCCATCGCTCCCAGTACGACACGTCCCATTATGATCAGCAAGGCCAAAGTACAACACGTCCCATTAGTACCGGCAAGGCCCTAGTACGACTCTTCCCATCATGACCAGCAAGGCCCACGTACGACCCGTTCCATTTTGACCTGCAAGGCCCCAGTATGTCACGTCCCATTATGACCAGCAAGGCACCAGTACGACACTTCCCATTGTGACCAGCAAGGACCCAGTACAACACGTCCAATTATGACCAACGAGGCCCCAGTAAGTCACGTCCCATTATAGTCAGCAAGGCCCCAGAACGACACGCCCCATTATGATCAGCAAGGCCCGAGTACGACCCGTCCCATTATATCAAGCAAGGCCCCAGTACGACACGTCCCATTCTGAGCACGAAAGCCCCAGTTGGTCACATCCCATTATGTCCAGCAATGCCTGAGTATGTAACGTCCCATTATGACTAGCAAAGCCCCAGTACGACACGTCCCATTATGACCAGCAAGGCCTCCAGTACGACACTTCCCATTTTGGCCAGCAAGGCACCAGTACATCACGTCCCATTATGACCAGCCCCTCCCTAGTACGAAACGTCCCATTATGACCAGCAAGGCCTCAGTACGACACGTCAAATTATGACCAGCAAGGCCCCAGTACTACACGTCCCATTAAAACCAGCAAGGCCCCAGTACGACCCGTTCCATTTTGACCAGCAAGGCCCTAGTAGGACACGTCCCATTATGACCAACAATTCCCCTTACAACACGTCACATTATGACCAGCAAGGCCCCAGTACGAAACGTCTCATTAAGACCAGCAAGGCCCCAGTACGACATGTCCCATTATGACCAGCAAGCCCCCATACGGCACGTCCAATTATGACCAGAAAGTCACCAGTGCGACACGTCCATCTTAGCGCCGGCCCTGCCTTGTAAATTCAGTCCTAAAAGGCTGACTTTAGCCGCATCTATTTGGTCTTACATTAAGGACCAATCCTTTACATTTATCAATTCTAGAACTTGCTTGTTCTCGTTTTAAAATATTTGCTAAAAAGCTTTCTTTATTTTTAGGTAGCCCTTCTTGTTACGCGGAAGCTTCAACAAATGGAGGTAACTGCGCCTTTTTAAAGAAACCACGGCAGATCTTTATTATTGTCCCCCTTTTATTCTTCCAATACTTTTATTTAAATTAAATAAATATTTAAAACCCCCCTCCCCTTAAATTTATTTAGGTGCTATCATAATTTCAGGATAAATTGATTATTGATTTTTGAACTACGGGTTTCTTAAAGTTTAAAAACATTTTATTTATTTATTTACATGAATGAATCCACATGGCGGCCGCAAAGGAATAACTGGTATGTATTTTATACTGTGTTGATATGGACAGTGGTGTTAAGATCTTTTACTAAGAAAAAACAACAACATCGAGCTATGTTCTTTTTATTAAATGGATATACGATTTTTTTAAGAAGGAATTTTTAATGGTGGTGAGGAATCGATCGTTACCCCTTTGTTAAAACATATGATCTAAATTACTTTTCATGGTTAAAAAAATTTTTGTTAGGCTATGTTTGATTCCACGAGATGGTATAGAGAAATGTGGTTAGAACGAGTTGCTTTAAGATAGAGACTGGGAACTCAATCCCAAACATAATGGGCACAAAAGATTTATTCGATACATTTCATAACATGCGCTAATATGGTTATAGTAAAGCTACATTACTCTATACAAACCAAAGATTGTCCAGAATGTGACAGAAAATAAGTGGGTGAGTGATTAAATAGGGAAGATGGAAAGAAAAGAGACGTTATTTCACTGCGATATATCGTGACGTGGAAGGGCGGATCTAGGATCAAGCTGTAAATAGAAACATGACGGTTATGCCATGTGGTATCAAAGTGCCAGAGATCAGGACAAGTGTGCGTTTTAAATTTACGTGGCTGGGATTGTTCATGCTAGTCACGATTGCACTTATTGTGAGTCATCTGGCAGCGGGTGCAAACAATGTCTTAGACAACATTGCTGCTAGTACACAAGAAACCGTCAGGTATCTGCACTTAGGGAAGATTATGTGTTGAGTCTGGATGACCAAAAGACAAGTGTTGAAACTAATTCGTGTACATGGCTTGGTCCCAAAGTGGGAGGGGGGGGGCATTGACCGCATTCAAGGAGGTATCTCAGATTTTTATCACGTCTGTAAACAATGAAGGGCGGGGAAGGGAAAATATCCCGTGTTTCAGTGTCCACTAGGAGTATACAACGGTTTTTAAGGATAGCATGTTAAGCTATTAGAATAAGAGGGTGATAAGTGATAATGAGTTTGGTTCGGTCAACACTATCGCTCGGACATGGCTTGAAGGCATCAGCACGGGTTATATTCTGAACACTTTAATGTTGTTTTTTCAAGTTTAAACTTACTTTGTTTTACTCATTTTGCAAACCTGATTGCACTCTCTCCCCGTATTGCTAACCTGATTGCAGTCTCTCCCCTTAATGCCAACCTATTACCTAACCAAGTATTTCCCTCAAAACAGCGCACATGTAAATTGTGCTAATCCTCGAGCCTATAATTCTTGTAACCTTACTTTAAAAGACTGCTTACATAAGTCAAGACATAATTTCCTCCGATTGCTTTGTGAAGCGTCATTTCGTTTTCTTCTTGCAGTGGTTACCTGCAAAAATGAATTAAGGATTAATTTACCTTCAGCAAACCAGCATCTATGGGATAATCTAATTTATAAAAATATTCACTTAACCTTGCCGTGGAATAAACCTACCATAAGACAGTTTTTTAATATAAAATAAATGTAATATTTCAAATTCTATAGAAAAAAATGGTTTGTTGTGTCTTATTGTAAAAATTTCTCAAAGTAATTGGGTTTCTTGGCAAGCTTACTTTTCTTTTTAAGATGACATAATTCTTCTCTATTTTCAGCAAAGCATGTGTAACCGACATTGCATTTGGTAGAAATGATAACTAAACCAAAATAACATAAAATATTACATTTTTTACAGAATTTACCCTTATATTGAGTGGTATCTCTAAAAGAGGTTTCATGGATCCTTTTGATCAAAGCCTCGGGAAAAAAAGTTGTAGTGACGGCTACGTCCACGGCACTGATCATTTTATCATAACTGGTTTCATCAACATAACCGGTTATACTCTTCCCAAATTGGAAATGTGCTTTGACATACGGTATATGAATAAACATGACTTCACTGTTTGGTATCCGGTAAGTTAAGTTTTAATGATTTTTCCCTTTATCTTTGTCTGAAAACGCCTAGTGGTCATTTTATTTTGGAGTGTGCACTAGCTTTCTTTCTACGCAAGGTTAAGAACTCAGAGAAAACGGCATAGCGCGAAAGACGGCCTTTAATACAGAACAGACAAAGTGGTTAAGCTCGAGTCACACAAAATTTGCAGTGTTTATTTAGAAAGACAAGGATTTCTTTTTATGTCATCATCATTTGAAACCCATCAGCCTAAGCCAAACTCAAGAATTTGAGTTGTTTCAAAGTACATAATTGGAATTGAATATAAAATAGTTATTATATCAGATCTTTTGACATGGATATATATATTTTATAATTATTTATAGAAAGCTTGTATCTAAGGTATCTCTGCTCAAATATTTTTATTACAACTTCGTCGTTTCTTAATGTATTTTTTAAAAGTTACATGATGAGTGGTAAAAAAATTACTTAGTACATCATATAAGAAAATAGCAATGTTAAACTGCAAAAAAAAAGTTTATATGTGGCTTGTTTGTTTAAACAAAAATTCAATTTTAGTGCATGACAGAGAAAAAATATTAGGGCTGGCGAAATAGGTGACTCCCATGGTAGACGGGTGCCAAAATATTAGGCATGCGACATGGTTGACTTCCATGGTCGAGGGGCGCCAAAATTTTAGGTTGGTGACATTGTTGACTCCCATTGTAGACGGGTACCAATGTATTAGGCTGGCGACATGGGTGACTCACCATTACAATGTCGCCAAGTCAATCATGTTGTCGCAATTTTTAGGAATCGCAATTGCTTTAAGTTTTATTTTAATTTTTTGTCTATTTAGGCTTTATATCTTGACCGATGTCAACAGTTAGAACAAAAGTAACAATACACTGTCAACAGTTAGTACTAAAGTCGATAGGGGGTGGGGTCGGGTTTGGGATCGGCGTTGGGGTCGGGGTGAGAGTGCGCGAAACTTTAGAGATGGTCTCGGACCCTGGAAAGCATAGTTTCGACTCGGGTGCATACATTTCAGAATTTGACCCTGTGTTTATAAACTATGTATTTTTTAAAATTTAGATTTGGTCTACCCGCTTTAATCTATATGAAGAAAGATGCACTGATATTCAACAAGTCCCAACAGATAAGTGCGGATGTAAATATGAGTCGAACATCACCATACGTTTCAAGTGTAATTTAACGGCTAATGTGAAGTACTCAAAGACGGACTTTCGCATGTATTTTCAATATGACGAGCCCAATGTACCACCGTGGGCTGTCACTGCTTATCAGGAAATGCCCAACGTGTACCGTAAGTGAACATATTTCTATTTTTTTGATAACGTTTTAAAGCGCATTATTAATTTTAACTATATATACATATTTGTTGGTATAAATAAATAACATCATAAAACCAAACGTCTATCGGGAATGTCTGATCAGCACTCTAATGTATGGGCGTAAGGTGAAAAAAAGACAAGAGAGAACAAGATCAAAGACAACAGTTTTTGTTGCGCTGATTGTGAGGTAGTGGCGGATGGAGCTGATCTGACGGATGGCGGTGTACGCAGGGCAACAGATGAGAGAAATTAGTTACCTCTTACCAGCTGATCATTACAAATTAAATGTAAAGTCAGAAGGGGAAATTCGCAAAATACTTCATCTCTTTTCTATAGCTAACGCCGGCGACGACTACAACATAATCATCCATATAAAAAACTCAGACATAACACACAGGAAGCTCCAGAAAATCTTACAATGACACGAACAATTCTGTGGGGACACAACTTCATAATTAAAAAAAAAAAGACATATTTAGTTACAATACTCTAACATTCTATAATACTGGATGATAAGATAAACAACATAATCTCCAAGTCGCAGTGGTGTTTAAAATACGTCAAAGGAATGTCTGGGAGGAAGTGGTCTCATTATCTTCACTATGCTTAAAGTATTTAACACAATCGTGTGGATAACTCTCCTTTACGCCTATGAGACAATTACAGTGAAAAGGAAAAACATATTCGATAACTTAGCCATTTACAAGTACGCAAAGTAAGCAAACATCTTGACATGTAGTTGCATGAGAAAGTCCTTGTTAAGGACAGGCGCTAGGGGATGGCGATGTAGGTGCCCACCCAAGGCCCCGCGTTTGCAGGGCCTCGCACGTTACTGTAGTATATTTATAATATACCTATGGCCTTTCTTTGTTTTTGCCAACCTTGATATTGGTAACAATGGAGCCGCGATGAGTAATTTGGGCCAGGGAAATTGACTTAAAAAAAAGAAATTTCGGAAACTAAGCGAGTGAACAAATATCCGTTATGACGCGTCCCATTAAGACCAACAAGGCCCCAGTAAGACAAGCCCCATTAATACCAGCAGGCCCCAGTACGACACGTCCCATTGTTGCCAGCAAGGCCCCAATACAACACGTCACATTTTGACCCAAGGCCTCAATACGTCACGTCACATTATGACCAGCAAGGCCCCAGTACAAAAAGTCCCATCATGACCATCAAGGCCCCTGTACGTCCCGTCCCATTATGACTCTAGGCCCCAGTACGTCACGTCCCATCATGACCAGCAAAGCCCCAGTACAACACGTCCCATCATGACCAGCAAGGCCCCAGTACGTCACGTCCCATTATGATTCATGGCCCCCCGTACGACACGTCCCATTATGACCAGCAAGACCCCAGTACGACACGTCACATTATGACTAGCAAGGCCCCAGTACGACACGTCACATTGTGACCAGCAAGGCCCCAGTACAACACATCCCATTATGACCAGCAAGGCCCCAGTACGACAAGTCCCATTATGACCAGCAAGGCCCCAGTACGACACGTCTTATTATGACCAGCAAGGCTTCAGTACAACACGTCCCATTATGATCAGCGAGGCTCCAGTACGCCACGTCCCATTATGACCAGCAAGGCCCCAGTACGTCACGTACAATTATGACAAGCAAAGCCACATAACGACACGTCCCATTATGATAAGCAAGGCACCAGTACGCCACGTCCTGTTATGACCCTAGGCCCCAGTACTTCACGTATCATTATGACCCAAGGCCCCAGTACGACACGTCCCATTAAGACCAGCAAGGCCCCTGTACGACACGTCACATTATGAACTGCAAGGCCCCAGTACGACACGTCTCTTTAAGACCAGCAAGGCCCCAGTGCGACACGTCCCATTATGACCATCAAGCCCCCAGTTCGACACGTCCAATTATGACCAGAAAGGCACCAATGCGATACGTCCATCTTAGCGCCGGCCCTGCCTTGTAAATGCAGTCCTAAAAGGCTAGCTTTAGCCGCATCTATTTGGTCTCACATTAAGGACCAATCCTTTACATTTATCAATTCTAGAACTTGATTGTTCTCGTTTTAAAATATTTGCTAAAAATCTTTCTTTATTTTTAGGTAGCCCTTCTTGTTCCTCGGAAGCTTCAACAAATGGAGGTAACTACGCCTTTTTAAAGAAACCACGGCAGATCTTCATTATTGTTCACCTTTAATTCTTCCAATACTTTTTATTTAAATTAAATACATATTTAAAATCGCAATCCCCTTAAATTTTTTTTAGGTGCTATCATAATTTCAGGATAAATTGATTATTGATTTTTTACTTAAGGGTTTCTTAAAGTTTGAAAAAACATTGTATTGATTTATTTACATGAATGAATGCACATGGCGGCATCAAAGGTATGGCTGGTGTGCATTGTTATGGACAGTGGTGTTTAGAGCTTTTACTAAGAAAAAAAACAACAACAACATTGAGCTATGTTCATTTTTTTAAAATGAATCTAATATTTTTTTTTTTAAGAAGGAATTTTTGATGGTGTTGAGGAATCGATCGTTACCCCTTTGTTAAAACATATGATCTAAATTACTTGTCATGTTTGAAAAAAAAAATGTTTCAGGCTATGTTTGATTCCACGACATGGTATAGAGAAATGTGGTGTTAGAACGAGTTGCTGCAAGATGGAGACTAGAAACTCAATCCCAAACATATTGGGCACAAACGATTTATTCGATACATTTCATAACATGCGCTAATATGGTTTAAGTAAAGCTACATGACACTATACAAACCAAAGATTGTGCAGAGCGAGCTGGTTGACTCAAGGGAAAAAAGAGAAAAAATCAACAAAATCACATTTTGAAAATAGCACTTACTTTAGAAGTCGTATCCGGGAGAGAATCACTAGAATTGTGACAGAAAATAAGTGGGTGATTGATTAAATAGGGAAGATGGAAAGAAAAGAGAGGTTATTTCACTGCGATATATCGTGACGTGGAGGGGCGGATCTAGGCTCAAGCTGTGAATAGAAACATGACGGTTATGCCATGTGGTATCAAAGTGTCAGAGGTCAGGACAAGTGTGCGTTTTAAATTTACGCGGCTGGGATTGTTCATGCTAGTCACGATCGCACTTATTGTAAATTCATCTGGCAGCGGGTGCAAACAATGTCTTAGACAACATTGCTGCTAGTACACAAGAAACCGTCAGGTATCTGCCCTTAGGGAAGATTATGTGTTGAGTATGGATGACCAAAAGGCAAGTGTTGAAACTAATTCGTGTACATGGCTTGGTATCTCATATTTTTATCACGTCTGTAAACAATGAAGGGCGGGGAAGGAAAAATATCCCGTGTTTCAGTGTCCACTAGGAGTATGCAACGGTTTTTATGGAAAGCATGTTAAGCTATTAGATTAAGAGGGTGATAAGTGATAATGAGTTTGGTCCGTTCAACACTATCGCTCGGACATGGCTTGAAGGCATCAGCACGGGTTATATACTGAACACTTTAATGTTGTTTTTTCAAGTTTAAACTTACTTTGTTTTACTCATTTTGCTAACCTGATTGCACTCTCTCCCCGTATTGCTAACCAGATTGCACTCTCTCCCCGTATTGCTATTCTGATTGCACTCTCTCCCCGTATTGCTAACCTGATTGCACTCTCTCCCCGTATTGCTAACCAGATTGCACTCTCTCCCCTTATTGCTAATCTGATTGCACTCTCTCCCAGTATTGCTAACCTGATTGCACTCTCTCCCCGTATTTCTAACCTGATTGCACTCTCTCCCCGTATTGCTAACCTGATTGCACTCTCTCCCCGTATTGCTAACCTGATTGCAGTCTCTCCCCGTATTGCTAACCTGATTGCACTCTCTCCCCGTATTGCTAACCAGATTGCACTCTCTCCCCTTATTGCTAACCTGATTGCACTCTCTCCCAGTATTGCTAACCTGATTGCACTCTCTCCCCGTATTGCTAACCTGATTGCACTCTCTCCCCGTATTGCTAACCTGATTGCACTCTCTCCCCGTATTGCTAACCTGATTGCAGTCTCTCCCCGTATTGCTAACCTGATTGCACTCTCTCCCCGTATTGCTAACCTGATTGCAGTCTCTCCCCGTATTGCTAACCTATTACCTAACCAAGTATTTCCCTCAATACAGCGCACAGGTAAATTGTGCTAATCCTCGAGCCTAAAATTCTTGTAACCTTTCTTTAAAAGACCGCTTACATAAGTCAAGACATAATTTCCTCCGATTGCTTTGTGCTGCGTCATTTCGTTTTCTTTTTGCCTTGGTTACCTGCAAAAACGAATTAAGGATTAATTTGCCTTCAGCAAACCAGCATCTATGGGATAATCTAATTTATACAAATATTCACTTAACCTTGCCGTGGAATAAACTTATAATAAGACAGTTTTTTAAAATTATAAAATAAATGTAATATTTCAAATTATATAGAAAAAAATGGTTTGTTGTGTCTTATTGTAAAATTTTCTCAAAGTAATTGAGTTTCTAGGCAAGCTTACTTTTCTTTTTAAGATGACATAATTCTTCTCTATTTTCAGCAATGTATGTGTAACCCACATTGCATTTGGTAGAAATGATAACTAAACCAACATAACATAAAATATTACATTTTTTACAGAAAGTACCATTATATTGAGTGGTATCTCTAAAAGAGGTTTCATGGATCCTTTTGATCACAGCCTGGGGAAAAAAAGTTGTAGTGACGGCTACGTCAACGGCACTGATCATTTTATTATAACTGGTTTCATCAACATAACCGGTTATACTCTTCCCCAATTGGAAATCGGTTTTGAAATACGGTATATGGGTAAAGGTTACTTCACTGCTTGGTATCCGGTAAGTTAAGTTTTAATGATTTTTCCCTTTATCTTTGTCTGAAAACGCCTAGTGGTCATTTTATTTTGGAGTGTTCACTAGCTTTCTTTCTACGCAAGGTTAAGAACTCAGAGAAAACGGCATAGCGTGAAAGACGGCCTTTAATACCGAACAGACAAAGCTGGTAAACTCGAGTCACATAAAATTCGTAGTGTTTATTCAGAAAGACAAGGATTTCATTTTATTTCATCCTCATTTATAACCCTCCAGCCTAAGTCAAAACTCAAGAATTCGAGTTGCTTCCAAAGTACATAATTGGAATTGAGTATAAAATAGTTATTATATGAGATCTTTTGACTAGAGAACATGGATATATATATATTATAATTATTTATAGAAAGCTTGTATCTAAGGTATCTCTGCTCAAATATTTTTATTACAACTTCGTTTCTTAATGTATTTTATTTTAAAAGTTACATGATGAGTGGTAAAAAAATTACTTAGTACATCATATAAGAAAAAGCAATGTTAAACTGCAAAAAAAAAAGTTTATATGTTGCTTGTTTGTTTAAGGGGGTTTCACGTGGAGAAAAAAGAAAAAAAATGAATTTTTTAATTTTTTTTTTTTTTTTATACATATATCTGATTAGTAAAATATCTTATCAATCGATGTAATTTCGTTTGATTTTAAAACAATCCCTCTAAATATTTTAAAATTATTTTATTACAGGGGGTGTGTAGGGCATAATTTTTATCAACTTTGAAAAACACGATGTTGGGGGGTTGGTTTGGAGCCTCGCCGTGCTCAGACCTATTATGTAACCGATGACTGTTTGGTATCGAAATGTTCGGGATTTCGCGGGCTATTTAGCCAACACAATGACTCACAAATCTAAAAATAAATCTACAGAAGAAAGACAATGTAAATAGGTCAATCTGGGATGGTCTAGCATTATGATTGGTCTAAAGAGTCACGTGACTTTTTTTCAATATGGCGGCGCTCATAACCTGACCACAAGCCATTTTTGTTTACACAGTAACATTTCGAGGGATTCATTTCTACGAGATTTATTTGTCATTTTTTGGGTAATACACATTTGATAAAAGGTATGTATGACTAAAATATGTTAGGCTGATTCTGAGTTATGGGTCCCCGACGTCATTTGCGTTGATTCACTCCCCTAGGGAGAGAGTCAAAACCCTGTTAGGGAGAGGGTCAAAACCCTGTTAGGGAGGAATTTAGGGTTCAGGTTAGGGTGAGGGATAGATTTAGATCATTTTTTCATTTTTAAAATCTTTTTATTCGTAATTTTAGCAAAAACATGAGTTATTTTATTTTTCCAAGATGGCGGCCATGGTAAAAAGCGCGGACCCATCTCTCATAATTTACCATATGTTATTATTTATTATCATTTACAATTATTAGAGACTGATAATTATAAAGAACAACGAAAATATGCCTAGTCTGATGCGGTAGTTTATGCCTACTTGAATCTTGAGTACTCCAAACAAAAACAAGCATGCTTATCAAAATTATCATTGCAATACATTTATACAAGTGACATATCAGTGCAGGAAATAACTATCATTGTGCATTACAAGTATTTATAAGAGTGGTACTATCAATTAATTTATTGCGCAAATGACACTTTACACGACATGAGTAAAATAAACTCAATTGTCACTAATTTGTGAAATCTAAAACAAAAGATTATACAAAAAGGAAAACATAAAGTAAAGAAGCTTATCATTGCTAATTTTATATATATATATATATATATAAGGTTATAGTATAGCCTAGGCTTTATATAAGCAAGAATAGCATTTACAATTTATAGTAGTATATGTCTATATTATTAATTATTAGGTAGGGTTGGTATAGTAGGTTTGAATTAGCATTATATACTAATGAGTATTTTGTGTTATATTTCATTGCAGATGCCAAAAAGAAGGTCACAGAAAAGAATTCAGCCAAAGTCCAGAATGATGGCTAAAATTTCTAATATGAATTCAGCCCGCTTGGGAAAATTGCAACAGGAGTCAACAAGCATATTCAACTACTCTGAAGTGCCTCTGCCACCTTTCACCCCACAACAAGCTGCGTAATCCTCTTCAACTGCAACTTCAGATCTCTCACTCTCAGCAGAAAACTGGCATATTTTGCTAATGTTACAACTCCAATAAAACAAGCAACACTGCCTACAACAATTGTAGATTCACAATGTCTAGAATCTCTAGTTGCAGGACTCAAATGCTTGGACTGTGGCAGCAGTGACCTAGAGTTACGGAGTGACCCCAACGAAGTCAAGGCCTAGCAGTCTGCATTTCAATCTTCTGCCGGGCTTGCGACTCGGTTAGATCAGAAGCATTTGCTTCAAGAAAGTGCTCACAAAAATGTATTAAATGAACAGAGCACTAGTTTTTGCATCACTCTAAATTGGCATCGGTTAAAACAGCTTAGCCAAACTTTTAGAACTTATGGGCATGGAGATGATGTCATCACAGTCGTACAATGACCATGTCAAAACTATTGAAAAGACAATGATGACAGAACTTGCTTCTATTTTATCTGAATCTGCAGCTCAAGTCAAGTCCTCAAATGAAAGAGTCCATGATATAGCTGTAAGCTATGACGGCACTTAGGCCAAACGTGGTCACACTTCGAAACTTGGTGTAGGTGTTGTCATTGAAGTCAAGACTGGTCTGGCTTTAGACTGCCATGTAATGTCAACATATTGTCAGGCAAGTTTCAACCAAATGTATTTTGTTGTCTAATAATTTGGTCACCATTTCTTAGACTATAAAATTTATATAATTGTAAATAATAGTTGTTTCTCAAATTATCTATTCAGCAGTGTACCACTGTAGGAGACAGCATGAGACTAGCTTGCCCCCAGAAACACTCTACATGGTTTGAAGAGTACAAACCAAAATGCTCTAAAAATTTCTCAGGCTCATCTGGAGCATTGGAAGTGGAGGCAGCTAGAGTTATGTGGGGCAGGTAAGAAATGCTGCACGAACTGCGGTACACAACTCTTGTGTCAGATGGGGACACAAAACATTCTCGGCTCTCTCTGAAACCAGGCCTTATGGGACGACAGACATTAAAAAGCAGGAGTGTATCAACCATGTGGCAAAAAGGCTCAACACAGCGCTTCGTAATCTGGTCAACACAGAAAACAAGAGAGGTGTGAGGCTAGGTGGTGCAGGACTTGGAAATTTGACACAGGTAATTTAAATATATACACAAAGTGCTAATGAAATGTTGTGCATGTAATATGCTAAATTATAGATTTTAGCCCTAGTAACAATATTAATGTTCATTAGTTTATAATTTTTTTTTTATTATTTATTATTATCAGACCAAGATGGAACTGCTCCAGAGCTACTACACCAAGGCGGTCAGGACATACAATTCCTCTGTTGATGAAATGAGCGATGCTATTTGGGCTGCATTCTATCACTCAACATCAACAGATGACTCTCCCAATCACAAGGAATGTCCTTCAGGACCAGAATCATGATGTTTTTTTTCAGAGAGCCTTAGTGAAAGATCTCACCATCCCCTCTCACAAAGGTAGACTTAGTACCTACTTAAATCTCAAAGTTGCCCCACATGTAAAAGAAATTTACATAAGGCTAACGGAGCCTAAGTTGTTAGAAAGGTGTATTAGGTAAAACCCAGAACACTAATGAAAGCCTCCATGGAATGATATTGAGTAGATGCCCAAAACATCTGTTTTCTGGACTAATTAGAGTAAAAATAGCCACAGCTTTTGCTGTTGGTGTGTTCAATCAGGGGGCTGTGGCTACACACAGGTTCCTTACAGCTGTGGGCTGTGCGGTTACAAATAAGAGTGTCGAAATGGGGGCTAGAAAAAATGACAGACGGCTAAAAAAGACAGACACTGCCATTCTTGATGTGTCTAAAACACGTAGAAAAATTAGAGAAATAGCAAAAGTAAGAGAAAATGAGTTCCATCAGACATTAGAGGGTGGGGCATCTTATTTAGCTGGGGGGTTTTAGTATTGATTTAGATATTCTTACATTAAATTTAGATAGTCTGACCTTTAATTTAGATAGTCTTAGATTATGAGTAGTTTTGTGAAATTTAATATTTGGGTAGTACAATAATTTGTATATGTATATTCTTCACATTGAATGCATATTGTAATATTTGAATTCAACTCATTAGCATTTTTTTATGTATTGCAATGTATTTTTATACAACCATTCATGTGTATTTAAATGTATAATATGGATATATTTACTGGGTATAACCAACATAAGGCTAGGCTATATAATTACTTTTTTTTTTTTAATTTATAAATTTTTGTTGTTGTTTTTTTTTTGGATATCATTCTGTAAAGTAACCAATAAGTAGTGTACATTTTTGCATTTTGCACACATGTGCTACTACATATTATTACCAATATTTATTGTTATTAAAATAGAAGGTTTTCAAACCATGTCATAAAATATTTGAATGATATCTTGATTGAAAGTTGCTTTCATTGTTTTTCTCCGTTGTTTGTTTTTGTATTTGTTCAACACCGTGCACGGTGCAGTTTTTTTGTCTTAGAGATTAAGTGTTGGAATGTGTCACAATTGTAGATAATACTATTTACTATGATCTCAAGAGAGCCTTTTATTCTATCTCGTCTGGTTGATTTTTAAAAAATTTAATTAAATTAAACTCTATGTAATTACGCCTTTATTTTTCATGACCCTCAAGGATCGAAGTATTTTGTTTACATGAAAATGCTCTCTTGGCGTCATCAATAATATCATAAAGATCACCTGTACCAAGTTTCATCATTGTAACTTCAAAAGTTTTTAAGCTATGATGATTCTAAAATATTATTAAAGTTTTACTTAATCATAAACTAATTAAACTAAAAAAAATAATTCTTACGTGTTTTCAGCGATTGAAAGCCAAATGTGTAGACCAAACATAAAAATATGAATTAAATCTGGTATTTACATCAATTAGTTTGCAACCTGTGAACCCCCCTTAAACAAAAATTCAATTTTAGTGCATGACAGAGAAAAAATATTAGGCTGGCGACATAGTTGACTCCCATGGTAGACAGGTGTCAAAATATTAGGCTGGCGACATAGTTGACTCCCATGGTAGACAGGTGTCAAAATATTAGGCTGGCGACATGGGTGACTGCCATGGTCGAGGGGCGCCAACATTTTAGGCTGGTGACATGGCTCACTTCCATGGTAGACGGGTGCCAAAGTATTAGGCTGGTGACATGGGTGACTCACCATTACAATGTCGCCAAGTCGACTCTGGTGCATACATTTCAGATTAAAGACGGTCTCGGGCCCTGGAAGGCATAGTTTCGACTCTGGTGCATACATTTCAGAATTTGACCCTGTGTTTATAAACAATGTATTTTTTAAAATTTAGATTAGGTCTACCCGCTTTAATCTATATGAAGAAAGATGCACTGATATTCAACAAGTCCCATCAGATAAGTGCGGATGTAAATATGAGTCGAACATCACCATACGTTTCAAGTGTAATTTAACGGCTAATGTGAAGTACTCAAAGAAGCCGTTCAGCATGTATTTTCAATATGACGATCCCAATGCACCACAGTGGACTGTCACTCTTTATCAGGAAATGCCCAACGTGTACCGTAAGTGAACATATTTCTATTTTTTTTTTTCGATAACGTTTTAAAGCGCATTATTAATTTTAACTATATATAATTTTTTTTGGTATAAATAAATAACATCATAAAACCCAATGTCTATCGGGAATGTCTGATCAGCACTCTAATGTATGGGCGTAAGGTGAAAAAAAGACAAGAGAGAACAAGATCAAAGACAACAGTTTTTGTTGCGCTGATTGTGAGCTAGTGGTGGATGGAGCTGACGGATGGCGGTCTACGCAGGGCAACAGTTGAGAGAAATTAGTTACCTCTTACCAGCTAATCATTACGACCTAAATGTTAAGTCAGAAGGGGAAATTCGCAAAATACTTCATCTCTTTTCTATAGCTAACGCCGGCGACGACTACAACATAATCATCCATATAAAAAACTCAGACATAATACACAGGAAGCTCCAGAAAATCTTACACTGAACTGAACGATTCTGTGGGGACAAAACTTCATAATTAGAAAAAATGACATATTTAGTTACAACACTCTCACATTCTATAATACTGGATGATAAGATAAACAACATAATCTCCAAGTCGCAGTGGTGTTTAAAATACGTCAAAGGAATGTCTGGGAGGAAGGGGTCTCATTATCTTCACTTATGCTTAAAGTATTTAACACAATCGTGTGGATAACTCTCCTTTACGCCTATGAGACAATTACAGTGAAAAGTAAAAACATATTCGATAACTTAGCCATTTACAAGTGCGCGAAGTAAGCAAACCTCTTGATTTGTAATTGCATGAGAAAGTTCTTGTTAAGGGCAGGCGCTAGGGGATGGCGAAGTGTATGCTCACCCAAGATACCGCATTTGCAGGGCCTTGCACGTTGCCGTAGTATATTTATAATATACCTAAGAAATTTTTTTTTTTTTTTGACAATCTTGATATTGGTGACAATAGAGCCGCGATGAGTAATTTGGGCAAGGGAAATAACTGTTATGGAAAAAAAAAGAAATTTCGGAAATAAGCGAGTGAACATATATCCGTTATGACGCGTCCCATTATGACCATCAAGGCCCCAGTACGACACGTCCCATTATGTCTAGCAAGGCCCCAGTAAGACAAGTCCCATTAAGACTAGCAGGCCCAAGTGCGACAAGACCCATTGTGACCAGCAAGGCCCCAGTACGACACGTCCCATCATGACCAGCAAGGCCCCAGTACGACACGTCCCATCATGACCAGCAAGGCCCCAGTACAACACGTCCCATCATGACCAGCAAGGCCCCAGTACGACACGTCCCATCATGACCAGCAAGGCCCCAGTACGACACGTCCCATCATGACCAACAAGGCCCCAGTACGACATGTCCAATTATGACCAGAAAGGCACCAATGCGATACGTCCATCTTAGCGCCAGCCCTGCCTTGTAAATTCAGTCCTAAAAGGCTGGCTTTAGCCGCATCTATTTGTTCTCACATTAAGGACCAATCCTTTACATTTATCAATTCTAGAACTTGATTGTTCTCGTTTTAAAATATTCGCTAAAAAGCTTTCTTTATTTTTAGGTAGCTCTTCTTGTTACGCGGGAGCTTCAACAAATGGAGGTAACTACGCCTATTTAAAGAAACCACGGCAGATCTTTATTATTGTCCCCCTTTTATTCTTCCAATACTTTTATTTAAATTAAATTACTCTTTAAAATCCCCCTCGCCCCCCTTCCCGTAAATTTATTTAGGTGTTATCATAATTTCAGGATAAATCGATTATTGATTTTTGACTTAAAGGTTTCTTAACGTTTAAAAACATTTTTATTGATTTGTTTACAGGAATGAGTCCACATGGCGGCATCAAAGGAATGGCTGGTATTTATTTTATACTGTGTTGATATGGAAAGTGGCGTTAAGAGACTTTTTTAAAGAGATATAACATCATCGAGCTATGTTCATTGTATTAAATGGGTATAAGATACAAAGGAATTTTTAATGTTGTGGAGGAATCGATCGTTGCACCGTTGTTAAAACATATGATCTGAATTACTTGTCATTGTTGAAAAATATTTTTTGCTGGGGATTTTTGAGTCCACGAGATGGTACAGAGCAGCGGTTCTCAACATCTGGGTCACGACACCTTTGGCGGTCACGTGACCCTTTTACTGGGGTCGGCTAAGACCATCTGAAAATACATATACTCTACACTGTACACTCTATACTCTAGTTATAAAGTAGAAACGAAAATAATTTTGTTGCTGGGGGGGGGGGGTCACCACAACATGAAGAACTGTATTAAAGGGTCGCGGCTCTTTGAAGGTTGAGAACCACGTGTATAGAGAAATGTAGTGTTAGAACGAGTAGCTTTAAGCTAGAGACTGGGAACTCAATCCCAAACCTAATGGGCACACAAGATTTTTTCGATACATGTCATTACATGCGCTAATACGGTTTAAGTAAAGCTACATTACACTATACAAACCAAAGATTGTCCAGATCGAGCTGGATGACTCAAGGGACACAGAAATGTTACAGTTCTAATCAAGGGCGGAGACTAGGCAAAACTAAGGGGATCGGTGTTCGTGTTCATTTCCTTTATTCCTTTGTAGAAATACATATTTATTTTGGTAAGCGGGAACTTGGTTGCGGTTCCTGACTTTTTTCCAGGAATCGACCCTTGCTTCTAGTGTGATAGAATCAAGCCACTCATCCTGCGCCTCTACTTCCTTTATAATTAATATACTAATAAATATATTCTTTGAATGTATTAACAGATTTTATCTTTCTGGTCACCGCTTTGTTCTGCGCTGTTGCATCTATGACTTCCACTGATCAATGAACCCGTCGCTGGTACAGCTGGATGCCAGAGACAGTGTTGATAAAAGGAAATATGCGATCTCTTTGTAGCTTACATTTCATCAGATAATGCAATAAAAAGCATTTTAAAAAATTATTCAAATAAAATTATAATTAGGAAAGCTACCACCAGGAAATAAGTGAAGTATAAAATGTTTAAAAATACAGAACAATAGGCAAGGTGGAAAGTAAAGATGACATTAAAAATTATAATTAAAAAAAAACTTGATTACAAGAGCAACCACTTTATTTATTTTTTAGAATAAGATTTACCGAATTATTATTTTTTTATTTATAATGATCACAAGTACCAATAAAGTACCAATAAAATACCAAATAAGTACCTATAAAGTACCAATAAAGTATCAATAAAGTACCAATTAGGTACCAATAAAATACCAATAAAGTACCAATAAAATATAAATAAAGTACCAATAAAGTACCAATAAAATACAAAAAAGTACCAATAAAATACCAATAAATTACCAATAAAATACCAATAAAATACCAATAAAGTAGCAATAAAATATAAATAAAATACCAATAAAATACCAATAAAATACCAATAAAGTACCAATAAAGTACCAATAAAATACCAATAGTACCAAAAAGTACCAATAAAATACCAATAAAGTACCAATAAAGTACCAATAAATTACCAATAAAATACCAATAAAATACCAATAAAGTACCAATAAAGTACCAATAAAGTACCAATAAAATTCCAATAAAATACCTATAATATACGTATTTTGGTATGAATTATCATAAGCTAATAAAATAACTTTGCAAGATGTTTCGAGTTTAATTTTGCCTTGTATTGTATATATATTGTTTTTGTTTGGGTTTCGGTGTGGGGAAGTACATATGAATTTGTTCAATAAATTAAGAGCAATCTGTAATTGGAGCCTTTATCATATATGTTCCTTTCAGTAGTAACTCCCAGCATCACCGTATTGTAATTCCCAAAGGTGCACCGCATATAACTTTCGAATGTCAACAAAATCTTACAATCTTTAATACATTTTTTGGGAATTAACATTTACAAAACTGATAGATATAAATAAGAAATAAATAAACAAGGAGACGAATGAAAATAAAGAGCTGGGAATAGCATTTGAAACGAAACTTAATTGAAACTGAACATTCGAGAAGAGGTTCCAACAGCATCCCCGAATCCACAAGACAATTCTCAAAGTTTATCCCCAGATAGAGGCTAGGTGGTCGGTTTGGCGTCTGATTCAGATAATGCTTTTTCCTCCAGTTATATGTGTCTTTGGACTATATCTGAGCTTTTTGTGTGTAGATATAATCCGTTTATCAAGTCGCACTACGAATTGATGAATAGATTGATGTCGCCAACCTGACGGTTTTAATGGTATACTTCCTCATAAATCATTCATGAGTTTTATTTACTTTGGAGAATACTTCCAGTATTTGCAGATATATAAATTAATCATGCAAACGTTTTAATGAGTAACCTTGCTGGAAACAGTTTTCAAATTAAATTAGAGGGCACAGAAATATAGTTATTTATACACATTTACTAGCCTCTAGAAATATGACTTCTTACTTCTTATCTCACGATACTTTTAAATGATTCCGTCAAAAGTATAAAACTCTATTAAATTACAAATCATTTAGAGCAAAATCTTGAAACTAATGTGTCAAGATTTGGAATGTCACCAGTCCCTTGTGCTGCACATGGAAGTAAAGTGATTGTCTCGAGGAAAAACCGTGAGACGTTTGCTGTAAATCTTTGCTGACTTTACAGCAATTCTGATGAACAAAAATTGTTTATTGGTGACTATTTGAAATTATCACTGGTTGCAAAAACGGGTTTATTAAGTCAACATTTGAAGGAATTTGACCAAAGGGAAATAATCAGCAGGTCAACATTTAAAGCAATGTGAACTCGGGGAAAAAATCATTGCAAGGAAGAACTGCTAAAGATTTGAACTCAAAAGTATGTTTACTAGCGCGACTTTTTCATCAATATGAACAAAAGGATACTGATTCTACTTCATCAATCCATGTTTGTCTTGGTTGACTTGAGAACCGTCTCCCCATGGTTTCTGTCGGTACATAACCATTTTGCGCTTACAATACATCGTCTCAGGAAGTCTTGTCAAGCGTGGGCTGCCTTTTTTGAATGTGTTAATAGTATACGAGTTAGTAAGTCTTCTTGTCAGAGGTCTTGGTTAATAGTGGACTTAATAGAGTTTCTCCCTGTACTTTGATTCTACGCCATTATAAGCTTTCTGTATTCCGCATATAGTTGATGTATGTTGTAATCATATCATTTTTCCAGGAGACCTCGAATAATAAAGAAATGAGCTGCGGTTGATCTATTCTGATGGAATCCACATATATACTCCTTAAGGATCTGTTCACTAAGGCTTTCCAGTTTTCTTGCTATTAGTTAAGTGATGATTTTGTAAGTTACATTAAGTAGGAAGATTACTCTATAATTTGAGCAATCCAATGTAGACCATTCTTTCTGGATTGGGATTATCATTTGATTAGCCCTTTTTAAAATGTCTTCACCGAACTGGTTGAAACGACATAGTCTGAGAAGTTGGGAGAAAGTTATAAAGTCTTTGCATGATCGGGGTGAAAGGATGAGTACGATAGATAGCTGTGGCTATCTGTCGGTTTGTAGTCGGCAGGTTTTATTAATCCGTTTTCTTTTAATATTAAGGCAATATCCAGTGTTGAAAGCATTGCCAGAGATTGACAAGTCCCTGCATAAACATTAATGGCGAACACTTTAGTTGTTTAACTAATTTCTATTTCGTGTTGTTCCTTGACTTATCCGGTCTGCCGTGGAAGGCTCTAAGCCGACACATTCAACTTTTATTTTCCTTTCCTTATATGTCAAGCTTCCACGTATTTTCACTATTTCCTTCCCACAGCTGGATCGCAGTCCTTCTTTTATTATTCTTGAAAGCAGAACCAGACATTCATCTGCAATTATCTTCAATTCTAGCCAGAAATTTAAAACAACCTGTGACAAGTAACAAGCACATGAATCTATAATCACGTGAAAGTTTGAGCATTATTTTATAGGATATTGTTATATCTATCCCCTTCCTCTGTAATACTATTTCTAAACACTACACCTAAACACTACAACTAAATACAACACATAAACACTACTAACAAGAACTAATCCTGCTTACTACTCCTAAGCATTACTCTAAAATTCTACTCCTAAACACAACTCTTAAACACTACTCCTTCTTTCTGTTTGTGAGGGCCCACGATCAATTTATTGATCTTTCTGGCTCCTGGTTTGAATTCAATGTTTGCCTACTCTTAAATGAGTTGCCGTCCAAGGCTAACGATTCAAATCCAGCACGCCTAAACACGTTTAACTTGTCATACAAAATGGCTCCATGAGTTTAAAAGTATGGGACCCACTTGCCTAAGCGTTACTTAAAAGTTTAGGTTACAATATAGGCTTCTACGTGATTTGTTGCAAACTTGAAACATAAATCTTTCGTAACAACATAAAAAAATAGGTAGATTGTAATCTGATAACATAAAATTTGTTTGGAAGCCGTGGCCACCAAAGGTTTCTAAATTAAGCTTTGAAATAAAAGGCCAAACCTTTCGACACAGTCAGTTACGTAGGTCTCAGGAAGATTATTTCCAAATTTGAATGCCTCAGAATATAATATTTAATGGTCATACACAAACCTTGAAACCCATACACCGAACCCAACATTCAAGTCAGTGATGAAAAGCCTGTGAAGTGACAAACAGCTCATTTTTCCTTGGAAGCATTCTGTTAGCCTGCGTAAGCATTGATTATGATGTAAACTTTTGAATTGCATAGCCAGTAAAACAGAAACAAGAGCGTAATTTATTCGTTGGCATGGACGTAATTTAAAAAAAATAAATATTTGTCACATCCTTAAACAATCACAGACTACTACGTGGGTGGATGGAATGGTACCAAACGTCATACGAAAAAAATATTAGCAACAAATGAAGTGCGATTTTTTTGACGAATCTCATTTAGCGCAGTTATCAAGAATTTTTTTTAGTGAAATCAGGGTCAGCATCTTTCCTGCACCTTCTCACACTTGATTTTGGAGGGTTGATTTTAGGGGTGGGGGTGGGCTGAATATTTGAAAGAATGGGTTGTCATCGGCATAAAATCTACGTGCTATGTCGACATGTTGACGGGAAGTGGGTCAAGTAGCAGTCTGAACATTTTATTTGGATTTTTTCAGACACGGATTATATCCTCAGCAAATTTTAAAAGCAGCTGTCTCTCGAGTTAAAGGTTTGACTAGATAGGGTTCATGTAAATCTACTCATTCTGACGCTACTGATCGGTCTACATTCATCTTAACTTTTCATATGGTATGGCATCTTTCCGTCTACGAGAGACGATATATTATCTTGTCTGGTTGCAGCTCTTCGTGTGGCTAATGAGACCGATCCTTGAATGGCAGTCTCTTGTGCATGTCCCGCACACGAATGCAGTGGAGTAGTGTTTTCTTGCCTTTCTCCGCGCTCTCTTCACAGCTGCTTCCGCCCTGTAGACCTCCTCGGCACGTAGTGATCCTTCCTTTCTGGTTCAGAAAAACCGTTCAATTCTTATACCAGACCATGTCAAATTTTCAGAAAAAAACACTCCTCTTTTCGCTTTCCGTAGTTACGATAGCCTTAGGGACATGCTAGTTAGAAACCACTGCCCTGCTATTAAAGCACATAAAGGCATCAAAAGTTGCAATCGTAGCCGTTGTAACACATGTTTGAATTTGATAAGATCACTTTCCCTCTGGAAATTTTCAGAATAAAGGATGGCTTTACTTGCAAATGTCGCAACGTGGTTTACACCATCCTTTGTAAAATTTGCGGTAAATTATATGTAAGAGAGACGTGTCGTGGCCTTGGAGACCCTTTTAGAGAACACCTCCATAATATAAATAAACAAGCTCTTTGTCCGATCTCCAAAGATTTCAATAGCACGAACCATGATGTCATTTTAGAAATCGCAGTTAATAGTATACTGCATAGTAGGAACACACCGGATAGGATCTATATAGATAATAAATTAATAACAAGATTTGGTCCGTTGACTTCATACGGTATAAAACAAATCCACAATTTCACGTCACTGCCATGTCTTTTTCCTGTTTGATTTTTTTACATTTTACTTTAAATCACTTCCTTTTCACTCTTCTTTACTTTGTTTCTGACTGGTTTTTGCGCCCACTCTATACTCTATTGTTTTCTCTTTTTAGGTAGAATATATGTATGTATAAACTATGAAAATTAAATGTATACCTATTTAAATAATTTGTTGTTGTACTGATGAAGCCATGGGCCAAAATTTTTACTTCTGTATCATGTAAAATTATTATTAAAGCTTAACATATATTGTTATACTGACACGAACATTGATGATGACATAGCCATAGATGATTAGCTGAACCTTCGAATTGCAAGAAACTGTGCAACATTTGGAAAAATGTCTGTGAAAGTATAGACAAGGAGAGGCATCAGAATCCAAAGCAAAATGTAGGCAACTGAGCTCCCAAAGCCACCATTTGCATGTAAAACATAGACAGTATATTAACGCAATGGAAGGAAACTAAACCACATTTACACCATGCGTCTTCGAAAGTCCTAAATAAATTAAATGGCAGGACAAGATCTCAGACAATGATATACGGGCACAAGCCGGTCTCCCAGCATACACAAATGAATAATGCATTCCCTGCTTTGCTGGGCGGGACATGTTGCATAAATGTCAGTCGAATGCTTGCTCCGAAAATATTTTATGGTGAACTCTAGCAGGGCAGATGGTTTGCTGATGGACAGAATGAATGCTTTAAAGACACACTGAACACATCTGTGATAGAATTTTACATTGACCGGGACATGTGGGGGTCATTCCTCAAAGCATCGAGACTCTCTGCTCTCTTCCATACACAAGGGCTCAATGGAGCATTGGGGCTAACAGAACAACTGCTGCAGATCTGCGCTCTTCCATACACAAGGGCTCAATGGAGCATGGGGCTAACAGAACAACTGCTGCAGATCTGCGCTCTTCCACACACAAGGGCTCAATGGAGCATGGGGCTAACAGAACAACTGCTGCAGATCTGCGCTCTTCCATACACAAGGGCTTAATGGAGCATGAGGCTAACACAACAACTGCTGCAGATCTGCTCTCTTCCATACACAAGGGCTCAATGCAGCATGGGGCTAACAGTCCAGCTGATGCAGAACGCAAGAGACATGCGAGAAATTCCCAAGCAAATTATGTATCTGGAGATGCCCAATCCATCGCCTGCTCAATTTAAAATTATAGGGTAGAGGAAATACAAAAATCATGTCTCGCTTCGGAATACAATAATAACAAGGGAGATTACTCGTGTTATTTTACTGCCAAGGCAAGCTTAGGGGGGGGGGGGGGTGGTATTATTTTACAAGGGCGAGTTTAGGGTGAAATAATTTTACAATGTCGAGCCTAAAACCCTCACACAGCCTCCCCCACCTAGTCATAAACTGTCACACTTTCTTAGACCGCCTCCCCCCACTATCCCATAAACTGTCATGCTTTCAAGTGTTATATGGACAGCATTTGACTTCATCATAAATTTACTCAATAACTCACACAATCAGTCATAAAAAAACAAATCCTAAAAACATATTTCGTATGCGTTCTTATTAAATTTGACGTGACTAGATTCTTGAGGGTACAGTCCATCCCTAGCCACAGAGGACACGGTGGCTCTAGCCAGCATTTACATCGGACATCTTACACCCGAAGTTCCGTTGCACTTCAGTATTGCAAGTCTGCAGAGGCCGGTTATTTGACGTGTCCGATATGAGGCCACCGACATCGCTTCCAAGGCTCGAAAGAATTTTCAACTGTGCGAATAGAAAGCCATGTGAATGATAGAAGTACAGTCCATAAATATCAACATATGTAGAGAAATAGCCCATATTTTCTTAAGCCTCTTTAGTGCTGTTGTGGTCTGCGCAATCCTAGCCATCAGTTCGGGCTAGGAGCCTTCTTCCGAAACTATTGTTCATAGGCATTTAAAGCTGCCAATTGTTTCCAGTCTTTCCTCCCCGACCTTAATATCAGTGGCGATGCCAGTGGTGATATTCGTCATCATGTTTGTCTTTTCATTTGGTTACTTGTTTACCATTAGACAACTACGGAGAGGACAGGATTCAGGTTGAAGAACTTTTAAGACGTGTCACTTTCGGAAAGAATTACGCCTACCATTTGCAGCCAACTAAATAACTTTACACCACACTTCCTATCAACTAAATAACTTTACACCACACTTCCTGTCAACTAAATAACTTTACACCACACTTCCTGCCAACTAAATAACTTTACACCACACTTCATGTCAACTTAATAACTTTACACCACACTTCCAATCAACTAAATAACTTTACACCACACTTCCTGTCAACTAAATAACTTACACCACACTTCCTGTCAACTAAATAACTTTACACCACACTTCCTGTCAACTAAATAACTTTACACCACACTTCCTGTAAACTAAATAACTTAACACCACACTTCCTGTCAACTAAATAACTTTACACCACACTTCCTGTCAACTAAATAACTTTACACCACACTTCCTGTAACTAAATAACTTTACACCACACTTCCTGTCAACTAAATAACTTTACACCACACTTCCTGTCAACTAAATAACTTAACACCACACTTCCTGTCAACTAAATAACTTTACACCACACTTCCTGTCAACTAAATAACTTTACACCACACTTCCTGTCAACTAAATAACTTTACACCACACTTCCTGTCAACTAAATAACTTTACACCACACTTCCCGTCAACTAAATAACTTTACACCACACTTCCTGTCAACTAAATAACTTTACACCACACTTCCTGTCAACTAAATAACTTTACACCACACTTCCTGTTAACTAAATAACATAACACCACATTTCCCGTCAACTAAATAACTTTACACCACACTTCCTGTCAACTAAATAACTTTACACCACACTTCCTGTCAACTAAATAACTTTACACCAGGTTGAGCGTGTTTGTCTCGCTGTTTCTGTAATGGCGAACGTTTCGTTATGTTCATGTCCTTTCTTTCGTGGGTTTCCTTCACCCTTTGTATATTTCTTATTAATTTGATACCACGCTTTCAAAACTTTGGGTGACAGAATGTGTTCCGTGCGCAGAGGCGTAGCGTAGGGGGGGGGGACAGGGGTACAGATGTACCCGGGCGTCAGCTAGTTAAGGGCGCCAAAATGTGCTATGGTATTATTTTATTGATAAAAACAATGGGTTTGAGAGTTGAAAAAAAGGAAAAGCGGGCGCTTTAAAATGAATCTTGTCCCCGGGCGCGAATCTTGTCCCCGGGCGCGAATCTTGTCCCGGTCGCCAGACACTCTAGCTACGCATCTGTCCGTGCGAAGTGTTAATATGGAGCAATACAGTGTAGTCGTGTCCCTGCGATCATTGCTCACTACATTATTTTATTTTTATTTATGTTTTTATACATTTTTTTACTTGTGGCGTATCTAGGAAACATGAGAAAAGGTGCACGGGCTGTGTGGCACGTACTGAACTCTGGCTTCAAATAAGGCCAGCAAAAATCTTATGTGTGCATTTTTGCGCTTGAATTATCTGCGCAACATATTTACACTTACACTACAGCAAAATTGAGCTTTGGAAAAAAGGGGTGGGGTTATTGTCAGGGGCGTCATTTCAGATTTTTCAGAGGGTTGGGGGGGGGCAAAACCAAAACTTGGTCGTCTCGTTAAGTTGTTTATTACTGGAGGCGTCACAAAGTGCAAAGCAATGTAAATAAAACCTGCAAATTCAAAAAGGGGGGGGGGCGAAAATGCCCCATCGCGCCCTACCCAAATGACGTCCCTGGTTATTGTCAGAATACCTCCAAAGGGTGGATGTACACCGGATTATTGATCACAATCCATCTCACGGACTCCGAGCAAGGTGGCGTGGTCAGAGACCCTTCGTACGTGTAGTAGTCTTGCGACGTCGGCAAGAGCCTGGCCAGGCTGACTTGGTGAGGAATCTGGTGCTCTGTAACATGCGGGAACGTTTGAATTTAGTCACGTGATACAGCCCGCCACCTAGACAGCTATGAGACAGCTCAATAGACAGCTTCCAAAAAAAGAAAACCCAAAACAAACACTCAACAATTCACATGACTTCACAAACAGCCAATCCGACAGCACAGTAGACAACTCCACAAACAGCTACACTCAATTAATATTACTTGTTGCTGGCCGCCAAACAATGGCCATGGCAAAAGCGGGAAATTCCCTTCTATTGAAGATGCATGACAAAATATGCATTCAGTAGCACACTGAAAAAGAATCCCAAATATTGGTAACGCCACCCCTCCCTTGGGTACGCAACGGCACACTTTTTTTTTTCACGCCTCTGAACTACGTTAATATTCGAACGTCCAATCCATTTTATACTACAGATTTATTATATAGATATAGCCCGCCAAACATTTGCGACATCAATGCGTGAATTTCCTTTCTACTAGAAATCAGATATAGCCGTGAAATATAGACATATATAGACAGAAATTCGTGAACTTCCCATCTACTAAATTTACTTGAAAAAAACAAGCAAATAAGTAACGCACATTTAAGAATCCACATTTTTGCTACACCCCTTCCCCAATTGATACGTCAATGGACACTTTTTTTGTTCACGCACATAATTTTTTTCCAAATAGCGCGCAATATATACTTTACGACCACTACGCTCAGTGGCGTAGCAACGGTTGATGTCAGCCGGTGCGGAAAACGAAAGGTGTAACCCTAACCATTCCGACTTCCACGATAAATTACAATGACAAGAACAAGAACAAATTAATTAAATGTCAGGAGGTAAATGTATTGAGGAACTTTAAATTTTTTTTTTTTTACATTAACTTTAAAAAAAAATCCTTTCTTGATCTTCAAAGCTGCAAACCTGTCAATCACATATTTAAAATCAAAATTCATAGCCTTAGTTTAGAAAATCTCAGCTCACGTGAAACCAACCACACATATCGTAAGAAACATTTGAAAGCTTAGCGAGAGTATTGGAAGAAATTCTAGGAATTACCATTCAGTTATGAATTTTAAAAAATTCAAACACTGACCAGTTCATGACTTAAATATCTTAAATTCAATATCAGCCGCATGTAGGTGTCTTCTAAGCCTTGGCATCTCTTTTAAAAGCTCATCTTATGATAACTCATCATAGAAAGAAGTTAATTTTGGAACGGACATCAACAACTCTTCTTCACTAGCTGATAGTAGACTCGTGGGTTGAACAGCCCAAAACATATCTGCTACTTCATTGATCACTGATGATCTAATCTGGTGTTCAGGATGAAAGCGACTAAAAGTACTAAAACACTCCAGCATCTCCATAATTTTGTCTTCTCTCATAGAGAGTCTAGCATCTATTAATTGTTCTCCCGTTATTCTTTTCTTAAACCTAAAACTATTCTCTACCGAAATTGCATATTGGTCGTACTTTAAAAGTGACTTTCCCTTATCATGTTCCACCAAGTGACAGCGCTTCTCATGCTGAAACAATATTAAGACCTTTAGCTTGGTCACCTCTTTGTCAAGAGTAAAGCCTATAGTCTGAAGATACTGCTGTCTAAGATTAACTTCAGCGTGTAGATCAGCCCAAAGATAAAGTTAGCATATAAACGTGAAATCACAGACAGCAAGTAAAAGACGTTTTGCTGAACCTCTTGTATGCATGTTTTCAAGAGGATCACATAGAGCTTCAATCGCTAAAACACTTTGACATGTTCCAATAATTAGTTTTGGACAGGGGGCCCCTTAATTAGCTTTTTTTCTGATATGAGTTATTTAAATATAATTTCCATACGCCTTCCTGCACCATTGATCTCTTTGCGATAAAACTTTGGTGAGTTGTGTACATGCCCACAAAAGTTTTCTAAATAAGTACAACCATTTTACAATATTCCGTTTTGGGCCGGGGGCCCTTCATTCTTTTTTTTTTCTTTTATATTCTTTGTAAATATAATTTCAAACAGACCTTTTTGCATGGACGGATGGGATTGGATCAAATACAAGTTTCGATATTTCAGTTTGTGACATAATAAGAATGTTTCTGAAACAAATAACACATCTATTTTACATTATTTCGTTTAGGACCAGGGGGTTGGGGGGGGGGGCATAAATGTGTTTATATGTACTAATTGAGCTATATAAATATAATTTCAAACATAGCTATTGCATGGGTGGGTTAATCGCTGCAAGTGTGTAGAATAAACAGTTCGAGAATGCACCAGGCGGTAAAAAAAATATAATTTATTTTTGTGTATTTACAAATATACTTTAAAAAAAACATAATTAAAACACAAACACTTTATTTCTTTGAGTGGCATGGCAACGCATGGCGGGTTCTCGGTAGTTTAGAACGAAATAGGAATTGTGACCAGCGCGGCTTTTGAACACCAATTTAAACGCTGTGTAGTGCACTTTTGGGGAATTGTATCTTTGTGATTTCGATCGGAAACATTAGATCACACATGCCTAGAACATGATATTTATGGAATATTATTCATAGCATACCTTCACCAATTCCTCTCAGGGCCCCCAGGCTTTTAATCAGGCGAATAATCTCTACATTTCCCTTTCGAAAATCACTAACTTCAACTTTCTGCAAATAAATAATGGAACAATTTATGTTCACAATAAAAAGACTGGATAATTAAAAGGACGTTTCGGTCAAAAGCCTTCTTCGACAGACAAGACAAAACAATAAATGACTTATACTTTTTACAACAAAATCGTAAGTGTTCGAAGATCTTACTGAGTGCACCTCGTTGTTTAAGAATTGGTTGGGGAAAGAGAGGGGGGGGGGGCTTGAGGATGTCTTAAAGTGAACCAGGGAAATTAAGAAAAAATGATCAAATGATAGGTACCTCTAAGAAAAGGGCGATAACCACGAGTCCATCTTGATGCAGGACGGCCTCTCTCACGCTTCCGTATTCCGCCTTGTAATGCACCAAATGGGCCTGAAATAACATTCGGCCTTTTATGAAATCGCATATTTTGTTTTGTCATTATGTTTGCGAGTGGCTATAGACAATATCAACGTGAGAATTCAAAACGTCTGTGCCGTCGCAATATTTTATTAAAAAAAAAAATAATTTATAGAGTCCTTTATTTCAGACCACGGAAGTTCACTTATTAGAAAATTCTAAACGCAGATTTTCTTTCTTAAACACGTAACCTACTATTTTAAAAACCTTTATGTTAACATGTGTTTTGTTCGTGGGTTTATTGCAAAACCTTCGAAAGGCTAATTGATCCACTTCCCGTCACCATAACGAGCTGAAACTTGACACATTGATTTGGTGCCGATGAAAAAACATTATTTCAATGATATGGCGTGTCTTCTATACTTCTGCATCAAACAGCCTGCCTGTCAAGGTGTGTCTTCTTTACCTCTGCATCAAACAGCCTGCCTGACAAGATGTGTCTACTCACAATCTGCATCAAAAAGCCTGCCTGACAAGGTGTGTCTATTGTACCGCTGCATCAAACAGCTTGCCTGACAAGGTGTGTCTACTATACCTCTGTATTAAAAGCCTGCCTGACAATGTATGTCTACTGTACCACTGCATCAAACAGCTTGCCTGACAATGTGTGTCTACTATACCTCTGCATCAAACAGCCTGCTTGACAAGGTGTGCCTTCTATACATATCCATCAAACAGCCTGCCTAGAAATCTGTGTCTGCCGTACCTCGGCATCAAACCGCCTGCCTGATTAGGTGTGTCTACTATACCTCTGCATCAAACAGCCTGCCTGACAAGGCGTGTTCCGAGCCTTTTCGCAACAGCGAGTTGAAATGGATGTGTATGTTTAACAGCGCATATTGCCCAGGTGTGCTTGGGACGCCGGAGAGGTAAGCCGTGGTGGGGCCATTGAAGTGAATCTCGGGGTGTTTTCCTGTCAGGAAGAATGTAAGCTTTTCTAAACCAAAGACAGACTTACTTTAAATATACAGTTACTATGGTGAAACAATGGTATGGCTTCCTGCTCTTTAGTTATTGTAAAATATATATATATATATATCATAATCTTAAGTTCTTAAGTTGTTAATATAGGTATGTGTCAAGGTCGTGAAATCAGTGGCAGTGTGTGTGTTGTGATTTTGGGACAAATGGGACTTGTGAACGAATGTGAACGATTTTAATATCACGATTACATGAGATGTGGAAGTTATAAAAGGGGAGATGACTAGCTTAATCGAGAGAGAGACTTCTATGTTCACGGACGAGGGTGTGTGTTGCTGAGTCTGGCATACCTATTGTGAACGAGTGATCTGCTGGCAGACCTATTGTGAACGAGTGATCTGCTGGTAGACCTATTGTGAACGAGTGATCTGCTGGCAGACCTATTGTGAACGAGTGATCTGCTGGCAGACCTATTGTGAACGAGTGATCTGCTGGCAGACCTATTGTGAACGAGTGATCTGCTGGCAGACCTATTGTGAACGAGTGATCTGCTGGCAGAACTATTGTGAACGAGTGATCGGCTGGCAGAACTATTGTGAACGAGTGATCTGCTGGCAGAACTATTGTGAACAAGTGATCTGCTTGCAGACCTATTGTGAACGAGTGATCTGCTGGCAGACCTATTGTGAACGAGTGATCTGCTGGCAGAACTATTGTGAACGAGTGATCTGCTGGCAGACCTATTGTGAACGAGTGATCTGCTGTGTACCTCCGGAATTGGAGTTGATATTATATGCCTTTCGATATGCATTAATGATAATAAAGAGTATTACCCAATGGACTTAGTGTGTCATGCCTCGGACTAAAACAGATTGATTAAGTGTACGAGTAAGAGAATCAGATATATCGTAATGGTCGTCAGAGTAGAGTTATTGTCGGACTGTACCGCTCGTCGACCCTAGACAACCAAATATTCATCATGAGCCATGATATTTTGACTTGGGACCAGAATATTTGACAGTATGCTAAAGTATTAAAGATATGTTCGCTTTAATTGATGCCCCCCCTCACACACACACAAACACACCCAATCCCCCTTCCTCTGATTCCCAATAATCTCTTTTCGATAACTCCAAAGTAATATTTACTAAGGGGCAGGAAAATATCTTTCACAACCAAATCAGCATTTAGCAAAGATTATGTTACCGTTGTTAAAGACGTGGCCCACGATCTGCCTTGTGGAGTTGTACCGCAGCCTGGTGCTTTGAATGACGCACTGGGCAATGCCCCTTATGTTGCGCGGCGACTGCCTTCTTCCGCCACAGCACGGCGAGATCTTCGTCCAGTGGTGTGGACCTTTGGGTCAGTTATGCGAATGGTCCATTGTTATACAATATGATGTTTTGGGAAGATCAATTGATACATTTAGCAAAGTGAATGCTAAGTTTTACAATTTAAACTCTTTTGAGTCAAAATTTAAAAAAAAAAAATTTGTATAGCTTTGTTTTTGTAAATGTAGGTACGGAATTTGACAAAAATAAAGGAAAAATAATCCATTGTTTTTATACTTAAAGACATGTTTTGAGCCAAACAATTATGACTGTCACGCAAAGGTCTGTCGGCGAAAAATTCTCGCACATTGACTCCTCAGCATAGTCTGTCTCTACACTGAAAACATAATTGAAAGCTCAGCCCATGTTAGCAACAAGGAACTTTAGAAAGTATTGGATTTAAAATTTGGAATCACTGCTCGATGTCATTTGCTTATACATCTAGTTACAAGAAAAGCAATGCTATCATGGGAAGAACTTTAAAAACTTGATGCCTGAAGATGACTATATATCTGAATAACAAATGTGTTGGACTGCGATAAAGCGTTTAAGTTTAAGAAGATACATGAGTTACACTTACATTGTGTGAAATAAAACAATTCGTGTTTTAAGCTTTAACTGTGGCTACACAGTATACAAATTGAAACGAATCGGCAAATGCCTTTTTCAGGATAAATTAAATTTACATTCTATCTATCTATCTATCTATCTATCTATCTATCTATCTATCTATCTATCTATCTATCTATCTATCTATCTATCTATCTATCTATCTATCTATCTATCTATCTATCTATCTATCTATCTATCTATCTATCTATCTATCTATCTATCTCTATCTATCTATCTATCTATCTATCTATCTATCTATCTATCTATCTATCTATCTATCTATCTATCTATCTATCTATCTATCTATCTATCTATCTATCTATCTATCTATCTATCTATCTATCTATCTATCTATCTATCTATCTATCTATCTATCTATCTATCTATCTATCTATCTATCTATCTATCTATCTATCTATCTATCTATCTATCTATCTATCTATCTATCTATCTATCTATCTATCTATCTATCTATCTATCTATCTATCTATCTATCTATCTATCTATCTATCTATCTATCTATCTATCTATCTATCTATCTATCTATCTATCTATCTATCTATCTATCTATCTATCTATCTATCTATCTATCTATCTATCTATCTATCTATCTATCTATCTATCTATCTATCTATCTATCTATCTATCTATCTATCTATATATCTATCTATCTATCTATCTATCTATCTATCTATCTTTCTATTTATCTATCTATCTATCTATCTATCTATCTATCTATCTATCTATCTATCTATCTATCTATCTATCTATCTATCTATCTATCTATCTATATATATATATAAAATATACATACAGTTGTATTATAGCACTAGCGAGAACCCAGCATGCGTAGCAGTGCCACTTAAAGAAATGAAGTGTTTATGTTTTAATTATGTTTTTTGAAGTACTTTTTATATACACATATTGAGTTTTGTTTTTACCGTCTGGTAAAATTTAATAAATTTAATCTATACACTTGTAGCGATTGATCCACCATGCCATAGGTACGTCTGAAATTATGTTTATATAGCTCATTTAGTACATATAGACAAATTTAGGGCCACGGGCCTTAGACAGAATATTATAAAATGTACTAATTCAGAAACACACTTATTATTTCTCATAAAAACTGAAATGTCGCAGCTTGTATTTGATTCAATGCCATCCACCCATGCAATAGTTCTGTTAAAAATTATATTTACATCGCTCACATAAGAAAAAAAAAATGTAGGTCCCCCGGCCCAAACAGAATATTGTAAAATAGTTGTACTTATTCAGAAAACTTTTGCATTCGTGCACACAACTCACCAATCAGATGAATGGTGTAGTAAGGCATACGGAAAGTATTATTTAAATAGCTCATTAAAGAAAAAAACAACTAGTTTAGGGCCCCCGGTCCAAAACTGATGATTGCAACGTGGTTGGACAAATTCAGAAACATACTAAATTATGTCACACACACACGGAAATATCGCTGTTTTAATTTGATTAAAGTCCATCCACTCATGCATTAGGTCTGTTCAAAATTGTATTTTTTTTGCTCATAGAATAAAAAAAAATATCAAAATTATGGCGGAGCATTTCATTTCAGCAAAGTTTGAATGGTCAAGGATCGCATATGGAAATGTTATTAATATAGATAATATAAGGGGGAAAGTGAATTTACGACCCTCGGTCGCAAACCGAAAATTGTAGAATGGTTGTATTAATTCAGAAGCATATTTATTATCTCACATACAAAATTTAATGTCTTTATTTGTATTTGATTAAAATTTTATCCACCCGTGCATTAGCTCTGTTTCAACTTATATTTATAATGCTCATATACGAAAAAACGAACACTGTGCTCGTGTTTCAAAATGGAATAATTTAAAATGATTATTATAAGTCAAATATCTTTGCGGGCCTGGGCGCAATATTTTACTACAGTTTTATCACATTCGCATAAATGGTATAGGAGCGCATAAGGAATTTTTTTTTTACAAATCTCATATCGGAAAAAATGAATTTAGGGCCAACGACCCAAAATGGAATATTTAAAACGTTTTTAACGACTCAGTAAAATGCACAGTCCTGTGTACAAAAATTTACCAAAGCTTTATTGCAATCCCTTAAATCGTGTGGGATCGCATATGGTTTTAAATTATATTTGTATAGCTCATTTTAGAAAAAAAAACAACATAGGGCTCCTGGCAGAAAACGGAATATTTTAACATTGTTGTGATAATTCAAAAACCTTTGCGGGCATGCGCGCAACATCTCAACAAAATTTTATCGCATTCGGATAAATGGTATCGGCGCGAATAAAGAAAATATTTTTTATAACGCTCCCATAAAAAAAAATTAATTTGGGGCCAACAACCCGAAACGGAATATTTTAAAATCTATGCAATGACTCAGAAAAAATGAGCAAGCGTTTGGAAAACTACGCACCACAGTTTTATCACAATAGCAAAATATGGTGTAGGTGCGCATACGAGACATACATACATACATACATTCATTTTTATATATTATTAGATGTCAGAATTTTTAAAAAACTCTTGCGGTAATCTCACCTTTCCAATTGGCAACCTTGTAGCTGAAATCTTCACTAGCAAACGGGCACAGGAGAGCTCCACTTGGTGACCTGACGTAACCCCCGGGCTGCACTGTCCCGAGCAGTGGGGTGAAGGTCAGGGTTAAATGGACCAGAAAACTGGCCACGGCCAAGGTGAATGTCAGCTTCTCTTTTGCCATGTCTTTAAAAAGTCTTAACCTGTTGCAGACACGATGAATTCAGTGACTTGGCTTTCGTCACTAAAAAAATAAGATTATTTCTTTTTTAAAATAGAGTTGTTGTTTATAGTTTTGTGTGTGTTTGTGTGGGGGGGGGGGGGGGTTATGGTTTTGGGTCGGGAGATGTTTTAATATCATTTCCAAAAATTACCAAAAAGATAGAACGCCATGCGAACGTTTAGGTAACATGTGCTTTAATCATGAAAGTCCAAGGCCAACATTAGGTGAATGTGTTTTAATCATGTAAGTCCAACGCCACCATTAGGTGCATGTGCTTTATGCAACTTATATATATATATAATTAACTGTTTGTCGAAAATCTCCCCACGGCCACAAAAACGTGGCCACTGACCAGAAAAACATGGCGACCTAGCACAAAAACGAGGCCAACCACCATAAAAACCTGGCTACAGACCACAAAAACCCTGGCTACCAACCCCAAAATCCTGGCAACCTACCACAAAAACCTGGCCATCTACCACAAAAGACTTGCCACCTACAACAAAAACCTGGCCACCTACCACAAAACCTGGTAATTCT